>JAOTOM010004372.1:0-245000 GCA_034440615.1 Ashinkailepas kermadecensis | reverse complement strand
GGCATAGTGACTTGGAGTTCCCAGCGGCAGCAGCTTGGCGAAAGTTTGTGTAATTAAACTGTCTTTCGACAGTTTAATTAGCGGAGATAATTACGGCCAGTACCTAAGACAGGGACGAGTTGTCTAGGAGTAAGATGCTCGTCTCGCAATCGAAAGATTGTGGGTTCGAACCTCACCTGTCGCTACTCTTCGCCCGCGACCAATCAGCGTGAGAGATTGGCGACGCTATATGACTCAACGGTCGACGTGTCGTAAAGCCAATAACCAACCAACCAGTACCTAAGACTTGAAGGAAGGACATGGAGGACGCTTTCTTACAATTGCTCTCAATGAATGAGATACCCACCTACTTATTTGGAGTGGGATGCTAGCTGATATGGTCGTGTCATGCATGCTTGTTACCTGACGCCAGGCTTTGCATATGTTCTGATGCTTTCGAGACTTCTAGTTATGGACTGAACTCGAAATCCATGGAGAAAAGAAAAAATACACCGGCACGCACAGGAAGCCACACAATCATACCATTAGGTACCAGAAGGCTCTGTTTGGCAGCATATATGATGTACTCACCACCGTCCTCACCAACGTCCTCACCGCTGTGCTTATTACCGTCCTCACCACTGTACTCACCATCGCTCTCACCGCTGTACTCACCATGGTCCTCACCGCTGTACTCACCATGGTCCTCACCGCTGTACTCACCACAATCATCACCGCTGTACTCACCGTCGTTCTCATCGCTATACTCACCACTGTCCTCCACACCGTCCTCCTGTTGTGCTCACCATCGTCCTCACCCCGGTTCTCCTCACCGTCCTCACCATCGTCTTCCCCGCGGTACTTACCATCGTCTTCACTGCCGTCCTCACCACTATGCTCACCACCGTCCTCACCACCTTCGTTGTCATCGTCCTCACCACCGTCGTTGTCATCGTCCCCTCCCCGGTACTCACCACCGTCCTCACTACCGTCCTCACTACCGTCATCACCACCGTCCTCACTACCGTCCTCACTTCCGTCCTCACCACCGTCCTCACCGCTCGGTGCGATAGGCGCGCAGCTGCCATCGCTTCACTTTTGGATGAAGTGCGGACTCGGTAGCTCAGTCGGTAAGGAGTTGGTCTCTTATCAAAATGAAATGGTTGACTAATGAACAGCATAGCGATTAAAGATATATTTAGCGTCTTCATGTCAGATTTGTTTCGTTGTGTTCCTAAAAACTAATTTACAAATCGCTGGCCGTAACGATCGCACGATGGGTCCGTACTACCGACTGTAACGACAGCACGCACGGTCGGTACCGGCGTATGTAGCGAGCGTACGTATGAACGGTCTCTACCTACCGTTCGGCAGTGGATCGTGCATACTTTCCGTACGTACGGGCGGTGCCGGCTGGGGTGGAGTGGAGGCCGATTGTGACCTCATTTGACCCTGAAGACATTGACCTGGGGTCATGAAATGTATACTGCAGCCAGTTCACTACAGCTGTAATTCCTCCAAATTTTGTGCTTCTAGTTTCCGATCTTAGGTGCCCGAACTCCACCCCCCCCCCCCCTCGGTGAACGTTATGTGAGAGGCATGTTGACCGGGTATATTCTGCACTTCCTACGGTAGCGTTGCTTGCACTCGAAATGTAACGGAATGTGGTGCGTACAAAATCGGGCCGTTGAAATAAACAACTTGAACTGGATATGGATGCAATGTTTCCTTCCAGAGACAATGTTCCACGATGACAATTCCAAATGGTCCAATTGGACATTCATTGCATGAGTGGGCTTTAATTAAGTATTTCCCTCTTTACTTTCATGGGCAAATATTATTACATCAAGCATCTCATATGATAGTGTAAAGTAATCTAAAGTGCAACATTAACCAACGGCCCTGACTGCTAACGATTGTGTGATCGGTTAAAAAAGTGACGGCGGCGGGATTCGAACCAACACTACCAGTACGGAAACCAGACGCCTTAACCAACTGCTGACTGAGGAGATGTTCATTTCCTCGACGATCTCCGATGGAGTGTCGCATGTTCTTTACACACCACCTTTACAAATAATTATCCGCCTGAAGTGTTGGCCGGTCTCCGACATCGACCACCGTCTATGTACAATTCAGAAGCTCCAGTCGCCGTCTGTGACCATAAACAAGCCCGGTCGCCGTCTGTGTACCATCCAGAATCCCCGGCCGCCGTCTGTGTACCATCCAGGAGCGGACCACTTTCAACAACGATTGCATACGCTGCTGGCGGAGAGAGGAACACCGTGACGCAACCGGTGACAAAGAGGACAGTCGTGGTATTACAATTCGTATACCGAGCCTTGGGAGCGAAGTGTCGAGTGCCACTGCGGTCTCGTGCGCCCCGGGTCGGTCAAGGCCGGCCGGCAGCGGCCGCTCCACTCTGGGAAACAGTAGGAGCCATCGCTATTCGTTGCCAACCGGTTTTCCAAACAACAACAAAAAAAACCCACATATTTTGGCCATTACGTTCCAGGAAACATTGTTTCATGGTTTCGTATCGGCTCCTCTAGGAGATGGCATCGGAAATCACGATAGGTGGGCGGATTTCACCCACCTCTCGTGTGCGCCCGTATCCGCCCACCCCTTCGACGCGAGAGCGAAAGCATATCGCGAGCAATCATTCGAAGTTGGGTTCTTTAAAACAACAGAAACTCATGTCACGATATTCGCATCGTACAACATTTAAGGTGCCAAAATAAGAAGGTACGTGTCGGCGTCCCATATCCCGACCGCGGGTTCGAATCTTGCTTTGCTCTTTCCTTTGACCAGTGCCCTGATATTCATGAATTGAGTGGGGGGGGGGGGGGGGTCCGACACTTAATGACACTTCTTTTCGACATCACTTGCCGTTGACATGAAGACATGAAGTGTCATTTTTGTTCCCTACGGGCTATTAGTGCAATTCGCGACCTCAAAAGTGCTAGTGGCCTCTGGCAGCAGCACTGCCGACTGGTAAAGGCAGCGGATGCACTTCTGACGTCATAGTCAACGGGGGTCATATAATGTAAATAATCGGTAGGCATTATGCATGTACATTTTCAGATTTTTAGGCTTAAGTTCGCTTTTGTCATCGCCCTCCTCTCCATCCACTCTGCAAAAAAAATGATCAATTTCAGGACACTGCCCATGGCTGTTCGGTATAAGATTATGGGCAAGGTCTAACCCAACAGAATATTGAACAAAACATAGCTTCTCAATAAACATTATCGCGACAAGGACAAAATACTGGGTATTTGCAGCTTGTACTATTTGTGGTGTCCAAGTTAATCAGAAGCGGCATTTTCACGTCGCTGATGGCCCTCCGTTTGTCACCCAGCTGTCGCGTTCATTATAACGTCATTATGACGTCTGTATAACTGACAGCCCTCCGTTTGTCACCCAGGTGTCGCGTTCATTATGACGGCTGTATAACTGACAGCCCTCCGTTTGTCACCCAGGTGTCGGGTTCATTATGACGTCATTATGACGTCTGTATAACTGACAGCCCTCTATTTGTCACCCAGGTGTCGCGTTCATTATGACGTCATTATTACGTCTGTATAACTGACAGCCCTCCGTTTGTCACCAAGGTGTCGCGTACATTATGACGTCATTATGACGCCTGTATAACTGACAGCCCTCCGTTTATCATCCAGGTGTCGCATTCATTATGACATCTGTATAACTGACAGCCCTCTGTTTGCCACCCAGGTGTCGCGTTCATTATGACGTCATTATGACGTCTGTATGGCTGACAGCCCTCCGTTTGTCACCCAGCTGTCGCGTTCATTATTGTATAGCTGACAGCCCTCCGTTTGTCACCCAGGTGTCGCATTCATTATGACGTCTGTATAACTGACAGCCCTACGTTTATCACACAGGTGTCGCGTTCATTATGACGTCATTATGACGTCTGTATGGCTGAAAGCCCTCCGTTTGTCACCCAGGTGCCGCAGCCGGCGCGGGGGATCGCCTTCGCTGTCGGCATGGCCGTCAACATCTGCATGTGTGGCAACATCATTATTGCTGCCATGTAGACCCCGACCAGTGCCTACAGTCCGCTACGGTGTAAGTCCAAGACCAATGACTATTGTCTGATACAGCGAAGATCTCGCACGTGGACCACAATCCACCACTATCTGGTCTCCAAGTGAGGACAACAGCGTGCTACAGCATAGACCACGGCCACGACTACACTCCGCTCAGTCGTAGTCCCTGGTGGAGAACTTCAATCGGTCTGCCATCCAAGGAAGACTACTTACTGCACCTCTCTGGCGACTATGCCCTCTCTGGAAGTGACCGGTTACTGCACTTACTTTGGTGCTGGCACAAACGAGTTGTGTGCCAGTGGACTACGTACACTTCTATCCCGGCAACGAAGAGCTTCCAGCACGCGTTCCCATGGCAATGATGGGTTTGCAGCACGCGTTTCCATGGCAATGAAGAGTCTGCATCACGTGCTTCCATGGTACATGCTGACAACTAACAAGAAGCGCCTCGCGACTAGCTTTCTACTTCAAGGGCTTCAAATAGTACGGGCCGTTATTATTCATATGTGGTAGGTTCAAATAATAAGATATCCTGGCTGCGAGACTGTGGGCAATTGTAGCTTCCGGTATACATTTTCGCCCATTTTGGTTCCATTTGTAATGATGTGCTCGCAATTCTTGGCTAGCATGTGGCAGAAACGTTTTTAAATCGGTGTATGCACTGCAACGCATGTATGTTTATGTTGTCCACGTTGTCTTCCGGAGTGGCAGTGGGAGGTGAAGCACAACAATTAATTATCATTCAGAAGGCGATTGTGTACGCCTGCACACATGGATGCAGCTTCTTTGTTCATCAGGCGCACGGCGCACATGGCCTCTAAGTTAGAGGCGCAATGTACCAGCCGAGTTGTGTGCGTACCCCAGCACACCGATAATACATCTGAGGTGTTCACTTCGGTGTTTGCTGTGTCTCAAGACTGTCTTACTGCCCAACTCGTGCTACATGTAATCACACACCACACGACAGGCAACAACAACAAGGCCACAGGCGGGCCGGGCAACATCCGCCCACAGAGTCCCGGCCGCCGCTCCGGCCGGTGCCGGCGCCGGCGCGGCGGTCATCGCCCGAGGCGCGGGTCAATCCAGGGGCGCACTCAGGAGCGAGCGCCTTCCCGCCACAGCGCCCACGCGGGGCAGGTACACCATCGACAGGCCGCCCCGCAAATCAATCAGCTGGCGGAGTCGTGGGCAGACAGCGCAGCGCAGACGTCCTCTTCGTGACGGTGTCTGTGCTGAAGCTGCCGCCAGTGGTGGTGGACACACAACGCAGCACAGACGTCCTCTTCGTGACGGTGTCTGTGCTGAAGCTGCCGCCAGTGGTGGTGGACAAACAGCACAGACGTCCTCTTCGTGGCGGTGTCTGCGCTGAAGCTGCCGCCAGTGGTGGTGGTAGAATGGCTGGCAATTTTTACGGCTGGTATGTGTGTGCCCGCATTATCATATCGATTACGGCATGGTTTGGTTATCTTCTGGCACGTGACTTTTGAATGTTCTAAATGCATGTCGCGCCGTCCGCTGTGATTCGGGCTGTGCGTGGTAGTAGATGGGTCAGGTCCGCAGGGTCGATCGTTCATGAGTGGCTAATCACGGGGTCTACTGTGACTCGGGCTGTGTGTGGTAGTAGATGGGTCAGGTCCGCAGGGTCGATCGTTCATGAGTGGCTAATCACGGGGTCTACTGTGATTCGGGCTGTGCGTGGTAGTAGATGGGTCAGGTCCGCAGGGTCGATCGTTCATGAGTGGCTAATCACGGGGTCTACTGTGATTCGGGCTGTGCGTGGTAGTAGATGGGTCAGGTCCGCAGGGTCGATCGTTCATGAGTGGCTAATCACGGGGTCTACTGTGATTCGGGCTGTGCGTGGTAGTAGATGGGTCAGGTCCGCAGGGTCGATCGTTAATGAGTGGCTAATCACGGGGTCTACTGTGACTCGGGCTGTGTGTGGTAGTAGATGGGTCAGGTCCGCAGGGTCGATCGTTCATGAGTGGCTAATCACGGGGTCTACTGTGATTCGGGCTGTGCGTGGTAGTAGATGGGTCAGGTCCGCAGGGTCGATCGTTCATGAGTGGCTAATCACGGGGTCTACTGTGATTCGGGCTGTGCGTGGTAGTAGATGGGTCAGGTCCGCAGGGTCGATCGTTAATGAGTGGCTAATCACGGGGTCTACTGTGACTCGGGCTGTGTGGTAGTAGATGGGTCAGGTCCGCAGGGTCGATCGTTAATGAGTGGCTAATCACGGGGTCTACTGTGACTCGGGCTGTGTGTGGTAGTAGATGGGTCAGGTCCGCAGGGTCGATCGTTCATGAGTGGCTAATCACGGGGTCTACTGTGATTCGGGCTGTGCGTGGTAGTAGATGGGTCAGGTCCGCGGGGTCGATCGTTCATGAGTGGCTAATCACGGGGTCTACTGTGATTCGGGCTGTGCGTGGTAGTAGATGGGTCAGGTCCGCAGGGTCGATCGTTCATGAGTGGCTAATCACGGGGTCTACTGTGATTCGGGCTGTGCGTGGTAGTAGATGGGTCAGGTCCGCAGGGTCGATCGTTAATGAGTGGCTAATCACGGGGTCTACTGTGACTCGGGCTGTGTGTGGTAGTAGATGGGTCAGGTCCGCAGGGTCGATCGTTCATGAGTGGCTAATCACGGGGTCTACTGTGATTCGGGCTGTGCGTGGTAGTAGATGGGTCAGGTCCGCAGGGTCGATCGTTCATGAGTGGCTAATCACGGGGTCTACTGTGATTCGGGCTGTGCGTGGTAGTAGATGGGTCAGGTCCGCAGGGTCGATCGTTAATGAGTGGCTAATCACGGGGTCTACTGTGACTCGGGCTGTGCGTGGTAGTAGATGGGTCAGGTCCGCAGGGTCGATCGTTCATGAGTGGCTAATCACGGGGTCTACTGTGATTCGGGCTGTGCGTGGTAGTAGATGGTCAGGTCCGCAGGGTCGATCGTTCATGAGTGGCTAATCACGGGGTCTAAAAAAAAGTCAAATGCCATGTAAGATGTGTGTGTTTATCTTTTAACTTTCATCATTCCATGAAAAGCTTGGCTTTGATGAATCACAATGCAGTGCTCCTGATTCGCGATGCTGCATTACCTGCTCTATGCAAGTTTGAAAGGAAGCTTGTTTACGATCCAGCTTGCCTAACGTAAATTTATCAAATCACGTCATGTTTGATTTAATCCTGTCGACAATGTAATTCTGCGAACTTTCCTGTTCTGTTCAAATCAGTACATGCAGCCTCGTGCATTCTACAATCTTTGTTCAATACAGCAAATGCAACGTTTCAGGAGTGTGCAATATCCATTTTGCTATCCTCGGAACGAAATCTCTATACCAGTCTTTTCGGTATTTGATAAGCTTGACGTGAATACACACACCTCGCAATATTTGGCAGCCTCCTCGGCTGTTGACAAGACCGTCACGGGTGATTGGGCTTTATCGTCCTGATTAAACCCAGCTAAGTATGTAAATCCCCTGGTGCTCTATCAACCGCTATACTGCCAAGTGTTTTCATGACGAGGGTTTCATTTTCCGGGCCTTCGATATCAGGATTGGCTCAGGAGCAGATGGCAAGTTGCTTAGTTGTTCAGAATACGCTGATACGACGGAAGGAAACGGTTTGCTCGGCAGGCTTGACGCCTTCGCAGGAGCCAGCCAGCGCTGTCGAGGTGGGGTTCGGTGGGTTGGATTTGGTCAGGCTGGGAGGGCGTGGCCTGGTTCAGGCATGGGTCAGCGACATGGAGCGTGACGGTTTGGTCCGGATCGTGAGACGTGGTCGTGGTCTTGGGACGAGCAGGGGTCGACGAGGCGCAAAGGGATTCTATGACGTCATCGAGAGGAATAGTCCGGCGCGGGTCATCAACGGTTGTATCCGGTGAGAGAGCGTCAGGGAAAGGTCCGGGGTCGCGCGGTGGTCATCAGGCATGATCGATGGGGAGGTTCCGATTCGGAGTCCGGTAGCGAGCTGGGGTTGGGGGTCCTTGCGTTTTTCTTCCATCGTGGGGAAGCCCTAGCCCTATCTAAGGCAATCCGTACAAACAGAACACAGGGAACAAAAATAGGATGAAGACGAAACCCACATTGAGTGACTGGTGTTACCCCATAGAAACGAAGTGTGGAAGAGAGCGACGGGTGTCGCCCATGAAAATGAAAAATAGACAGCAAAACTGCAAAACTGTCAGGCTTGCTCAGCAGGCCGCTAGGTGGCCAGCGGACACGCTCAGTTGTGGGTCACTGCTTCCTCCGCCGGCCCTTGTCCTGTACCCCGAGGTGGCCAGCGGACACGCTCAGTTCCTCCGCCGGCTGCAGCGTTGTGGTCACTGTTTCCTCCGCCGGCCGCTGGGTACTTTGGGTCACTGTATCCTTCCTCCGCCGGCCGCCAGGTGGCCGGCGGACGCGCTCAGTTGTGGGTCACTGCTTCCTCCGCCGGCCGCTAGGTGGCCGGCGGACGCGCTCAGTTGTGGGTCACTGCTTCCTCCGCCGGCTGCTAGAGGGCCAGCGGGCGCGCTCAGTTGTGGGTCACTGCTTCCTCCGCCGGCCGCTAGGTTGGCCGGCGGACGCGCTCAGTTGTGGGTCACTGCTTCCTCCGCCGGCCGCAGGTTGGCCGGCGGACGCGCTCAGTTGTGGGTCACTGTATCCTCCGCCGGCCGCAGGTTGGCCGGCGGACGCGCTCAGTTGTGGGTCACTGCTTCCTCCGCCGGCTGCTAGAGGGCCAGCGGGCGCGCTCAGTTGTGGGTCACTGCTTCCTCCGCCGGCCGCTAGGTGGCCGGCGGACGCGCTCAGTTGTGGGTCACTGTATCCTCCGCCGGCTGCTAGAGGGCCAGCGGGCGCGCTCAGTTGTGGGTCACTGTTTCCTCCGCCGGCCGCTAGGTGGCCGGCGGACACGCTCAGTTGTGGGTCACTGCTTCCTCCGCCGGCTGCTAGAGGGCCAGCGGGCGCGCTCAGTTGTGGGTCACTGCTTCCTCCGCCGGCTGCTAGAGGGCCAGCGGGCCAGTTGGGCGCTCAGTTGTGGGCTACTGCTTCCTCCGCCGGCTGCTAGAGGGCCGGCGGGCGCTCTCCGCTACACTGTAACTTGGTAAATGAAAATTAAAGGATCGATATTAATTAGTTTGAATTACTTTTGGTTCTAAGCATAGATACCACGCAAATATAAATGTTTACCTAATATGTATAAATACAATACACCTTGTATGGTGCTGCTGCTTGCATGGTCATACCGGGCATTATCTATAGGTAAATATGAAAATATTACTGCAGCTTCCTAAGTTATTCACGATATGTGTTTTACACCAGTATTACCTATGTAGGCAAAAACAAAAGGGGTTAGACTATGTTAGGTTAGGTTAGGTTGATTCTTAGGTTAAACATTCGCATTTTGAAATATCATACAAAAGATTACTCATTTTTTTAAAAAAGGATAGGCTAGGATAGGTTGGGTTCAGTCACGTTTCTTGAAATTTTGAGACAATTGACCACACAAGTTTTGCTTCATTAAACACAAAAATGATCGAGACTAGGCTAGTTCAATTTATGTCAGGTTAGGCTTTTTCTTAGTGAAATTTAACATTATTTTCCTTTCCTTATGTTGTCTCATTCAAACTCACTCACACTATATGTTCTTGGCATTATTTTGCTCGCCAACCAAATAGTAAGCATTTCTGATGGAAGTGATTGTCCCATCATCTTGCTCTGGTTCACAAACGTGGTATTCAAACCATTTTTTCAAAAGTCGATGAACACTATGAATGGAATTCCACCAATACCAACCAATACACACCAATAGGTAGGAAATGGACAAGTTTCACGGAATGGGTATTTTGTTGCAACAAAACGTATGTAATATTTCGTATACAAAACTGAAGTATTTTGCTCATCGGAGGTGCATTTCCTACTTAATTAAATGATTTCAGTTAAGTGTTGTCTTCGATTAAAAAACCTACCCGTAGTGATGACGTCAGATATGTCGAGCCTCGAAGCGGCCAGGCCGAAGACACGCAGTGAAGTCTGGACCGGGTATTTCTACGCCAAGTTTTTCAACCGAATCACGTCATGGAGGACAACGTGAGTGCTTGTGGCACCAAACTGAACGATTCTCAAGAAAATATGAAGCTTGATAAGGTAGATAATTTATTATGGTGGTAATGCAACAGCTAACCTTTCACTTTCAAATCCAGGGCATTGTGGTGTCGTGTAAACGAACAGCAAAAGCTTGCTTACAAAGCAAAAGTAAAATGTGTGAAATGATGGGAAGGGCCACCGCATAAACTATATGTGCTTTAGCACATATAGTTTATGTGCTAAAGCACATAAACTATACCATGGCTTCCCCTCCAGTGAAAGAGAAGCTGTTTCTACATTAAAATTTATTTTCTATTTTTATTCCACAATATTCCATGCTATTTTTAACGCGATGCTGATCAGAAAAGCCGTAACATGTCAGGCGTGTCGATGTATTCCTCTGCGTTCAGCCAGCAATTGTTCATCTTTCAGACTTCAAATTCCATGGTTGAACTCCCAGAAAGCCCACCTCATGCATGCTGGATCTGAAGGAGACAAAATGTAGCATTTCGTGTATTCGGCAAGCGGTACGTATCCACACCGGTTCCCCATACGATATGGCGGAAAACGCGTAGTGCCCTGACTATGCAACTCGTGGAATACACGCAGACAAATTTAGCTTTTCGCAATGCGGTCCTGGAGATTGACCAGACCGCACACAATCTTGACTACATCATCCATCCAGTCAGTCATGCTGAGCGAAATACACGAATGCATGGCCAACATCCTAAACACGCGCAAGCGTGCGATGACGCGCTCGATGTGTATCCGCAACTCGACGATCGTTCGCATCTTCACGACGGCAGCGGTGCTCAGAGTTTCATCCTTTCGAACGCTTGCTGGCCGGACTGATGAACAGCAGCGTTTTGCTGCCTCGCTCACCAACTCCTTGAAACCTCTATCTGCTAAAACTGTTACACCGTTGCGCAGACAGTCCAGGTATTCTGAACTGCACACAATGTCCATGTCACTGACGCGCCCTGGTTTGCTATCCGATACAAGGTTGATCAGCCCGTCGGGGGTAGCAGAAATGAGATATTTTACACTATTGCATGTTTTGTACTCTGACAATGACATGCTCTGCGCGACCGCGTGAGCCGGCTTTTAAATTTGGATCTCGAAGCGATTAATAATGCTTTCACAGGACGAAAAATTTGCCATAAATGCATGAGGCAGATTATCACGGATCGGTTGCTGTTCTGGCGAAGCAACCAATTCGTTTAAACAGCTCCCGAGCACAGGCACGACAAGAGCTAGCAGCCTGGATACGCAACCAGTGCTCACACCGAACAGATCGGCGAGCAGGTGACTCGGCATGTCTAATCTTATGCGCATCAGTGCCAGACACTGAATCTTCCGTTGTCAAGCCTGACCTCTGTTTACATATTGAACCATATTGGCTAATAGACCAGCGATATAAAGTGCTCTGGAGGCGCACCGATATACCGAGATGGGTGCCTTTTGACAAGAGCCTGAACAACCTGCCCGGACATCCAAGTCACCCGACGGTCGGATGCCATTTAAGCTAAAACAGTCACGATTAATCCAACCTCGGCAGCGTCCTATACGTAAAATCGAATGGCTGGCAGTAGACCTTCGCTACCCTCGACATACGTGACGTCCCAGATGTGTTGACCAATCACAAAGCGAGGCATTCTGAAGTAGTTTGAGGATTATTTAAGCTCTTGAAGGACTTTAAAAAAATAAATGCATGCCACCATCGTCTTTAGAATTAAAAATCAGTAGTGAAACTTGAAAAAAATACGGTTTGTCCCGACATGAAACTTGTCCATTGGATGCTATTGAAGAGGACAGATATTTAGGTGTGGGTTTCAAACGATCCTAAAGCAGAAAACCAATGCATCTCAGCTATGAACCAGGCAATCAGGATGCTGGGAATCATTCATAGGAATGTGAGCATAAGAGCAAGGAAGTGATGCAAGTACTGTACTTGGCCTATGTGCAACACCACTTATAATATTCTGTACACTGTACAGGCATGAAACCCCTACTTAAAAAAATACTTAGATATGCTAGAAAGAGTGCAGCGCAAAGCAACTGGACTCATCAGTGGACTAGATAACTTAGACTATGGAGAAATGTTTATGGCATTGGATATGGACTCACTCAGGCATAGGAGATTAAGGAGTTTTATGACTGAAATGTATAAAATTATTATAGGGTTAGATCAGGTCAATCTGAATAATGTCCTTCTACTTAGAGTATCACATAGGGGCTACGAATCCAGGTTAGACAGATCAAGGTGCAGGACCGTTAAGCAACAACAGATTTTCAGTCAAAGGATTGTTGATCGGTGGAGTAGTCTGTCTGCTGATGTCGTCGGGAGTCCCTAATTGGATGTATTTAAAAATAGGGTGGACAACTTTTTTTAGGTTGCAAAATCGTGTTTTTGAATATTGTAGTGGTGGATGGGGTGATATTTATGCCGAGTAGGTGTGCACTGTACAGGCCCCTTTAAGCAGGTATCGATGGGGTCTGAACATTATTGGTAGGGCACTCGAGTCACATGTGTTGCATGAGGTCGAGTGAATAGGGCTGAATAGGTAAGATAGATAGACATTGACGAGTGTGGGGGATGTTGGTGGATGTATTCTTTGGAATTATGGATGTGGTGTCGGTTGGGGTGAAGTGTCTTTTTGCCAGGGTTATGGTATCTTCCTTTTACCGACTTGACCTGGACTTGTGGCTCTTATTCTTATTAAGTCTGATCACTTTATGACTTCATGAATACAATTTTACTTCCACCATTGTGCCAACATTATTGGCAGGGTGTCAGATGTCATTCTACATTGGTGTTAGGGCATCGATAACACTTTGTGCCAATGCAACCAGTTCTGCTGATGGGAAGTACTCTGTGCCAAGAACAAACCCATCAAAGTGCCAAGGTAAAATTATTGACATAAGAGATCCAGATTGGAAGAAATGAAGCATTTCCTCTGATGACATGATTCTGCAGGTCACCAGTGTGGCAAAATGGCTGAGGAGGGAGGAACATTGTGCAGCATTCCAGGTCGGAGAGGGCAATATTATTCGGTCTTGCCATGAAAACTTCCTTTTTTACTTTCCAATATCATGTTCCATGCAGGGGCGTCGATTTGTATCTTTTTCTGGTGGCCATCGCCCCACCAATGTTGATCTTGGCCCCCCAATGTTGATTTTGGCCCCCCAATAACCTATGCTATTTTATGCTGATAAGAAAGCTAAATAAAAAGAAAAGAAAAACATCATGCTACATAGAAAACATAGTTGATGTTAACCAGCACATTTAGTACGGAAAAGAAACAGATTTGGGTCAGATAGCGGATTGACCTTTTGCTGCAAAATTGAAAATTGTGTGAAAAAACCAAAATAGCTGGATTTCCCTCCACTGTGGAAGGACAACTTACATCATAAAATGTTGAGATTAGCTGATGCCGTTGCATTTTAAACCAGATTGTCTGGCAAATCGCTAAGCCACTAACCAGCAATTGCATTGTCATATTGATGTTCGTACACACCACCAATGGCAAAACCACATGCATATGGAGCTTGCAAAGGATTTATTCCATTCACAATTTACAGTCATTGCCAAACTTGCATACAATCCAGTCCAATGAACAACAATCACATTGATCATTGAGATTGTAGATATACAAACTATAATAAATATTCAGCAGCCAACCCATCACGCTATCAACTTGATATTTACCTAGGTACCTACATGCCCAATGACGATGTGCATGCATTTAATATTGATATGGAGCACCCCAGTCTCAAACTGAACCAACGAGAGCCACATCGGAGTCAATCTGCCAGCCTATGATACCATGAACGAAAAAAATCAGCAAGAAGTTGCATGGCCACCGCATTATAATTTATATTCCTGAAGAAAGCAATAGGTACGAAGCTGTGGCCCACATGACTTCCTAAACAAACATTCATAGTCATACAAGACCAATGGCTGGTAGTGCGCATGAAGTACCACTGAAGTTACCATTACTTTAGAAGGTACACCAAAGTTGGCCTTCAAGCTTTGGTGACGTCAAAGTTTTTTCCGCTAACATGGCAGGAATCGGTAGCATCAGGCATGTTTCAAATTCGCTGCGCATGAGACATACGAAGTTAATGCATTGCCGTATAGTTTTGCACGTTGTTTTTTTCTTTCGACAAAACGGAGGATACCCCATGTTTGTATTTTGTATGCTGGCGCAGCTAGGCATAGAAAGAGAATACTTTCATTGAGGCGTTTGAGTGAGGAAAGACAATATCACCCAACAATAACCAGTAATTAGCAGCAATATAGTAATTACGTGCTTGAAGTTGCTAATTTCCTGTCTCCCTCCTTGAAAAATAGAATTGGGTATAACGGCCACCGGTCGTGATGACCGTTCTTCAAAACATCCAAAACCGTAGCATCCAAAGATAAAAAGTTAAAGTACAAAAATTATAGAATCTCAAACTAGCGATTGTGGTCGACAAATATGACGGAGGTGAGGCATTTGTGGTGCAATTGCGCACGATGTTTAATCCGGTGGCTAAACTCATGTGACGTCGCGCTGCTTCGTTTTTTTTTGTACTTCACACCTGATGTGCCTGCAGATTGGTGCGATTTTAAACAGTGAAGAACTTGCTGATAAGTAATTCCCCAAGAACAGTAGAGGAAGAAGTTGGCAGGTAAGCTTCAACAAGTCCAGTCCATGCCTTTTTTTAATTCTGCACGGGGTTTCTATATTAATGCCCGATACCTCACCACCTACCTACCATATTTGAGTATTATTGTGCTTTAAGGTGGTAACAAGATACGTTTTTACACACATTTGCCTCCATAGAGCCAACGAATGGGTTAGATTTGGTGGTAAATTTGTGCTTGAAAGTGTTTTATGAATTCTTGGAATTTATAATTCCAATTCAATGTTTATAAGGGTGACTAAGATGATGGGACCACTCATTTTCTGTGCAAATGCTTACTTTTCAGGTTGTGTGGAAAATAACACCAAAAAGGGCCTTGAGTTAGGTAACATGGCATGAAAAGAGATGTTTCAAAAATAAAATAAACAATGCAGCATTACCTAGCCTAACCTATCCTCCCTTTGGTGAAAAAAAGAAGAAAAAAAGTTCTAGCATTTTATTTTCTGGAAAAATTCAAAATTAAAAACCAAACCCAGCCTAACCTAAGGTAGCATAAGTTGCTCTTGCAGAAAAAAGACAGTTTGACAGTTTGCTGCACCCAAAAGCATTTCTGGCCGCGCTGCTGCCAGTACCTGTAGTAATCATTACCCTAGTGGAGGTAAGGTCAGTCTCGCTGCTGACAGAATTTGATTTTCTGATGGCATCAACATCCATGGATCTAAATGGCAACAGGAGCAGCTGTGTCTCAAGCAGATTTAATGGCTGAGACGGAATGGGAAATATTAATACATGGGTGACATTGGTACCTATTAATGGTAAGATGAACGGTAGAATGCGGAGAAAGTGACAACTAATGCACACAAAGCTGCTCGGAAAGATGATGGAAAGCCGTGACTAATCCCACACTGTTCACTGTGACTGACCAGCAGTGTTAAAATCATGGTTTCTCGTTAGGTGTGAGATGTCGAAACGAGTACAGCAGGGCGTCGAAACCGTCATGGAAATAATGTGACTTCGAATACATGTTAAGTCCTTCAAACCCAGTTTCGAGACAATTGAGCAGTCGAGACAAGTGTGCATTCATATATATATGACTGCACACGTTTTGTGTGTTTCGTGAAGTACCTAATTTGGGGATATCAATATCAGTGACAACGAAACAAATACCTATGCTATAAACCGGCATTATATAACATAGCACATCATAGGTAATTACTTTACCTGGAATTGTGCTACAAGATGTTCTGTATCCAGATGCCAGATCCAGATCCAGATGCCAGATCCGTCATAGTGTGCATAAATATGGTACTTATAAACGGGATACTGTTAGACACGAGGCATAAAGATTTCGCAAACGCACACCAAGAAGCATGATGCCGATGCATCTTTCGGAAGGATGTCGATTAAGTGTTCAGTAAGTGGTATATTCCACCCTATTTCACGAACAATTTATCACTGCTGACCAGGGCCGTGTAGTACGCACCGTCTACCAGGGTTGGATTTATACTTTGCAATCTGGATGAGAAGACGACAATTTCTTAGTGTTGGAATACGGAGAGGATATTTTCCTTCAAGCAGTGACATCAGAATTTCACTTTGAAGTTCCGGGTGAATTTTGAGAACTTTACCACGGGGAAATTCATTGTCGAACAGACGTCCACATTGAAAGCACATGGAGGAAACAACATGGAGGAAAATTTTGACAAGAAGATAATGCTATGGATGGCAAACATCCAGGAAAAGCACGTTTTTCCGACCCTGACGTCCACTGTGACGGACCAGGGTCACGGAGCACACCGTCCACTATGAGTCCGTGGAATATGACTATCCATCGTGGCGGCCCAGGGTCACAGAGCACACCGTCCACTGTGGCGGACTGGGGCTGTGGAGCCTTCTACTATTGGGCCTTCTACTATGGTGGACCAGAGCCGCGAAGCACACCGTCCACTCTGGCGGATCGGTGCAGCGGAACACATGGTCCACCGTAACGAACCGGAGCCGCGGAGCACATCGTCCACTGTGGTGGACCAGGGTCGCGGAGTACACCGTCCATTGTATCGGACCGGGGCCGCGGAGCACACCGTCCACTGTGGCGGACCAGGGCCGCGGAGTACACCGTCCATTGTATCGGACCGGGGCCGCGGAGCACACCGTCCACTGTGGCGGACCAGGGCCGCGGAGTACACCGTCCATTGTATCGGACCGGGGCCGCGGAGCACACCGTCCACTGTGGCGGACCAGGGCCGCGGAGTACACCGTCCATTGTATCGGACCGGGGCCGCGGAGCACACCGTCCACTGTGGCGGACCAGGGCCGCGGAGTACACCGTCCATTATATCGGACCGGGGCCGCGGAGCACACCGTCCACTGTGGCGGATCAGGGCCGTGGAGTACACCGTCCATTGTAACGGACCGGGGCTGTGGAGCACACCGTCCACTGTGGCGGATCGGGGCCGCGGAGCACATCGTCCACTGTGGCGGACCGGGACCGCGGAGTACACCGTCCATTACGGCGGATCATAGCCATCAACAGGTCAAATTATGTATTGCCATGGCAGTGTAAGAGAGTTAGTTTTTGAGCGTCTTGATCCCATATAATTCAGCAATGCCCCTTCGTCATGGCGCGACAAATACCCGGCTCCGAGACGGCCGTCTCGCCATACATTGGACATTGTACCTCCCCTCCCCTCTCCAGCATCCCAGCGCGCCCGACGTCGCGTCTGCAGAGGTGACCTCGAACCCCTCCCCATGTCTGAGCGGCGTACCCGCCCGCCAGCCCGTACCGCCGCCGTCGTTAATGCTAGATGTAACTGTGTTCACATAAAGTTATACGTTTGGCCGTCCCGTAACCGTAATTGATATAATACCGTAAACGTAACGCATTGTCACCGCCACTAGAAATAGACTATTTCCCCTTCTAGAAGGCCGTCGACATGGATGTAAGGTCATGGTGTGCTTCTGCGGCCCTTGACCAATCCGTGAGCGGGGGTCTTCCGGCCGCTACCGCCCGTGCGCCCCAAGCCAGTTCAGCTTGAATACTCTTACAGGTCGGACCGCTGCTCCGCGCGCGCGCTTCCCAACTAAATTCAGCTTATAAATTCATAGGAAAGGCAGTATCACGGCTTACCTTTCGAGGAGAACGTACTGTACGGTGTCTGGAGTTCTCGTGTGATCGTGGAGTGCTGCAGTGCAATACAGGGCAGCAAAAGGTGCTGGTACTTTTGTAACTGGAGTTATCGCGAACAAGAGGTCGCTAGACTTTCACGTGCCAATAAGGACTTTCCTACAGCAGTGGCGTACCTAGGGTTTGCGAGAAGAGGCAAACTGATTTGGAGGGGGCCAACCTACCCACATTTAAAATAGTCCCCTTATTTTCACCACTATTTTTTCAAAGTGGGTTCTTTTTATTTTTGTTATATAATAATTAGTGACCAAATTAACTGTCCTGCGGATGGGGCCAAATATATCACCATCATTTCTGAATCACCGGATTTCAACCCTAACTGCCCCCATCCTGTTTAAAGGTTATCCTTTTGGTATCCCTTGAAAAGTCACCGCACACTGCTAAAATTACACCTGAACAAAGCACTCAAAAATGCACAATTTTCCAATATCAGGCATTCTAATTAATAGCGCCCGGTCGCCAAAACGTCAACGTTCGTGCACGTGTACACCCGTCTTGCGCAGTCGGCGCATTCGCCACTCTACGTGCGCATCTCCGGTTTCTACTAGGCTATCTACGTTTTGCTAATTACTGTCACATGATAGTCTTGTGCCACATTTGACATGTGGAATGCCTGGTTTGGCGGCTCGCTGGAAAATTTTGATAAAGTCAATTCGATGTATTAGTTCTCTTCTTCCCACATTTTCTCGTCATTAGGAAATCGGGAGACACAATGAGCTTTGATGCACCTCATCACTTTGGTTAATTAAGCTCTCAGATTGACTACCGAGCCGTGACCCTAACTAGGTGTTCGGTTTTTTACCCGTTGCGTTTTTCTTCCTCTGTGGAAGTGCTTTAGGGCTCCAGTCAATTTTTGCTAGAGGCCCGGCACATGTTTGAGACCCGGCTCTTTTTTCAGCTTTGTTGCTTTTTTATACACCGACGATATTTTTTAGGTATCGGAGCGTTTTCGAAGACGCCGATGTGTTTATTTAGTGCCCGGTCTTTTTGTTCTTTGTTTACAATCAATTCCCTTTTTGCTGGCCCAGCCTCTTTTTGAGGCCCCGTGCCATCTCATGGTCCTGGTGTGCCTTGATGGCCTCCGTTGTGCTTTTATTTAGCGCTCCCGGTGTGTTATTTCGAGCTGCAGCGCATATTTTAAGGCCCTGCCGCTTTTTGCTTAACTCGGTACGCTTTGGATGGCCCGGTGTATTTCGGCCTTCCGTTGTGCTCTTAGGGTCCCGTTGTTACTTGAGGCTCCTTGGCGCACATTTGTGGGACCCAGCACGATATTGGTGGCTTCGATATAATTTGTATGGGTCCCGGTGCGACTTTTCTTGCCAAGGCGCATAGTTTCGGGGGATCCGAAGCAGTTTTCTGGGTTCGACGCAATTTTTCGTGATTGCTGGATTTTTTCAAGTCCGAGTCCCGGCGTGTGCATTTTGAGCAGTCCGCACTATACCTTTGTGTTCCGCCGCAATTTTTCGAAGCTCCGGAGAACGCTCCGTAGAACGCACCAGAACGTTTTTTTACGCGACTTTTGAAGGCATCCGTGAGTATGTCTGAAGCTCCGGAGATTTTCCTGACTCGGACATCTATTTTTCGGAATATCTCCTTATTTTAGAGTGCACCGGCTTGCTATTTATCAAGTCACGATGCGATTTTTTGGGGTGCGCTGTGCTGGCAGAGGTGAATTTTAATGCTCCGACCCGAAATTTTGGAACTACCGACATAATTTTGGAACGCGATATTTGGGGGTCTCGTCGCGAGTTCTCTAGGTGCGTTATACCTAGCTAGGCCCAGCACGATTTTGGTTGACCCCGGTGCAAATTTTCAGGGCCCGGTGTAAGTTTTTTTGGTGCCCGACCTCGGTGCGATTCTTGGGAGCTTGCCACTTCAGGATGGGGACATTTTTCTCTTTGGTACGCCACTGCGGCTGCTCAATGAGTTTTTTTTCAGCTGATGGCACCATCGAGAGTAGAAAGGCCCTTCGGATAATTTTCTTTCGGGACCTATTTTAAATTTTCCGGTGTTCGACAGGTTTTTTTTTTGGTGCCCGACACCTTCCTTTTGCGGGTCCTTGACGCAAGTTTTGTATCCGCAAAGTGACATGTAAGAGAGTTAGTTTTTGAGCGTCTTGATCCCGTAAATTCAGCCCCAACCCATTTCGTCATGGCGCGACAAGTACCCGGCTCCGAGACTGGCGTCGCCTGTCTGTTGTCTATGTCAGCAGCCACCGTCCCAGCGAGGTCGCCGTTCGTTGGACTTTGCACCTCTCCTCCCTCTTCCCGGCTAACACCCCGCCAGCGAGGCGCCAGCCCCGTGACCTCTAAACGACCGGCGCGTACCGCCGCCGTCGTTAATGCTAGATGTAACTGTGTTCACATAAAGTTATACGTTTGGCTGTCCCGTAACCGTAATTGATATAATCCCGTAAGCCTTGCGATTGTAAAAGTGTACCGTAAACGTAACGCATTGTCACCGCCACTAGAAATAGACCATTTCCCCTTCTAGAAGGCCGTCGACATGGATGTGACGTCATGGTGTGCTTCTGCGGCCCTTGACCAATCCGCGATCGGGGGTCTCTCCGAAGTCACTAGCGCCCGTGCGGCCCCACGACAGTGCAGCTTGAATCCTCTGAGCGGTCGGACCGCTGCTCCGCGTGCGCGCTTGCCAACTCAATTCAGCTTCTAAATTCATAGGAAAGGCAGTATCACGGCTTACCTTCCGAGGAGAACGTACTGTACGGTGTCTGTAGTTCTCGTGTGATCGTGGAGTGCTGCAATGCAATACAGGGCAGCAAAAGGTACTGGTACTTTCGTGACTGGAGTTATCGCGAACAAGAGGTTGCTAGACTTTCGCGTGCCAATAAGGACTTTCCTACAGACATCCCGGGTAGAAATTGATCTTTGGGGAACCAGCTGCGACTTTTGGGTCCCCCCTGCGCGACTTTTTGGCCCCAGTGAGATTTTCAAGAGCAGCGGCGTGGAATATTTGGGTCTAAGTGCGATTTTTTGGGGCCCCGTGGTCACTTGTTGGGATCCATAGCGCGAGTTTTAGTGATTAGGACACGTTTTTGTGGGCTTTTGGAGCGGTTATCGGGACCCCGGAGTGATTTTCCATGTCGGGACTGTTTTTCGTTGCCCCGGCTTCATTTATTGGGTGATCCCAATGAGACTTTTGGAGCCCCAGTGCGACCTGTCATGCTCCAGGCGTGATTTTCGGGGACCCGGGCGAGAATTCTTGGTAACCCAGGCTCAGCGTGACTTTCAGGCGCCCCGGACCGATCGTTTGTGGCCTCCGTCGTGATTTTCTTGAACCCCATTACGACTCTTTTGAGCCACAACGTGATTTTCAGGGGCCCAGGTGGGAACTTTTGAGGCGCCAGCGGCCTTTTCAGAAGCCCCTGCGCGACTTTTTGGCCGCCAATGTGATTTTTATGGGCCCCGGTGCGATTATTGGGGGCCCAAACCGGATTTTAAGGGAGACTGGCGCATTTTTTTCTGGAGCTCGACGCGATTCTTGGGGGCCCCACAACCTGTCAGGGAGCAACTGCCCACAATGCCCCCTCCCCATTCAGCACGCCACTGTGCCATGTAATTCTGCAACATAAGCATCCAGGAATGGCTCATCTGTTTCATCACTCACACAAAACTTGAACTCCTAATTTCTCCAGACAGTTTGAGGAAAGTCAAACATCTGCTACATGGATAGGCAAGGATGGACTATTAGGCAAAAGGGATACCATGGAACTCAGATCATGGTACTTTGCTGCAATACATACCTTCTCCAACATGCTGCTTTGGAGATGGATGCGCTGCTGAAGTTTGGTCAGGGTTGGAGTTGGAGGTGGATGGAGCAATACTGTGAAGGATTGTTTACACAATGCATTGTTTTTGTTTGTTTGCATTTGCATTACCTGCATTGTTTACAGAATGCAGGTAATGAAGTAACACTTTCATTAATTGACATCTATGGTGTCCTGAGTGAGCAATATAATCGAGATGGGTTCTTGTGGTACACGTTATAGAAGTAAGGTTATGATGTAGCTTTTAGACTCCAGTAGGAATGATATGGATTCACTCATAAGTGAATCCATACCATAGCCTTACAACCATAACAAACATAACTTAATCTAGCATATCCTAACCTCCCTTTGGAGAAAAAGGTCGGGAAAAAATACATTAGGAAACATTAAAGAGGTATATTTTCTGAAAGTTTTCTAAATTAAAAAAACCGGACCCAACCTAACCTAATCTAACGTCAGCTGCTTTTGAAGGAAGAAATTTCCGTTTTTATATTTTTGAAAGTTTTTGAAAAAGATGTCCAACTTAAAAAACCTAAACTAGCCTAAGCTAAACAAACCGGTATTATTGTGCTTTTATGGTGGCAACAAGGCAAGTTTTTACACACACTTGCCTCCATATAGCAAGCAAATGGGTTAGGTTTGGTTAAGTTAGGCTAGTTTAGGTTTTTTTAAGTTGGAAATCTTTTCAAAATTTTTTGAACAAGTTTTCCCCCAAAATCGAAAATTGTCTGGTAAATTTGCAGTTTAAGGTGTTTTTGTTTGTGTGTTGGAGTTTTTCTTCAGAATACCATGTTCATGAAGGTGACTGAGATGATGGGACCACTTATTTTATGTGCAAATGCTTACTTTTCAGGTTGTGAGAAAATAATGCCAAAAAAGGGGATTTGAGTTAGAGTAACATAGCATGGAAAGAAATGTTTTAAAAATGCAACATAATCTAACCAACCTAAGCAAACCTACCCTTTGAGAAAAAAAAGAAGTAGAAAAGTGCCAAGCAATTTATTTTCTGAAAATGCTCCACATTAAAATGGAAACCTAACCCAGCCTAACCTAACCTAACCTAACCTAAACTGCTGTTGAAGAAAAATTCCTTTTTGTAAAAATGTTCGTAAAAATTGTACGGAAACTTTTTGGTATTATTGTGCTTTAAGGCATTACCAATAAAAGTTGTATGGGTGCGGTATGACCAACGCAGTCAATGCGGTCGTAAGCCCAAATATCCAACCAACAAACCAGGGAAAGTTTTTACACGCATTTGCCTCCATAAAGCAAACAAAGGGGTTAGGTTTAGTTAGGTAATGTTTGGTTAGGTCTTTTAAGTTGGAAAATTTTCAACAAATGTTTTAAAAACAAATTCACAAAATGCATTTGCACAGCAAATAAGTGATCCCATCATCTTAGTCACCTTCATGAACACTGGGAGCATGGGTGGAAACTCCTCAGATTCCAGCCCTGGGAGCCGGCCATGTGCGTGCTTTGTATACATCTGGGAAGCGTGCCTGTCAAATCTGACATGCCCCGCCCCCCCCCATAATGCCACCATTTAGCATGGAACCCCATTGAGTGGGCACCAAACCGGTGTGAATCCTTCAATTTCCTCCATGTACTCTGTCCTGAAAAATCATGGTGAAGTTTGGTCCCTCGGGCCGGCACCTAGAAATGTTCTCTCATCATTTCAAATATGCTCTGCTTTCAAGCCGACTCTTCCAATGCACTGCTATTGGCTTATGCTAAATTTCAGAATGCTTGGTGGTTCCAATCCTATCCAACATAGATGCACCGGACATTCCACGAGCAGTGGCGTCGCCACGAAATTCTTCCAGGGGGGCAATATTGATAGGGGGCCTCCTGCTCCCGAAAGGGGGCCTCCACTGTGTTAGGGCCTCCTATTGCTTTTTTAGGCTCTTAGTATGGTTCCAGAATGGGGAACATGGCTTCATATTGATGTCTTGTTTGTTCTTGGCATGGTGCATCATTTACGCAAAGCGCAATAGCAATAATTTTTTTTTTCCGCTGAGAGCTGAGCCATACCAGGGTATAAATAAGCAAACGCACTGGCGGATCTAGCCCACCGGTTTGGGGGAGGGGGCAACTTCCGGTTTTCGGCGTCAGCCTCCCCCCCCCCCTCCCCCAGTGGCGTACTTAGGAATTGCATCAGAGGAGGGGTCGAAGGGATTTGGAGGGTGCCCATTCTCCCACTATTTTTGGTTAAAAGCATCGGATTTCTACCATTATTTGTCAAATGGACCCATTTTTTACAATAATAATTAATGACAATATAATTTCCTGTGTAGGGGCCCCAGCCTACCTCCACCGCTTCTAAGTTACTGGATTTGTGTTCTTGTTTACCAAAATGTTCATGTTCACGTTCAACGTCTTGTACCACGTCAACGTTCGTGCACGTGTACACACTGGCAGATCCGATTTTGTCAACTCTTGCTGTAAGCAGAACTTGAGCAGCATAGAACCCTCGATGCGTGTCAGAATGTACTATGCTACCATATTGGCTTCCAAACAATTATAAAAATACCTTTACAATTGGAGATACTTTCATCCAGACGATATTTTTTAACATCGGCAAAGGTTACTGCATTTTCATTGAGTTTACTTCCGTTGGTTTCGGGGAGCCAAAAGACCCTTTTAAGCGCTTCGGGGGAGCCATGGCCGGAATGGCCCCTCCCTGGATCCGCTAATGAATGTAGCCTGTCTCTTCATCTTAGCAACCCCAACACCAACATACGAAACATGCTGCTCAACTGGGCTCAACTGGTCACTCGCACAAAACATCCTGTTCAAATTCCGCTTTCGAAATCTGGCTCACTGGGTCCGCTTGCCCGTTACTGGCTAAACAAACTTCATGAACCTATCTCACGAAGGAATAATGAAACTGCTGATTTCGTCATCTCTTGCTGTAAGCAGAACTTCAACAGCATAGAACCCTCGATGCGTCAGAATCTACTATGCTACCATATTGGACTTCCAAACAATCATAACGAAATACCTTTAAAATTGGGGATTATTTCACCCGGAAAGCTATTTTGTAACCTCAGCAAAGGTTACTGCATTTTAATTTAGTTTACTTTTATTGGTCTTGGGGGGGGAGCCAAAAGACACTATCCCCCCCCCCTTTGAAGCGCTTGGGGGCCATGGCCGGAATGCCCCCCCACCCCCTGGATCCGCCAGTGCCAGTGACGTACCTATATTTGCGTCAAGGGGAGGGGGGCAAACGTATTTGGAGGGGTCCACCTACTCAATAAAAAGTCTTCCGATTTCGACCACTATTTTGTCAAAGGGGACCTTTTTATATAAAATAATTAGTGACCAACTAAATTATCCTGTCGAGGGACCTAAACTACCACTATCGTTTCTGATTTGTCGGATTTCAACCCTGGTTCCCCCATCCTGTTCCAATGTATTCTTTTGGTATCCCTTGATAAGTCACCTTGCACTGCTGAAATTACACCTGCACAGATCACTTTAAAATGTAAAATTTACCAATTTCAGACATTCCAGTTCATAGTGCCCGGTCGCCACGACGCCAACGTTAGTGCATGTGCACACCCATCTTGCGCATTCGGCGCATTCGCCACACTTCGTGCGATGCTACGGATTCTGCTGGGCCTCCTACGCTTTGCTAATTGCTGCCACATGATAGACTTGCGCCTTATCTGACGTGATGAAATGCTTTGTATGGGCGTTCGCTGCGAAAATTCGATTAATTAAATTCGTTCATTAGTTCCCCACCTCTCATATTTTATGATGAAGAAATGCGGATACCCGCTGAGCCTTGATGCACCTCATATCTTTGATTAAACATGCTTCCAGATTGGCTACCAAACCGAGACCCTGCCTGAGTGTACTTCTTTGGACCCGTTTCGTATTTCTTCGTCTACGGATGTGTCTTAAGGCTCCAATCCATTTTTGTTAGAGGCCCAATGCATTTTCGAAACCACCGCTCGTTTTAGGGTTTTGTTGCTTCTTTGTGCACCGATGATTTTTCGTAGTTGTCGGGGCGCTTTCAATTATCTCAATGTATTTATTTAGTGCCCGGTATTTTTGTTCGTTCTGGGACCATGTTGCTTATTGCGACCCCAGCCTCTTTTCAGGCCCTTGTGCGGTCGCATGGCCCCTGTGTGCCTTGAGAGCTTCCGGTGTTTTTTTTGTGTGTTTTTTTTAGAGTTCCCGCTATATTTATTTATGGCTGCAAAAGCATGTTTTAGGGCCCTGTCGCTTTTTGCGAGACTGCGCTTTGGAGGGCCAGTTACATCTTCGGTCCCCATTGTGCTCTTAGGGTCCCGCTGTGTTTATTTGGGGCTTCTGACCCACATTTGTGGGGCCCAGTACGATTTTGGGTCTTCGGTGCGATATTTCTGGATCTTAGCGCAACTTATTGCGCCCAGGCTTGCGTATCTGGGTTCAACGCGATTTTTGTGCACCTCTTCTGAATTTTCTTTAAATTCCGAATCTCGGCCTCATTTTTCGAGTCCCTGGCGCCATTTTTTGCATCTCACCTCGATTTTCTTCGAGCTCCGGTATGTTTTTCGATGCCGTACGCGATTTTTCAAGGCATCTGATGATATGTTCGGTGCTCCGGAACCATTTTCCTGACCCGGACTTTTTTTGGAATCCCTCCTTATTTTGGAGGGCTCCGGCTTTCTTTTTCGGATACCAATGCGACTTTGGGGGTCACACGGTGCTTATGTGGTGCCCTAGACGCCAATTGTTGGCAGCCCCGACGTTAATTTTTGATGCCCAGACCAAATTTGTGGTACTACCGATGGGAATTATGGGTCCGAGCGCGATATCTGGTGGGACCGGTTCGAGTTTGCGGGGCGCGTTGTACTTAGCTGTGGCCCCAACGCGATCTTGGAGGTTCCTGTTGCAGATTTTCGGGCCTCGGAGCGAGTTTTCTGGGGCCCGCCGCATTTACTTGGAGCCCCTACGCGAATTCTGGTGGACCGACGCGAATTTGTGTGGCACCAGCGCGACTTTTGGGGGCCTCGGCTCGATTCTTGGGAGCATATCCCTCTTAGGAGGGAGGGGGAATTTTCCCCTTTGATATGCCACTGCGGCCACCGAAGGAGTTTTTTGTTCAGCCGATGGCACCTTTCGGAGTATAAAAGCCCTCCGGGTAATTTTTGCCGGAACTGTTCTTAATTTTCCGGTGCTGGGGTCCATTCGATCGAGTCTCGGTGTGAACTTTTGGACATCGAGTTCTATTTTATTAAAGGTCTTGATGTGATATATTTGATGTGATAGCCTCCTTGACAATCCTGTAGGCCTCCTTTGCAATCCAGGGGGCCTCCTTGATAATCCTGTGGGCCTCCTTTGAAATCCTGGAGGCCTCCTTGACAATCATGTGGGCCTCCTTTGCAATCCTGGGGCCTCCTTTGTAATCCTGTGGGCCTCCTTTGCAATCTTGGGGGCCTCCTTTGCAGTCATGGGGGTCTCCTTTTTAATCACGGGAGCCTCCTTTGCAATCCTGGGGGCTTCCTTTGCAATCCTGGAGGCCTCCGTTGCGATCCTGGGGGTCTCCTTTGCAATCCTGGGGCCTCCTTTGCAATCCTGTGGGCCTCCTTTGCAATCCTGGCGGCCTCCTTGATAATCCTGTGGGCCTCCTTTGCAATCCTGGCGCCTCCTTTGCAATCCTGTGGGCCTCCTTTGCAATCCTGGAGGCCTCCTTGACAATCCTGTGGGCCTCCTTTGCAATCCTGGGGGCTTCCTTTGTAATCCTGTGGGCATTTGCAATCCTGGGGGCCTCCTTTGCAATCATGGGGCGCCTCCTTTGTAATCACGGGAGCCTCCTTTGCAATCCTGGTGGCCTCCTTTGCAATCCTGGAGGCCTCCTTTGCGATCCTGGGGGCCTCCTTTGCAATCATGAGGGCCTCCTTTGCAATACTGGAGTCCTTTGCAATCCTTGGGGCCTCCTTTGCAATCTTGGGGGCCTCATTTGCAATCATGAGGGCCTCCTTTGCAATCACGAGGGCCTCCTTTGTAATCCTGGAGTCTTTTGCAATCCTTGGGGCCTCCCTTGCAATCCTGGGGGCCTCCTTTGCAATCCTGGGGGGATCTTTGCAATCCTGGTGGCCTCCTTTGCAATCATGTGGGCCTCCTTTACAATCCTGGGGGCCTCCTTTGCAATCCTGGGGGGCCTCCTTCGCTAGCCTGGAGGCATCCTTCGCAATCCTGGGGTCTCCTTTAGAATCCTGGGGCCTCCTTTGCAATCATGGAGGCCTCCTTTGCAATCCTGGAGTCCTTTGCAATCATGTGGGCCTCCTTTGCAATCCTGGGGGCCTCCTTTGTAATCCTGTGGGCCTTTGCAATCCTGGGGGCCTCCTTTGTAATCCTGGGGGCCTCCTTCGCAATCCTGGGGGCCTCCTTTGTAATCCTGGGGGCCTCCTTCGCAATCCTGGGGGCCTCCTTTGCAATCCTGGGGGCCTCCTTTGCAATCCTGGGGGCCTCCTTTGCAATCCTGGGGACCTCCATTGCAATCATGGGGGCCTCCTTTGTAATCACAGGGGCCTCCTTTGCAATCATGGGGGCCTCCTTTGCAATCCTGGAGGCCTCCTTTGCAATCCTGTGGGTCTCCTTTACAATCCTGGGGACCTCCTTTGTAATCACGGGGGCCTCCTTTTCAATCCTGGGGGCCTCCTTTGCATTCCTGGTGGCCTCCGTGCCAATTGTTGGCACTCTCTTGATTTCTGGGGCCTGCTATCTTCCCCTAGGTGACTCCTTCTTCGAATTAGGGGCCTCCTCTCACGTCTTGGAGGCCTCCTCTCATGTCTCGTCGGCCTCCTTGCTCACTTTTTTCCTGTGCATTTCCGGATAGGGGCCTCCTCAAATTTCAGGGGGCGGCGCCCCCCCAGTCTCACGACAGGGGGGGGGGACTGTGCCCCCTGCCCCTCCGGTGGCGACGCCCTTGTCCACGAGTGGATCCTATCATTTCCATGGCGAACCTAACCTGGCGCCTGTAACTTTGGAAGCAAAGCGATCTCAAACTGGCAATGCCCTTCCTCTATATAGTATTTAGAGACTAGAACACAATCTTTAACAAATAGACTTACACAAATTTGTTCGTATCCAGCAGTCAGCACTCAACACCCCATAAGACAGCACAACAGACCCACCCACAATGCAGTTCCAAATATTTCGTCAGCTGTCGATAGTGTTGCAAGATACGTAGCAATATATTCTCTACCAAATGTAAAGTAAGCTGTTTTACAATAATAAAAAGTGAAAATAGATATATAATTGAATTAAAATTTACCCTTGTTCTTAATTCTACATCTTTCCGCAACAGCATCAACACAGATATATAAAATAAACCTTCCACCACTATTGAGCAAATGCAGGAGATTCCGTCGTTTTTTATCACACACGTTAGACGCGGCGCTTCGCTAACACACCTTTACACTCCTCACACACAAAACCACATGTTTCGCGAAAATGTAGGACCATCATGAAACTTCGTCACGTGACTTGGACGACGATAAGAATCACCTCTGATTGCTGAAAAATAGCGAAGACCGGAAACGGTACTATGTATTCACCTCCGGTCCTCGGTAGTCCGGGTGTACTCAAATTTGGTACTCGTTTTTCACGCCTTACAAGTGCACACACACACACACACACACACACACACACACACACACACACACACACACACACACACACACACACACACACCACACACCACGCCGTTGAAGTCATTTAATATGGTAAGCGATCCAGGTTGCTGCAAATTAGTTTGTCCTTGTTCGCAACATTTTTAAAAAGCACGCCGTGGTGCTGGAAAGCGTATTGCACTGGCCCCATGGGGCATTATTGGTGCTCCCCATGCAGCAATCCAACACACAACTATGGCATTAATTCCTGCTCAGTCTTCCAATAATTAACGTTTGTTTCACACCAATAATGACGGATGGCCCGGCTACATGTGCTGAAGCAATTTAAGCATACACTTTTTATGGTAAAATAGTTGTACGGTAACCGCATGAAGAAATATTGTATCCTCCCGGAAATCTGAGTATGTCGTTTGCAATACAGTGCACAACATATAGTGATCGACAAAGTTTGCTGGATTCATTGTACTCAATGGCTGTCATAAATGGCGACGATAAGATGTTTTATCGTAGGTGTTATCATGCCGACGATGGACGATGTATGCGCTGCCATGTATCATCGGTAGAACCCCGATGCGAGTCGCCCCCACGATAGTGGCTGATTGTCTGAAGTCGTAGGCGAAGGTGAGATCAACGGGACGCAGGGCAAGTACTTGGTAGGTGATGTGTACTTCGCGCCACACTTGAATCGATCCAACAGGTGCAGGTCACAGCGGACGGGCCTCACGCGCCCCGTCCGGACCCTACGCTCTCACTGGTCGGACCGTCGGCCGCCACCGCCCAGACCGGGTTAGGTCACGTGCCCTCCGGCTATGGTCGGCTGTGACCGCGTGCTGTACGGTACAGGTGCTCTCAGACGCGCACCGCACCGGAAGCCGGTTACCACACTGAGCAAGAGCGATTCGTCAATTAAAGGTATTTCCATGCAATTTATTAGCCTCACCAGGAAGTAAATATGCAATGGTATAAAATGTGTCACCGTGATGCATCGATAACAATTAGTAAATATGTCAGCGGTGCAATCTCAGCCGTCCCTGCGGCAATCGCCGACCAAGCACGGCAGTTAAGTGCTTGTTTTGATATAACACAAAAATGGAAGCCCAACTAACACATGCACACTCGGAGCGATGTTGACATGAGTGTTGGCTAACTTTTCGGCTGTTCTTCAACTCATTCGGTTTTAAATCCGGTCTTCCTGAGGCCTTTCATGTTCACTTCTGATGTCTTCACGGAGAAGCGATGCAGTGAGCATGTGTGCAAATGAAAGGAGTCGGGAAGACCTAATTAAAAACAAATGATTTACATAGTAGGCCAAAGGACTAAATAGTATGCTAAATAGTAGCTTCACTCGTGTTAGCATCGCCGCTCACGTCTCAATCGAGGATCTTCACCTGACATACACCGTGTCATTTAAAACGAGAAGCAAGTTGAAAACAGTTATTACCACAATTTTTCCAGCATACATGTTTTTGGTCTGTTGAGCACTGGGCTGGATCCGCCCACCGGAAATCATCTACACCTCCATCAAAAAAGCAATCATCTACAGCCACTATCTACAACCATTATCCAAGCACTCCGTTCCTGTTCCGCCCATGTGCTGACGAACCCAAGGGACCATGGAGCCATGTACCCCCATCAGGACTGAGAGGGTGGGAAAAACATGCCATCTCCCCAACTGGAGGATAATATTGTTTTACCCACAGGGTCGTGGAACAACCGCTCAACATTGTGTTCCAGTTTTTGTGTGTAGGTTGGTCAGGATTTGAGGATTTTTTTTTCGGAGAGACTGCACGATTTGTCGGTAGTTTCCCCTCTCCCTCACATCCCGATCACCTGGACCCGCCATTACGTTCATGCGTGTCGGGAAGATCTTCAGCCTGCGTGTTGGTGGTATGACCCCAGTGCAGTTGGTACTTGTGCCTGTGCGTACCGTAAATAGAACTGCTTTTATCTCCACCTACCTGACTGCATCATTACCACGTGCGCCCAGCAGTTTCCAAGATACAGATCTAACTCGGGATGCGTGACAAGGGGGGATGTGGCGGGGGGGGGACAGTAAGGGTACGATAATAGTTTGACTGATGTGTTGCCATTCGTGCCTTGTTATTGATTCAGTGACGGACGGACCCTCACATAACCTTGTGGGTGCTTAATTGTACAAACCCATCGTTGATGGTGCATACCCGCATTCCATAAATGGTCAAATGCTATGCCTGGCAATGACGTTGGAATGAAATCCTAACTTTTAACTTCAGTTCTAGGAGTCTTTTAACCATAAAACTCTACAAGTTGGATTAAAAACAGCAATTTTCGTCCCTCGTTGCTGACAATCTTGCAAGTGCATCGCCCAATCCCGGTCGAGAAATGTACTGCGAGAGGCATAGTCGTCACTGCTGGTCATGCATTCTCTGCAATTGCGTCAAAATCACAATTGACCACAGCGCTGCTGGTCAGCATTCTCTGCAATGTTGTCAGTATCACACTGGACCACAGCACTGCTGGTCAGCATTCTCCGCAATACCGTCACTATCACACGAGGCCATGACGCCAGGTTATACAGTGCAGCTGGTATGCACAGTACCAAGCAAGCGTTGAGCTCAAAGCCCCGGCTGGGCCAACAGCGGCCAACTCCCCTGTCGGTGAGGCTGATGGGGCACCTCCAAACTGGCTCCGTACCAGGTGGTCCGGTGCTCACGAATTGTGTGGCTTGTTCCTCACAACAGTTGCGATTTTGTCTACAGTGTAGCCGATGGACACCACAACGGCTGCGACGCCGAAACACAAGATCGCGCCTTGTCCTACGGGCGTGACGGCTAGGGCGGCCAGCGCCATCCCAAACGCCTTCAGGCCGCCATCCGCTGCAAGCAGTGGAAACATCGCTGTCGCTCTCCGCCGCTTCTGAAAGGAGTTCCAACGTCATCGAGAGGTGTGGGTTCACGGCCTCCAAGGACACGCGTACAAGGGCAGATCCAAGGGGCCAACCCGGCCATGCTCCAACCGCCAAGGGCTCAAAATGCGAAGGCCTCCTCCAAACCGGGTGCAATTTTTACTCTGCCGATATGACCGCGGAGCGCACCCCATCAACCACTGAACAACACTTCAGTGTTGCTGTGCACACAGCCCAGCAATTGGGGATTTTTTTTTTGGGAGGGGGAAATTTGCCGATTTGCCGGACGTTGTACCTTCCCCAAACCGACCGACTGAATCCGCTCCTGCACGCATAGTCGTGACCACAGGTGTGACGTCACGACTACGTGACGTCACGTCACACCATAGGTGTGACGTGCTGCCAGAGCTGCCAGAGCATTCTTCAACATGCAGACCAAATATTGTGCGAAGGGCCGCGGCCGTGGCGCTACTCCCTCTATACTCCCCTCCATACTCCCCTCCATACTCCCTGCATACTCCCCTCCATCAGAGGTGAGCCATTATTTGGCCCGGCGCCCGACCAGTGGCGTGGCCAGATGGGGTCAAAGTCGGGCCTCGACCACTCCTAGCTACTTTGAACTACCTTTGCCAGTGGGTGTGTGTGCGCGTATGGGGATGGGTGAAGAAACTGTCGGCTTCACCCTTTCACGCTTCACCAATGTTTCCAGTGGTGAAGGGTCTCACAGTTCCATCAGGTGGCCCGGTGACTCACGGCTAGCTTTTATTCCATTGAGGGTCTCCTGTATAAATATACGGGCATCATAGCATTGAATATGGATCTATGCGATATTTTGCCTTTTGTGAATTACGAATTCAGTAAGCTTCGGCGTTGTCTTTTATTTCAACTGTGGGGATTGAGGTAACATCCCCCAAAATGAACCATGCCCATCAGCAGTGGCGGATCCAGGGACCATGCGGTCACCTCCGCCCCTGGACCCCGTCGGGCCCAAGGGGCCGTTAAACACGTTTAAAAAAACATTGACCGTGATGTAGACCACAATACATTTGTCGCTTCAGGGGGCATTCGGGCGACCGGAAAGGACCCCAGTGCAGACAATTGCAAGCCACGAGAACTGATGTAAGAGACTGGGTCGACGTGAAGGGTCCCTGGACCGAAGTGAAGATCCCCTGGCACGACGAAAGAGGCCGATGGAAATGGCCCCAGGTTGATGGAGACGGCCCCGTGCCAATGAAGAAGGCCTCCGAGTCGACGGAGCGTTCCCACGGCCAGATCCCGACAGTGATCCCGACAGTGATCCCGACAGTGATCCCGACAGTGATCCCGGCAGTGATCCCGACAGCCCTGGAACGGACCAACGTGAGGTGCCAACGGAGGGATTCCAGGGTTGTTCCAGGGTTGTTGGGATGACTCCCGGGCTGTTGAAAGGGCCCCGGGCTGACGGCGATGACCTGACCAATAAAGTGGGCCCCTGAGCCAACGAAGGGGGTCCGCGATCCGACGGAGATGGTCGATGCGACGACGGAGAGGGCTCTCACCGATATGAAGGGTCCCTGGGCCCAGGGACGCACACAGGGTTTTCCAAAGAGGGCGACCCATTTCAAAGGGCCCCTGGTAAACCGGGTACCCTTTGAGTGACATGGGTCCCTTGAATACTAAGGAACTCTCTCCACCAGACCGAGGACCCTTATAATGACCCTAGTCCACTCCGTTACTCCAAAGACCTTCATATTTGCTTAGAACCCCACAATGGCCCAGGATCGTCTCTGGTGACCAGGGGCCCTTTATATCAGTCCAGGATCCCTCTTCGTTGGCTCACGTGCCCTCTTTGCTGGCCGAACCTTTTCCGTCATGTCGAGAGCCCTTTCAATGGCTCTGGGCCCCCTTCGTCAACCCAGGGCGCTTCATATCGGCTTAATCTGGGCTCCTGTGTCGGCCCGAGTACTTTTGATGTCGGCTCAGGGTCCTCTCCAGTGGCTTGGGATCTTTCCCAGTGTCTAGGGCCATGTTCGTCGGTTCAGGTGGCCCTTCCGTCACCTGAGGGCCGTTCCCCGTTAGCCCCGGTTTTTTTACTGGCCGGTGTCACCTGTCAACCCTGGAGGTCATCCACCGACCCGGGACCACTCCGTCCGCCCAGAGATCCTTCATTTGTCCCAGCCCCGAGGCTCGCCTCTGCTCGTGGACACTCTCCGTCGACTCGGGGACCCCCGTTATCTGCATGGGACCGTCTGCATTAGTCCGGGGCCTCTACATCGGCCCAGGAGCACCTCACATCGGCCCACCAGGGGCCCCTCACATCGACCTACCAGGAGCCCCTAACATCGGCCCACCAGTGGCCCATCACGATGTGGGGCAAGTGTCCTATCAGTACTCAGGGAGCCCATTAGTTTCCACTGGCCCATCAGCTCTTAAGCCATTTTCGTTCGCTAGTTCGAATTCAGAAATCGAAATTCGCCATAGGGCGATGGTGGCAACATGGACTTTTAATGTCCAGCGTTCTTTCCATTCTCGAATGGGCTTCTTTCGATGCTAGGCGGAGGCACGTGGCCCTTGCCACCTGTGTGCACCTATGCCTTGGCTGATGGACGTAACTCAAGCCCAATGTCCAAGCGGCTTGCACGGATACAAATATGAGCTGCAAGCTGTCTCGATGTCTCGAAACTCAAGAACACTAACACCATCTATGGTATGACGCTACCCAGGTAGCGTTATTGCGAAAGTGTCTGGGCTGTATGGAAGCTGCACTACAGCCCAGTCAAGGCCCAAACATTTTCGGAGCGCATCCCCTCGCTGGTGGATCGAGACGGCTACTTTCGATCGTGTTTGGGGAACCAATTTCAACTTGACCTGTCCAAGCTCGAAAAAAATATATTCGGACTTGGACAGCTAACATTCGTTGGATCGCTGAAGACAACATTTGTCTCAGAGTTTTTTTAATTCAAGAAAATGCCACGCTAGTGAAAGGTGTGCAAAAGTCGGTCTATTTGGAAGCAAGCATAGCCCCCGTGCCCCCCCCCCCCCCAAGATCTGCCAGTGCCCCCACCCCGTCGCCCCACGATGAACAAAAATTATGATTTTGGCACTAAACTCTAGAGGGCACACATAATTCTGGAGGTCCCCTCCCCTTGGCCAAATCCTGCATCCGCCACTTCTCAGAAATATGCTGAACGTGGAGGAGTCGCAGACTGACGGAATGGAGGCTTAGATGCAAAACAATATCTTACCTATCACCAAGTGGTGCGCTAAATGTGGGCCACAAACGTTGCGTTAGACCCCAAAATTCCCATCGCGAACCCCACAAGTCGCGTCAGTAGGCCCCTGAATACCGTGTTGGTAGGGAAATGAAGTTGTTTCATATATTCATTGCAAATGGAACATTTGAAAGGGGATGGGTTTGAGATCCGGTCACTCAGAAATCATGGTGCCCTGTTGCCCCCCCCCCACAGGAACCTCAGGTTGTCACCAGTTATTTTAATCAAACAGAATTAAAATGGTCCCTTTTAAAAGAACATAGTGGTCAAAATCCGCTGACTTTTCAAAGTGGGGGTATGTCGGGGCTTTTCAAGTCCGTCCTACCCCCTAACGCAAATACTAGGTACGCCACTGATAAGCGGTAGCATGTATCTCAAAGGCAGCGAGGAAACTGGAAGAGCATTGCAAATGATAAATAAGCAACACGCAGCATCGGGAGGCACATTTTTAACATAGCGTCCAAATCAATCAGTTTTATGTGGCCTTATGGTTGACAAGCCATCGCTCAGACCCGGATAAGATATCTGACTGTGACCCCGATGTCGCCCAGTGGCCTGTTTGGCGCCGCTAATGGACGCCAGTTTGACTCTTCGTCCCTCCACGCACCGGTTCGAGATGAAGCTGGGAAGATCGGCAGAGCAGGAGCGTCTGCTGTCGGTGTGGCTCGGACCGTGCGCACAGTGCTCCGTATCTGCAGTTCGACACAGCCGACGGCTATCGGAGCAGCGGCCAGTCGACGACGCGTGGGCGTGCAAACGGGCTCCGGGTGGGACACGGTGCCGCCTGTCGGAAGGTACAATATCAATCCATGTGGCGTCACACGGCAGCAGCTAGTTGTCAGAAGCTATGAGGCCGCAGGCACCGTCGGCGGGGTACGGTGGGTATGCCGCTGTGTGTCCGGGAGGGGTGCCGCGTGCCAGCATCGGCCCTGCCGCGGAACTCCAACTGCAGTGGCGCACGAACCGCCACAAAGTTTGGGGGTAAGCGCCACTTTCAAATCGATTCTTTTCTTGCAATCCCCAAGGGGTCAGTCCTGGTTCATTCAAAGTGGTGAGCTACCCCTCCCCCTCCCATCCGTTCCTACACCATGTCACCCGCGGTCTCCAAGCGGCGGGACTTCCCCGTCATCTGGCGGTCGGCCTATCAGACATAAACATGACAGGCTTTGGGTAGTTGGGCGAGGCTGTTGTACAGCGCTACAAAGACATGAGTGTATTAGGATAGTACGTAGATAAGATAGGACATGGGCGTGTAATGCACGGGTGTATGATGGGATAGGACATGGGCGTGTAATGCACGGGTGTATGATGAGATAGGACATGGGCGTGTAATGCACGGGTGTATGATGGGATAGGACATGGGCGTGTAATGCACGGGTGTATGATGGGATAGGACATGGGCGTGTAATGCACGGGTGTATGATGGGATAGGACATGGGCGTGTAATGCACGGGTCTATGATGCGCATCAGTTCATTATGATCGTACGTACATGGGGTAGGACGTGAACGTATTATGCACGAGTGAATACACATGAGTTCGGATAGCACGTAGATAGGGTAAGACCAGGGGCGTCGCCACCGGGAAGGGGGTGGGGCAGCGGGGGTAGTCGCCCCCCCCTGCCGTGAAACTGGGGGCCCCCATGAAATTTCAGAAGGCCCCTATCCGGAAATGCACAGGAAAAGGTGAGCAAGGAGGCCGACGAGAAAGAACATCATGCTGTCAAGGTGGGCCCACGACTGGCAACCAGGCCCCCGGGAAATCTAGTCAGGTCCCTATAAGAGACGTAGAACAGAGATTGGGAGGAGGCCCCCAGGATGAAAAGGATGCCAGCGAGACGGGCAAGAAGCCACCCAGGTTAGACAAGAAGGCTTCCAATCGGTGGCAGGATATTCTCAATTTGAAAAACGAGGCCTCCAAAGATGGCAGAGGAGGTCCCTACACTGTAAAAAAAATTGATTGGCACTTTTGCTGCTAATTGCATGCTAAGTGACTGCTTCAAACAACGCTGTTCCCTAAAGATGCTAGTAACAAGCATAAGGATGCTAGTAACAAGCACCATATGTACTATTCGGCTGGAAGGGGCTAATTCTACCCTGCAGATGCTAGACTACAAGAATGAGGATGCTTGAACTTAGCAGCCATGAGTGTTGTGCCAAGCAGTTCAGAATAATGCAACTGCTTATATCTAGCACTGTTACAGTCCGTGTTTTTTGGCGGGAGGTTGAGCGCTCTATGGCTGCTTACAGTTATCATTTGGGTAGCTAAAATAAGTAGCGTGGAAAAATGGCGGGAACATTAGTACCTTAACGCAGCTTAACGAAACAACTGCACAAACATTCGGCCATTTTGGTTTGAGACTCGATGGCGTGCGGATCGGTGCAGTCGTGCTGCAAGATTGAAGTGAAGAAGAGAAGTCTCTCTATTCCTTTGCATTGCTATTTGCATACGAATGCATTATGTAACATGGTTCGAACCATGGCTCGAACCATGGCTCGAACCATGGCACATGGCTCGAACCATGTCTTTCGCCGCATTGTGAGGAATGCGGTATGTCTCATCGATGACCGTACTACCGCAATGTTTGGCTGTCTTGTGTCCGATGACAGGAAATGGCCGACTGAAGACTGTTGAGAATGTGTGTCGGCGATTCCGGTACTCCCCGCGCGGCCATGCCATCATGCCTGTGGGCGGGCGGTCGAGACGTGACGTGACGTCAAGGCCAGACGCGCGTCAGGGACCTCCCCTCAATCATGTAGCGGCGACGCGGCCGCTGGCGGGGCTATTTGTCGGCCCGATGTCACTGTTTTATTTTGACTGGAGGAGAAATTAAATACACTCGGAGGTAGAGGGCCGTGCTCTCTGCGCTCTCGTATGGAAAAGAGTCCATACATTCTGAAGTAAGGTGTTGGCAATCTCGGAATACAATTGTCTCCAGCACCTATCATATATTTCGGCCCCACGCTGTTCGTTGAAGTTAAATTAACGACGAGTCTTGCGCTTCTTCATTCCAGGTTATCTGCGGCTACCGACGGTCCGACTAGACTATCATTTGGCTAGGGGAAAACTCCCCTACAATTACAAGAGTATATCGCATGTAAGCATCCCGTTTGCTGTAATATTTAGATCAGTATCGGACCCTAACATGTAGCAAAAAAATCGTCCGTCCGCATAAATACAGTAAGTCAGCAACACCCAGACGCTACTATCAAGGAGTCCAATTTCGGTTTAAGCACCCCATGGGTGCTAAATATGGTAGCACCATAGGCGAACCGTACCCAGGAGGTGCTGGCTTTTGGCGTGAGCAAAAAACTAGCACCCTGCGGGTGCTAAAGTGCACGCACCCCGTGGGTGCTCATTTCAAACACCCTGCTACTAAATATAACCCAATGAAGAGGTGCTAGTTATAAGCACCATGCTTATATTTAGCACTTGACATTTTGCGATGTGATGCCAACTCAAGATAGGTGCTTAATTCAAGCAGCCCTGTGGTGCTGGAATTTGACATTTGAAATAGCACCAAAGGGGTGCTAATCTTTTTTTTCTTCAGTGTACCATATCAAATAATGAATGATAGGAGAGATTTCTCCGGAGCCCCAATATGGGTAAGAAGGTCTCCGCAGGAATGAGAGAAGGCCACTGAGACCAGCCAGATGAGGCCCACATTTTGGAAGAGGAGGACCCTGGGAGAGAAGATTTGGGGCCATGACGCAAAAGCACCCTGCTAAGAAGATAATGAGGCTCCAAACCCAGGTGAGGAGTCCCACAAGAAGGACAGGAGGCCCCAAAAATCAAGGCAGTGCCAACAATTGGCACGGAGGCCCCCACGCTTGCAAAGGAGGCCCCAATACGGGAAGGGATGCCACAGAAAATGAGAGGAGGCCCAAAGACGGAAGAGAAAGCCAGTGGATATGAGATGAGGTTTCGGAGACGCAAAAGCAGGCCCCAAACCAGGTAAGGTTCCACCAAAAGAGAAAAGGATGATCCAGAAACGGGGCAGGAGGCACCTACTTCGGAAGAGGACGACACAAGATCGGAAATGAGAACCTATGATGAATTAGGAGGCCCCTAAAATAGGAGAGAAAGGCCATTAGATAAGAGAGATGGCTCCCAGGCGAGAAAGAAGGCTCGAAGACGGGTACGAAGGTTCCCAGGAAATGACAAGGCAGCTGAGATAGGAAAGGTTGCTTGTAATTTGGAAGGGGAGGCACCTGGGAGAGAAGAGGAGTCCACCAGGAGACAAGAGGCTACCCTTAAAGTGGACAAATATCGAATCAAAACGCAGAGCAGGGCCGAATGAGGCCCAGGAGACCGGAAGGAGTTCCCAGGAAATGAGAAGTAGCCCTTAAGATGGGAGTGGTAGCAGATATGGAAGGAGGTGAGGTTTCCAGAATTGAAGATCCCCTCAAGATGTGTAAGGCTTTTCCAGGACAAAGGAGGAGGCCCACGGGGCGTGGCAGGAGGACCCTAATTTGACAGAGAATGCCCCTGGAAAATGAAAGGAAGCCCTTGCCATGTTAAAGGGGCTCCAGGATGTAGGAGGACGCCCTCCAAGATGGAAGAGACCACTGAACCTGGAGGAGGGTAGGACACACGAGGAGATATCTAAAACCGGTAAAGAGGCTCCAGAAAATGAGACGAGACCCCTAAGACGCGAGAGGAGGCCTATCATTTGCAAGAAGAAGCCCTAATAAATGGTAGGAGTCGTGCAGGGGTACTTGAAAATCACGATATGAGCCCTAAAAGATATGACCGGGGCCCCTAAAATAACGCTTAGCCTGGGGTATCAAAAAGTCACGTCCGGACCATGAAAATCACGCTAGTGGCACGGCAGGTAGTACCGTTCCCAACAGCCTCATTGGGAAACAAATGAAGCCAGGGAAACGAAAAACAATCCGGACATGGATAATCACTCTTGGGGCCCCAACAATGACGCCAAAAGCCTCCAAAACGTATTGGACCCCCAAAAAGTGTTGAGGTCTCTAAAGCTCGCGCTAGGGATCCAAGCAAGTGACGTCAGGACACAAAAGATTACATTGGACTAAAAAAAAGTCGCGTCGCAGCCCTTGAAAATCACACCGGGGGCCCAAAAGATCGCGCCGGAGCCCCAAAAGTTGCAGCTGTCCCCCAAAATCAATTCTCAATCGGAATGTCAATCTGCGGCCTCAAAAATCGGGTCAAGGTCCCACGAAAACCCGTTGGGCACCGATAAAAATCACCTGGGGACCGAAAAATCGCACCGGGACCCAAAAATATCACCTAAGGACATTTAAAGAGATAGTACTCGATGTCCAAATTATTCACACCGGGACTCGCACGAATCGACCCCAGCACCGGAAAATAAAGAACAGGTCCTGAAAAAATACCAGGAGGGCTTTTATACTCCGAAAGGTGCCATCGACTACAAAAATAAACTACTCCGGTGGCCGCAGTGGAATATCAAAGGGGCTTATCCCCTCCTAAGGGGGATAAGCTCCCAAGAATCGTGCAGGGCCCCAAAAAGTCGCGCTGGGACCACCAGAATTCGCGTCGGTCCACCAGGATTCACGCAGAGGGCTCCAAAATAAATACGGCGGCCCCAGAAAACTCGCTCCGAGGGCCGGGAATATGCGACAGGAATCGCCAAGATCGCGTTGGGGCCACAGCTAAGTACAACATGTCCCGCAAACTCGAACCGGTACCCCCAAACATTGCGCTCGGGACCCACAATTCCCATCGATAGTCCGAAAAATTTGCTCTGGGAATAAAAAATAACGTCGGGGTTCCCAAAAAATTGGCATCTAGGTCCCCACGTAAGCACAGTGTGAGCCGTCCCAAATCGCGACTTCACAAATCGCGCGCGGCCCCGAAAAACATACCGGAGCTCGAAAAATCGAGGGGAGATACAAAAACATGACGCCAGGGGCTAACAAAATCAGGCCGGGATTCGGACTTTACAGAAAAATTCAGAAGAGGTTCACCAAAATCACGTTGTGCCCAGAGAACTGGCGTTGCGTCTCCGGAACCACGCGCCTGGGCGCGATTAGTCGCGCTGGAACCCAGCAAAAATCGCACCGAAGTCCTAAAATCGTACTGGCCGCACAAATATTTGTCAGAAGCCAGAAATAAACACAGCGGGACCCTAAGAGCATAACGGGGCCGAAAATGCAACTAGCCCTCCAAAGCACACAGTTTCGCAAAAAGCGACAGGACCTTAAAACATGCATTGCTGCCCAAAATAAACATACCGGAAGCTTTCAAGGCACACAGGGGCCATGCGACCGCACACGGGCCTGAAAAAGGCTTGGGCCGCAAAAAGCAACATGGTCCCAAAACGAACAAAAAGAACGGGTACTAAATAAACACATCGGATCTTTGAAAACGCCCCGACACCTAAAAAAGGCCATCGGTGCACAAAAACCAACACAATCATAAAACAAGCAGAGGTTTCGAAAATGTGTTGGAACCCTAACACAAATGGATAGGAGCCCTAAGACACATCCATAGACAAAGAAAGACGAAAGGGGTCCAAAAACGACACAGAGACAGGACCTCGGTTCGGTAGCCAATCTGGGAACATATTTAATCAAAGATATGAAGTGCATCAAAGCTAAGCGGATATCCGCAATTCTTAACCACCATAAAACGTGGGAAGTATAGGGAACTAATAACCGATTTTAATTAATCGAATTATCGCAGCGAACGTCCATACGAAGGATTCAATCACGTCAAATATGGCGCAAGTCTACCATGTGGCAGCAATTAGCAAAACGTAGGAGGCCTAGCAGAAACCGTAGCATCGCACGAAGTGTGGCGAATGCGGCGAATGCGCAAGAAGGGTGTGCATGTGCACGAACGTTGTCGTCGTGGCGACCGGGCGCTATGTATTGGAACGTCTGAACTTGGGAAATTTTACATTTTAAAGTGATTTGCGTAGGTCTAATTTCAGCACTGTGAGGGGACTTATCAGGGAATACCAAAAGAAAACCTTGGAACAGGGTGGGGGTGTTAGGGTTGAAATCAGACGAATCAGAAACAATAGTGGTAGATTAGGCCCCTCCACAGGACTATTCAGTTGGTCACTAATTATTGTATTTAAAAAGTTCCCCTTTGACAAAATAGTGGTCGAAATCTGAGGTATTTTGTAATGGGGTAGGTTGACCCCCCTCCAAATACGTTTGCCCTCCCCCTTAACGCAAACATAGGTACGCCACTGGTCTCCCAATAATTTTCAGAAACATGCGCCCATGGTGCAAAGCCAGCATTGAGGGGGCAAATTCCCCCTCACAAGCACACCAAACAACACCGATGCCCATATAAAATGGGAGGAATGATGTTTTTAAGTGCATTTTCTTCCTGCAAACTAGTCTTCTGTGATCGCATCCTGCATGTTTAGAGCTTCCCAGGTTCAATACCTTTTCAACGACGTCATTTACAAAACGGTACAGCACAGCGAAAACCATGGGCGTGACGGCGTGAAATTTGATGGTTTTGCATTATTTATGCATTGTCATTTATTTATTGTTGCATTGTCATTTATGCATTGCTGTTCAATGCTTGTTCTTGCCGTGAATTTATGCGCTGAGGATATATTACTTTAGCTTGTGTGTCAGGTGCCTTGCAACCAGCACCAAATGTTATAAATAAATAAATAAATCCACAAGATGGCGATCAGAAAATCATGCCCTGTGTGATAACTAGCTGACTCACCACCGCCGCCGCGCTGAAGTGGAAAACCTGTTGTCGCCGCGCAGCTTGAGAGAGGGTAACATGACCCAGTCGTGAAGATGTTTGAGATAATTGCCAACAGTTCAGGATGTCACTTAGAATTGTAACATGCCTTCTGGCTATCGAGCGCCCATTGTGTCAACAATATGGAGGTGACACATTTTTTGCTTGAGGGTAATGTTGCTTTCTCCCCTACTCAGGGTTTTTGTAGAGCACACTTAGTCATTCACACACGTTATATACACGGTAGAGGATCCTTGTTCGGCACAGCACCCTTGTGGGATAGTTGTTAAATCGTTTGCTCTTAGAAAGCCGTAGCACGTCGTGCGCACGACTGAGCGATCCTGATTTTTCGGACCAGGATGAACCCGATGCCGTGGGAGCTGGTCAGTTAGCGTTAGATCCGTGACACGGCGAACACACCCTAATTACTGCCATCTCTTGGGAGCCCGGCCGAGAAAAGTCCGCCCGATGGCAATCTTAAACAGGGACTATATTGAGTGAGGCAATCCTCACTCAATATAGTGCCATTTACTTCCAGTGGACCGATTGTGCTTGAAACTTTACTTAGCTTGTAGAAACTAAAGAACTTTTTACTGTCCCATTACAGTTCCTAGCTGTTATGTAGGCTACCCGACCGGAGTCTGCCGCCCAATCATTCCGGTGGTAGTTCCACCGGCGGCCGCCGTAGCGCTGCCGTAGCGTCCGCAAGGCCAGTGTGCCCTTGGCAGCGAGCAGGTAAGGTGCTAGCGGCCGTTCGGCCTTGTTTTGTGGGTCCGCTGGTTGCGACCCCACTGTGTGTCATACGGGAAATACATTTGTTGTGTCGGATGCAACAAATGGCGACCAGGATGAGATTCGGTACCCGTGCTTAGTTTTCGCCGCTCGCTCGTTTGTCGTGGTAAGCCACCACTCGGCCGAGCCGCCATCTTGCCGTCCGGCCAGCCGATCTGTGATTCTTGCTCTCAGCTATGGGCAGCCTAAGCCTCCCGGTGCCCGCAGCCTACGCGACCGGGGATGATTTCCCCCGCTGGTTGAGGGGAGTGGAATGTTACATGACAGCATGTAACATTACTGTCCCGTCGCGGAAAGCGGCCACCGTTCTGACTGCTGGGACTCGAGATTCAGGACATAGTGCGCACGGTGTCCGCGCCGATGGTCCCGGCAGGCACCAGTGAGTACGCAGTTCTCGTGCTCAAGATGAAGGCCCACTTCGAGCCGCAAGTAAACACCACGTTCGAGCGGTCGCAGCTCCATGAGATGGCCCGCCGTGTGTTTGTGTGTGTGCTTCAGGTGTACCAGCCTGCCACCGTCAGGCAGGGTGGGAATTAAGGCACTTCTTAAGATATTTTATATCTGAAAACATTTTTGCACTCCGGGTTCATACTGGATAGGATGGGCTTCACATGTACTCCGACACAAATGTGGGAACAAAGATATCAATAAAAACAAACAGAACGACACCCAAAAAAACGCTGACGCTTAAAAAACGCTTACAACATCGCAGAACACTCCAACTAGTCAGATACCACTTTCGTACCACAACACAGCACAACCACCCTGCCAGCCTCGCATTAATCCTCCCGTTCCACGTTCATATAATAGGAACAAATACAGTATTGCCATACATTTGGGCCATGTCCTCACATTCCCACTCAAATTCCCCAAGGTAATCCCCGACAAATTGCCTCCCCTACTCCCGTTTTGGCACATGCATCACCCCAATCTGGAATATCTCTTCCACCAAAACAAAAAATTACTTTCCCCCCCTCGAAACCCAACAGACGTTTTTCGAATATCAAGCAGCCCACCCCCATCTCACATACTTCTACGCTGATGGCTCCCGTGCCGCAGACGGTACGGGAGCTACCTGGTGTGGTGGTCCCAACTTTGGCCAAATAAAATTAACACCACACCACTCCGTTTACACTTCGGAGTTAGTCGCTATCTACGCCTGTCTAAGCCACATTGTTCAACACCACATCATCACACCAACAATCATCTGCACTGACTCACGTTCATCCATCGATGCTCTCGCAGCTATACACAACACTACACACCTCACACTCCACGCTATACGTCAACTCTATCACACGCATCATGCTCGCCTTCAACTCGCACTGCTCTGGGTCCCTGGCTACATGGGGATTCCGGGCAACGAGCGGGCGGATGAGCTCGCTCGTCGAGCCATCGACCTCCCCCCCCAACCTCCCAGTTCCCCCCTGTGATCTTTTGTCCCTATCCAGGCATGCTGGAACCACAACACTACACATTTACACCACATTAAACCCCTCCTCGCCAAATGGTCCTCTTCCCGACAGCACACACGCTTACATGAGATCGTCCTTGCTCGACTCCGACTCGGGCACACCAAACTCGCACATGATTTCCTCTTCAGCCAACGTCGCCGCGCTTCGCCTTGCCAAACATGTGATGTGCATAAATCTGTGGAACATTTCTTACTTATCTGCCCTGCCTACCAATTACTACGTCGCCCTCTTATTTCCTACATTGCCGAACATCCGATTCCACTTTCACTGCCAAGCCTTCTCGGTGACAAACACCCGGAGCTCCTTGAGCTACTATTTACATTCTTGCACAGCACCAAACTTGAAGTAATTTGAAGTCCAACGCCGTCAACTCCGTCGTCGCAAAACATATACATATAGGTTATATCGCACTAGGTAGGCAGAGACAGATCAAATTTGGCCATAACGGACGGTTCTCCATATAAATTGTGCTTGGTTTTTTACCCACGGGTTTTCCAAGCTTCTTGGTTTTTTCACCTTCTCAGGTTTTTCCAAGCTTAAACTCAAACATACACCTACACAAACAAGGTCGGGCCCGACGCCCAAGACTCGCCCTGGGCGTCGGGCCTCCGCTTCGCTTTTCAGGTCGCAGGTGGGCAGTGGAGCCTCCCCGGAGGTTACGATGCTGCCCACCCTCCAAGTGTTCTTCTAAGTGTCGTGTATGTATGTATGTATGTGTATGTTTCACCTGTGTATGTATGTATCGGCCCATAGCCACGTCCCTTGCTTGCTGGCGACTCATCTTTTCTGTCTTTCTTATTTGATATAACCGGATGCCACATAAGCCGGATTAAAGCAACTCTTTCTTTAACGTAGCATATCTCTAGCGGATGGCACTTTGCCCCTGCGAAAGATGGAAAGCAAAACTTTTTTTTTCTTTTTTTTTCTTTCTTCCCTAAATCTTTAGCTGAGGCAAAGTGCCATCTGCTAGAGATTGCTACGTTAAAGAAGGAGTTCGTTAATCCGGCTTATGTGACATCCGGTTATATCAAGTAGTCAAGAAAGGAGAGACGCCGTCAAACAAGAAATATGGCGTAGAGACGATACACGCATGTCATACAGGTACATATACATACATACAGACACTCATGACAATGGAAGGACATTTGGAGGGTGGGCAGCATCGTAACCTCCGAAGAGGCTCCACTGCCCACCTGCGACCTGAAAAGCGAAGCGGAGGTCCGACGCCCAGGGCGAGTCGTGGGCGTCGGGCCCGACCTTGTGTGTGTAAGTGTATGTTTTAAGTTAAAGCCTGGAAACCCCTAAAAAGGGGAAAACCAGGCTGCTTGGAAAACCCGAGGGTAAAAAACCAAGCGCAATTTAAAAGGAAGTCCGTCCGTATTAACCAAATTGGATCGGATCCTGTCTACCTAGTGTGAGATAACCTATATGTATGTCTTTTGCGACGACGGAGAGGAAGAGATGTGGAGCGGAGTCATACAGCCAGTACGGAGTGTGGCACGTGTCTTATAACTTTTATCAGGCTAGCTTGGAAACGGAAAATGCGACGGAGGCTTTATATCAGTTCGGAGAGTTTGGTGTCCTGGAGGAAGCGAAAGAGTAAATCAAGTAGTTCCGGGTGGTCATTCCCGAGGAGAGCTTGAAGCGAAAGTTGTGAGTGGATCTTGGCGACATATTGCATGATATAGCAACGGTGAAGAGCATATGCTGGACAGTCAAGTAAGATATGAGTGACAGTAAGGCGTACTTGACATGTGTTACAAAGTGGAAGGCGGTGAGGTCTATTAAAAATATAATTGTGTGTCAAATTGGTGTGTCCCAGGCGAAGTCTGGCGAGTACCACCTCGTTCAGACGGGTGTGCCGGTTGGAGGAGGGCCAGCTGGAGAGTGTGGGCTTGATGGTGTGTAGGTGTGTGGTGTTGTGTAACCAGCAGGCCTGAATATACTTTTTGAACAGATTATTTGTGAGGGATAAAAGATCTCCGGGGGGTACTGGGGCTCCGTTGTTATCGGGGAGGTCGATCGCCGCGCGGGCGAGACCATCCACCCGTTCATTTCCCGGGATGCCCCTATGTCCAGGGATCCAGAGCAGTGTGAGTGGAAGGTGTGCGTGGTTGGCATTGTAGAGGTGTCGGATGGCGTGGAGCGTGGGGTGTGGTGTTGTGTATTGAGGCGAGGGCGTCCACGGAGGATCGTGAGTCAGTGCATATTGTAGTAGGGGTAGTAATGCGTTGCGCAATGATGTGTTGTAGGCAAGTGAGTATGGCGACTAGTTCTGCTGTGTATACCGAATGGTGAAGTGTTAATTTGGTTTGACCAGTGTCGGGCCCACCGCACCAGGCGGCTCCCGTACCATTGCTGGTACGTGAGCCGTCCGTGTAGAAGAAGGTGTGTTGTGGGTGGGCCTATTGATATTCAAAAAATATAATTTGGACTTCGATGGGGGTGAGCAGTTTTTTGTTTTCCCGAAAGAGATACTCAAGTTTGGGGTGTTTCATGTGCCAAAACGGGATTAGAGGAGGCAATTTGTCGGGGATTACGTCGGGGAATTTGAGTGCGAATGTGAGGACATGGTAATATTGCAATATTGTATGGCAATATTGTATTTGTTCCTATTATATGTACGTCGAACGGGAGGATTAGAGAGTGCGAGGGTGGCAGGGTGGTTGTGCTGTGTTGTGGTGCGAAAGTGGTATCTGACTAGTTGAAGTATTCTGCGGTGTTGTAAGCTGGGGAGGTGGGCCTCAGCCCGGAGACTAGTGATAGGCGTGGTGCGGTGTGCTCCGGTGATGAGGCGAATTGCGTTATTCTGTATGCGTTCAAGTGTTGTAATGTGTGAAGGGGATATATTATCGAAGATAAACGCATTGTATTCCAGGATTGAGCGAATCAGAGTAATATACATTGTGTTGAGTGTGGCCCTGTCTGCACCCCAGTCACGACCGGAGATGCAGCGCAGGAGATTTAGACGTTTTGCGCAACGTTGTTTTAGATAAGCAATATGGGGGCGAAGCAAAGACTTTTGTCTAGTACGATGCCAAGATAGGTGAAGGTGGTTTGGTGAGGGATAATTTGGTCGCGGTAACGGAGTGGTGTAAGAGGTGGAATGTACGTGGTGAGCCGGGAGAAAAACATTGTGACGGATTTGGTGGGGGAGATTTTCAGTCCCCAGAGGGAGCACCAGGAATCAATTTGATTCATGGCGCGTTGCATTATATAATTTGCATTGTCTGCCGATGGGTGCGTGCACCATATGGCCAAATCATCGGCGTAAATGGAGTATTTTAGACAGGGGGCTATGTGATGGAGGTCAGCGAGCGCATCATTAATCATGATAAGAAAGAGGGTGGGGGATAGCACGCTGCCTTGTGGGACGCCTTGATCTAGTTTTTGGGACCGAGAATGGATATTGCCGCAGCGGACGGTGAATGTTCTATTAGCGAGAAAGTTGGTGATAAATTTTGCCATTCTGCCTCTGATGCCAATGCGATGTAATTTGATTCGGAGTGCCGAACTGTGTACTTTATTGAATGCGGATTTTAAATCAAGAAAGAGTGCCACGGTTTCATGTTTTTTCATGAAACCGCGCTGAATCGAGTCAACTAATATAATGAGGTTGTCAGTGGTGCTGTGTCTGGGTCGAAAGCCGCTTTGAAAGGGTGTGAGAATTTCGTTGTTTTCAAGGTGAACTCTGATTCGTCCATTGACCATGCGCTCAAAAAGTTTAGAGGCACAACTAGTGAGAGAGATAGGTCGATAGCTAGAGGGAAGGTCGCGAGGTTTGCGAGGTTTAGCGATAGGAATGATAGTGCTAGTAGACCAGGAGAGGGGTAAGGTGCCGTCAGTCCATAGTTGGTTTAGTGCCGAAAGGAGGTTGTCTTTTCCGGAGACGGATAAATTTTGGAAGAAGGGGTATGCCAATTGGTCAGGGCCAGCCGCGGTGTTTGTTACTTTGGATAGGGATAAATTTAGTCCATAGAGAGTAAAGGGGGCATTATATGGTTCCGTGTTGTCCGAGGTAAAGTTGCAGGTGACGAGAGTGGTTTGTAGGAAGTCGGCGGTTTGTTGCGAGTATTGCGTATTTGAGGAGATGTCTGCATAATAGGTGGCAAAGTGTTCCGCGACGTCCGAGGGTTCTGTGATGCTGCGTTGATTAATTGTCAGTTGTGGGAATCCGCGGTGTGGGGATCTGCCATTTGAGAAAGAGCGAATTTTGGTCCAAATCTGGCCGATGGGGGTAAAACGGTTGAATGAGTTTGAATAGAGTTGCCAGCTGCGTTTTTTGGCGCTAAGGATAATCTGCTGACAACGTTTTTTAGCCTCGCGGGCTTCTAACATGTTTTGGGTGGTGAGATTTTTGCGGAATTTTCGCTCAGCCCGCCGCCGCAGAGCGACGGCGCGTTGACACTCGTCGTTCCACCACGGCACGTGATGACGGCCGGGGGAGCGACGAGTGTGGGGGACATGATTTTCTGCCGCGAGTAATATGGTGTCAAGAAAAGCTGATATTGGGGGGTGTGAATGAGGAGGGAAGACGGTGTCAATTTCCTGGGAGAAAGATGGCCATTTCGCCTTGCGAACATTCCAGCGGGGGAGAAAGGAATAATCTCTAGCCTGGGCTGAGCGTTCAAGCATAATATGAATAGGGAAGTGATCGCTAAAGAGGGGGTCGGGTTGAACGTGCCAAGAAAAGAGGGGTGAGATGGAGGCCGAGACCAAAGATAGGTCGATGGCAGATGGACGGAACGGGGCAATGTCGGTGTTGTGTGTGGGTGTTTGGTCATTTAAAAAGACCATGTTGTGGGTGTTGAGGAGTGTTTCGATGTGGTGTCCGCGAGGTGATGTGGTGTGACAGCCCCATGCCTGGTGGTGGGCATTAAAATCTCCCAGCACCAGACAGGGGTGAGGGAGGAGACCGAATAGGTCGGTCACAGAAGATAAGGATAGTGTAGGAGAAGGTGGGAGATAGAGAGAGAGTATAGTAAGCTCTAGTTGTGCAATTTTGACAGAAACGGCAATAAAATTTAGGTTATTTACAATGGGGATCTGACGATGAAGGAGGGTGTCGGATATAAATAAGGCGACCCCGCCGCCGCGGGATGTAGAATTTCTATTGTCGGTGTAGAGGGAATAACCAAAGATATTAAAATTATATGGGTCATTGTCGCGCCATCGGGTCTCCTGAACGGCGGCAATCAATGGTTTATTTCTGATGATATATTCCTTGAATTCTGCCCAATGGGATATGAGGCACCTCGTATTCCATTGGAGCAAGAATTCAGTGATGGATGTCTGCATTAGTGTTGGTGGTGGTGGTCACGCCCCCGCAGGCGTGTGTGCGGCGGGGAGGGTGTGGCGGCGTCGTCCGACTCATAGGAGTCGAACGACTCTGACGTGCAAGACGGGAGCTCTGGATCCCTGGGGTTGTCCGGGCTCGGGGACCGGGAGAGGGAATCTCCTGGGTGGCCAGAGAGGGGGACGTGGGGATGGGATATTGCCCTGAAGGGGCTGTGCTGGGGAGCCCTGTGCGTCCGTGGGCGGGGCTGCCTGGTGGCCGTGGGCTTCCCGGGTGTCAGGGGCACCTTCGACGAGGGCGGGGCACGGGGCCGGCGTCGGGGGAGCCTGGGCCTCGGTGGGCTGGGTGGCCTGGCGACGGTGGGGTTGCCGGGCGGAGCTGGGGCTCGCGACCGAGGCGGGTCGTCCGGACGACGGGGGGGGGAGTTGTGGAGGAGGTGGAAGGCCTGGTCTCCGACGGTCCTGGCGATGGGGACGTGGTGAGAGTGGCCGCCTCCGCCGGGGTCGGCCACAGGGGAGCCAGCTGGGGCCGGTTCCATACGGGTGGAGTGGTCGGGGGTGTAGGGCCGCGCTGCAGAGCGAGGCGGCGCTGTACCTTCTCCTTGGCCTCCTGCCACGCCGGACACCGCGGGGAGGAAGCAGGGTGCGGCCCCTGACACGCGGCGCAACAGGGCACGTCATTTGTGCAGGTGTCGGTCGGGTGACCCTCGGCACAGTGTCCACACACTGGGGACCGGGCACGACACACTCTGGTTTGGTGCCCATAGCGTTGGCAAAAGGCACAACGTGCGGGTGGCGGTGTCCACGGGCGTAATGGGACCCGCAGGTATCCCGCCATGATGTGGGCGGGGGGGTGCATGGTCCTGAACCCAAGCTTCAGGACCGGTCCCGGTCGGCGGCCTAGTCTTTGAACCTCGCTTACCCCTTGGGACACCAGCTCGGTGAGAAGCTCCTCCTCGGTGATGTCCACAAGGTCGGGAGCGTAGGCCGTCATGTAGGTGGTGTTTAGTCTGTCCGCAATTTCGGTGGTGATGTCGACACCGAGGAATTGGCACATGTTGAGCAGATATCGCGCTTGGGATACCTCCCTGACTCTGATCAGGAGGGCCCCCGACCTGATGACCTTGGCGGTGGCGACTCCGCCCGTCCACCGGTCAATCTCTCTTGCTATCGCGAATGGGGACGTCCGTGCCCACGTCCCCTGCTTCCTAGTCACTAGGATCAGTGACTCCCCTTCAGGGGGATCGCGGGGAGGGGGCAGGCGGGCTCCCGGGCGGGTCCGGCGCTCACCAGCATCCGAGGGCGGCGGAGGGTCCCCGGGCATGCCGTGGCGGAGTGGGGGGAGCTGACCCCAGAGGGGAGTGCGAGGTGTGAGTTTGTGAGTGAGAGCGCCCTGAAGGGGTGCGACCAAGAAAGGCACCCTGAAGGGGTGCTATAAGGAAAGGTGTGAAAAGACCTGTAGTGAAAAGGTGGAGAAAGACACAGTGGTTTGGAGGGTTGGGAGTAGCCGGCAGAGGCGGGGGGGCAGTCACGGTCTGGTGACCGCTAGCCCGATCCTTTGAACCAGAAAGGTACCTCTGTCGGGTTTTTTTCCCCTAAATCTTTAGCTGAGGCAAAGTGCCATCTGCTAGAGATTGCCTCTGTCGGCTCTAATCTATTGGGTGGGATGGGTAACAAACAGTCAAAGTTGTCCGCCGATACAAGTCGGTTTCCCGACTGCACTCAAAAGCGCCGCAGGGCCGAAGGGAAGTGGGAGGGGAGCTGCGTCGGCTAATCCGACGAGCAACCAACTAGTGGCGTCGGCCGGCTAATCCGGCTGACAACCAGCTGGTGGTCCGGGGGCGGAGCTTCCCGTAGATGCCCTAATAAGCACACCTACGAGAGAGCTGGGTTGGGCAAGGCCACGCGGCAATTGAATATTGTGGCAATATTCAATTGCGGCGGGCGGGAAGTGAAATGGAACTGGGGCGGCGCGCAACTTCTGCGCTTGATCACCTTTTCGATCGAGATCGAAGGGTCTTCTCAAGCTTCTCTTCGTCCCCCTTCGAAAGCAAAACGGTGGCAGGCTGGTAAAATTCAACACACACACACACACACACATACCTACGACAGCTTTTGTTTCGCATCCCGATCCAACGTCGACACCACAACTCGCTCGCTTTTGCGCCACCGACTCCCATTCCATCGACGGAGTTCTCTCAATTACCCTGCGTCTCCGGCAGTCATCTACAAGTGACTATTTGACTTGTCGCCACCAACCAGCTTGCACCCACACACCATACACATACAGACACACACAGCTACATACCACAACGCCTCCAGCTCCAGCTTCGTCCGCGACCGGCACAACCACCTTTGTCTCAGTCCGGTCTGACACCGTCAGCCACCAGCCACCCGCCTGCCACACACACACACACACCTTACACACACACTTAGCCACACTCTACACCAACCTTCCCTCGTCCTTCCGACTCATCGACTTCCGCTGGTTTCTACCTCATCACTCCTTCGGCGACTACATCTTCTCTCCAAGACCTCTAGCCTTCTCTTCAGTCTTCCGCACCCTCGACCCGGACTTCACGTTCTTCATCTGCATCTGCCCCTTCAGGCACTTACTCCTCTGCCTCTTCGTTCCTGACGCCTTCTTCTACAGTACGGTCAGTCCGGCGGTGCTGCCACCCCCCCTCCCCTCCCGTTCGCCCCCCCCCCCGAGCCACCTCCCTGTTTTTCCTCTAGTGCCTTCTGCACGATCTTTTTCTAATCTTTCCTAATCGTGCTCCCTTAAAGCACAGTTTCCACTCTCTTTGTGTTCTCTTGAACTTTCCTGCCCTACTTTTACACCTGTCGGGCTTTCTTCACGCCCTTCCTCACCCTCCGCCAGTGTATTATACCGTTGTTACACACACCTGTCACATACTCTCCATACTCTCTTTCTCAACGCCACGTACACCACAACGCATACCTCACTTACACCAAACAACAACATGAACGCATCTGAGTCACCCACCGAAGAGTTCTACCTCTGCCGCCGGGGGGACGGGAAGCCCATGGGCTCCCTCGACCCCTGGCTAGTGGAGGAGACGATCACACAATACACAGGGGCGCCCCTCCACGCCCGACCAATCCGCTCAGGGGCGCTCCTGATCCAGGCCAATAACTATGTAGATGGTCGGATTCTCCCGACCATCAAGTCCATACACACCACTCCAGTCACCATCACACCGGCTACCCACCTAAATACCTCTCAAGGCACCATCCTGGCCCCGGAGCTGACCTGCGTGTTGGCGGAGGACCTGGCCCTCAAACTTGAGGACCAGGGCGTCTCCGCCGCCTACCGGCAACCCCCCAGGCCGGGACGCCCCAACAACATCATTATCATCACATTCAACACACGTACACCTCCGGCCTACCTCAAGGCCGGATACGTGAGGTATACCGTTCAACCTCGCGCACCCATCCCAAGGCGCTGTCAAACCTGTCAGCGCTACGGCCACACCAGGGGGGGGTGACGCCCCACCACCACAACCTGCGGTCGATGTGCCGGGCCACACTACACCGACACATGCAACAGCGGCGAGCTGTGCTGCGCCGCATGCGGAGACTCACATGCGGCCTGGAACAGGGACTGCCCCACATGGATGATGGAGCGGGAGATCCTGCGCCTCGTTCATCTGGAGGGCTGGTCCCTGCCCCGGGCCCGGGCATTGCTGGAGAACCCGCAGTCGGCGTGGCCTGCTCGCCGCCGCTCAGAGCCCGGCACACACCAACACATACCACCGCCACCAACACAAGAAGAGTACCCGGCACTGCCAGCAACCAAACAAAAACACACCAGGAACGCCGGCACACAAACGACGCAGCCAGCCACACCGCAACACACCGCAACACCTACCGCTCGCAAGAAACGACCCCCAACACCAGGTCCCACCACAGTCTACCGCCCAGCAGAACACCCACCGCTACCACTGCCAGCTCGCCAACCGGCACCCACCCCACACTCACCACCCCCACCACCACTGACTTACCCACCATCCTCACCATCACCACAAACGTCGCCTGCATCCGACGCATCGGCACCGCACCCACCTCACACTGTAGACTAGGGCACGACAGGAACCGAAGACCACTCAGACACCGAACAATACTCTACTGACTCAGACATCACAACAACCCTACGGTTGACAACACCTTCCTACAGACAGGCAAAAAGACCAGCTAAAAGTAGCAAGAGACAGCCACTCACACGAGCCAACACACACCAACAATGAACACCATACTTCAATGGAACACACACGGACTGATTAGACACTGGCATGAATTCAAACATTACGCATCGCAAACAAGCCACACGGTACTATGCATTCAAGAAACACACTTCCAACCCAACGATCCTTACCAATTCATCATTTCGCAATACACACTACACAGGCAAGACTCACACAACGTACACAGGTCAGGCGGTGTTTGCACGTACGTTAGGAACACCACACCTCACCGCCTGATACACTGCAATACCACAACGGACATACTACTCACTCAAATACACATACATAACAACGCCTACACACTCGTTAACATATACGACCCCCCCCCCACGAAACACAGGAACCCTTTCGGAATTAAATAAAGCACTTGACCAAATCCACACCCCAGTCATACTCACCGGAGGGACACACGCACAACACAACCTGATCACAGAGCACTCACACTCATCACACTAGCCAACCAACACAACCTCACAGTACTTAATACTGGGTCACCTACCTACCTTGTACCTATTTCCACCTCTAACCTTCCCACGACCCCAGACGTAACCCTTACATCCTCGCGCATATCCCTTTCCTTAACCTGGGCAGCCGATCCCGACCGACACTTTAGCGACCACGCACCCATAACCATTACCTTCCAACAAATCCCGACCACTGGCCCACCCAGTCCCTCCCCTGGCCGATGGAATCTTAAAAAAGCATCCTGGACACCCTTATCAGAGTCCATAGCCGCACAAACAGCCTACAACCCTCAACTCTCACCAGAAGAATTATCCGACCTTCTCCTAACTACAGCACACCAACACATACCACAGACAAAACCACGCCACCAACACAAGCCTCGCGCGGCCCCCTGGTGGAACGACGAATGTCACGGGGCAATCCGCGCGAGGAACCATGCACGACACAGATATGAAAGACACCGCACACTGGAAACACTCACCAGATACAAACAACTAAAAGCACTCTGCAAACGACCCATAAAAAACGAAAAAAGGAAATCCTGGATTAACTTCTCTGATCAATTGAACAGATTCACCCCTCTCGGCGAAATCTAGACACTCCTGAAAACATTCCAAACCCGACAGCGACCACCAATAAAACCCATCATACTCAGACAGAACAACAACACCATCACAGACCCACAAACAATCACCAACATTTTCGCACACACCTACCACCTTAGATCATCCACATTTCCTCAGAACCCTCCACCTCCAATCAGATACACACGTCAACACCTTTACAACACTAGGTTTACACTCACCGAATTAGAATTTGCAATTGCAGAGACAGGAAACACAAGCGTAGGCCCAGACAATATACACTACTCTTTCTTCAAACACCTCCCAACACAAGCAGTACAGGTACTCCTCGAAACATACAACACTGCATGGACAACACATACATATCCACAATCATGGCTACACGCCCTCCTTATACCTATCCCTAAACCAAACACTGACTCAACTCTATGTTACTCCTACCACCCTATCGCACTCACCAGCTGCTTCCACACACTTTTCGAACGACTTGTCAAAAAACTGATGCAAGGCTCAGTTCTCAGCCCCTCCTCTTTATTATCGGCCTGAACTCAGTCATTCCCGACAACCTCCCAGTCAAAATTGCACTCTATGCAGATGACATCGTACTCTGGACATCACAAGAATCACCGGCCCACTCAGTAACAATTCTACAAAACGCACTAACAGATCTCCACGACCAGCTAACATTACTAAACCTACACATTGCACCACACAAATCCAAATGCTTGATATTTGGCTATAAGCGACACACATACTTACAGCCACTGAAACTAGACAACACTCCCATACCATTTGTTAACACAACAAAATTCCTAGGCATCACTTTAGATCCACGACTCACCTTCAAACCACACATACTAAACATCCAAAAACGCGCATCCAAAAGAATAAACATCTTACGAGCACTATCCGGCACAGATTGGGGATCAGACCGAACTTCCCTACTGACCTTATACAAGTCCATCATTCGACCAATCGTGGAATACGGGTCAACACTTTTCGAAAACGCAGCTAAATCAAACCTCAAACTCCTAGACTCTCTTCAATACCAATGCCTAAAGATAGCCACAGGAGCATACACAACCTCACCTTCCCTCGCTCTTCATATATACAACCACATACCAGAACTACAACACGACGCATAGAAGCACTACTCAGATACCACTACAAAACGCAACTCATTAGACAACACCCATGCACTAAGGCACTAAAAATCCGCTCCAAACGCGGACACCAACTCATGAAAAAAGTATCGTTCAAAACTACAATAGGATGCCGCATTCAACAACACGCAAGAAACTTACACCTCGCACTCCCCACCTCAAAACCCCTCCCACCGCCTAAAGCATGGTGGAAACACCAAACCCCCACAACACACTTCCTAATAGACAAACCAAAACGTACATACACAGATGCAGAAATACACCAACTCTTCCTCCAATTCATCTCACAATACGCAAATTACAACATCATCTACACCGACGGCTCCAAATCACACACACACCAGACGGGCTCAGCGGCGGTGCTGTATACCAGACAAGCACCGCCCCGGGTAATCTTATGGGCCCGTCTGCCGGACACAGCATCCACCTACACATAAGAAATATATGCTATATATTCGGCCTATTGTACCATCTACAACACAAACATAGAACACAACATCATAGCCACAGACGCAAAATCAGCAATACAAAGCATAACACCCTACTCCGTTTCCAAACACCCCCTCACCCCTCATCCCCAAAATACTGCACATACATAACAAACTAAACATTCGACAACAACCACTCCTCCTTTGGATACCAAGCCACACAAACATACCAGGCAACGAACATGCAGACACCGAAGCAAACATAGCCACAACACTACAACAAACCACAAACTGCCCACTCTCACAATCCGACTACTACCCCACAATACACCAGGCAATCAACAAACACGTTCAACAAACATGGGACAGAACAGGAACACAACTCCACGATATACATCCAAAATACGAACATTGGCACACCATCAATCAGAACACCAGGCTCAAAGAAAGGATACTGACAAGACTTCGCATCGGACACACATCACTCACACACTCCTACCTCATTCTAAACCAACCACGCCCTCAATGCACAACATGTCGCCGAGCACTTACAATCAAACACATTCTCATATACTGCACTAAGTACAACAACCAAAGACAACACATCACAAACTACTGCACCACAAACCACCTCCCACTAAACCTCACCACGCTTCTCAACGATGAACACCCAACATTACACGAACATATCTCCCACTTCCTTTCAACAACACGCATATTGGAACAACTGTGAAGGGGAAAAAAGGAACAAAAAGAGACAGGAAAAAAACACAAAAAAACTAATATGTGTACGCATACATACATATATCAAGGGAAAAAAATCCATGATCCCCTAAGTGCCTACATGTTTGGCGATGACCCCCCCCCTCTGCACCCCATACCCCAAGCAGCACCGTCCGGACTGCTTCTCTTCTCGTCATTCTTCACTACTGCGCCTTCTTCAGCATCTGAACAACATACAGCCTCAACTTCAGGACAGCCCATCACACCTCTACCCAGCTGTCATCTTCAACTACCTAACTTCGGCACCTTACTTCAAGTCAACTATCCTATTCCTTCTACCCCCGACCACGTCGTTCCATAAACCATAACCCACCACCACATTCATCTACACACTACCGGAAACAGCCGACATCACCACACGATGGCAGGCTGGCAAAACTCACTCATTCACTCACTGTTCCTGCCACCCATATAGTGGGAAAGTTTGACAGTTTTAAGAGACGTCTTCCGTAGTCCCGGAGGCCACCGATCAGAATTGGCTGCGTTAGCGTATTCTGTTCCGAAATCTGTCCGCCAACCAATCAACGCAAGGTAGTTTGTATATGACGTCATAACCATTAGCAACTTTGAACACATGGTTGACAGTGTCATACTGCAAACACAAGACCTTGACTGATCCTTTGCTTTGATCACATCCAACTGTCGCGTGTGCGGTAGCGTAGTTGCGTTCGTATTACGTAGGAAATTGGTTGCGTAAGTAGGTATGCGCTCTGCTGTATGACCAACGCAGTCGATGCGCCTCTAAACACAAATAACCAAAACAAAAGTAGGTATGCGCTCTGAGCTGAGGGTGTAATGTGAAGAATTTTCGTTTGTTTTTCATATGGCTAGCCTTGTACTGAGACCAACAGTGAAAGGAAAGTGCCTTGCTCCTGTGAGTTATGAGAGACGAAACAGTGCTGATTATTACGAGTCACTGCCGGGTGGTGCTATCCAATGTTCACTTCTTTGTTCCAATGTTTTAACATTTGATTTGACGAGAAATGAGAATGCATATTACATATGCATATTATGTAGGTACTGATTACATAGGTTCTTCCGGTTGGTTACTGGTAAACAGATTCTATGCATACAAAAATAATGTCCATGAAAATGCACTCCGGAAGAAGTTGGTATGCGCTCCGAGTCCCAACCTGGAATGTAAGTTTCCCACTCTGCCGCCAGGTGATATCGGCTGTTTACGACTTGGTAGAGAGGTTGAAGTTGGTGGTCCGGTCGGTGCCAGGGCGTAGTTGGAGGGTGGGAGGTGGGTGGGTGGAGGAGGGTGGGAGCCTTTCGATTGAACATTGCAAGAAACACTTTCATGTACTGTTTGGGCTTTTATGAGTTCGTTTTTTCTGTTCTTTTCTTTCTTTGTTTGGTTTTCGTGTTTTTTTCTTCTTCTTTGTTTGCTTTTTGTTTTTTTGGTTTGTTTGTTTTTTGTTTTGTTTTTCTCTTTTGACACGCCATGGGTAGAGTTGGGAAAGAGTGGGATGGATAATTGTTCGGATATTGTTTGTTCGGATGCTCTTTAGTGTCGGGTCGTTTTGGTGCGAGTTTTGGATTTCTTGGTAGTTGTGGTGTGTGGTTTATTAGTAGAGGTAGCGTTTCGTTTGTTGGTTGCTCGTGTTGTCGGTGCTTGGGTAGTCTGAGGGGTATTATCTGAGGTGGCTGAGTCGTCATCGGAACAGACTTGTGCTCGACTCAAATTTTTTGAATCGGCTTACATTTGACTCATAGATCTTGAGATCCGATTCAACTCATGATTCACAGCAGGTCAAAATTATTTGATTCGACTCAATTCAGACTCAGAGCTACAGAGATCCGATTCAACTCACGACTCAAACATAAATTTGAATCGATTCCGATCCGACTCAATGGTATCAGACTCATAAGCCATATGATTTTGTGTGCACTGCTCACACACTATTTATATATATATATATATATATATATATATATATATATATATATATATATATAATATAATATATATATATATATATATATATATATATATATATATATATATATATATATATATATATATATATATATATGTATATATATTATATGTATATATATATATATATTTATATATATATATGTATATAGACAGTTTGATGTCAACTCATCTTCATCTGTCTAATTAAAGAAGGGAATCAGTATTTATTCACACTAACGAAGATGCTCCAACATCAAAACATCTGTTAGATATATTATTTTTGCTATAACTTTGTTTTCACCTCACATTATTTATCATTCGTCATGCACTGTAATGGTTGATATATAGGATAAATATACAGATAAATGAACGTGCATGTGCATAAAGTAATTGACTCAAACAGATTAATGAGATGAATGGTTGTCAATGCACATGCAAAGCAATGAGTGCATAATATCTCAATCCACATCAGCATGATGCACACACAACCTTAATCATATACCTGACACACATCACCTAACTGCAACATGGCACCCAAGTTCTGCACTGCAATAGGTATCTGCACAGAATATGATTGCATTGGTCTGTTGCCCCCCACGAAGTTTGTTTGGTAGCAGGCTTGAAGGTTTCCCTTCACCATTGGTTTACACCCAATTTTACCGACTTTCTCTACGCTATCTTGCATATTTGATGGAAATATAGGGTACTTTGGCGTATTCTAATTGAAAGACCTATTCTTTAGCTTCATCAAAGGGTATCCTAAATGACCCAGTAATAATCGTCCTGCCCAACAATGTGCCATTTCCGGCAGGCTCACCATCAAGTGCCTCCAAAATAACGGGCTTGTTCCTGATATTGGTAGGCTCCCTCTACCATCCATTTTACATGTTCAAGTTGTCACCCTCGTTCAAGAGCGGAAGAAAGGACAGTCAAGGGGGCGCTAAGTGCTCCATAGCTTCTTCTCCCCACTGGCAGGAGAGTCTCAGTTGAGTTGCAAGTTTCAGGAGGGCATTCCTAGATCACAATGGTGTTGTACATAAATGTTCAATTATGCATGTATCATCAACAATCCATGCAAGATTCACCAAGGAAGAATGCATCATGCCCTGGGTCTAGCTGGCCTGGAAAAACTGTTTTCAACAACTGCTGTATGTCAATGTAGGTAGGTAGGTAAATGTTTGGAAAAATAGGCTGATCCTAGATTTTGGGGATCCTGAGCATTATCCTTTCCAGAAAATTATTTGTTGTTTTTTCATCTGGAAGTTGAAGTTCCTAAGTTATTAACTTTTGACAACGAACTGCTATGATCAAGGAAAAGTGCTCAAAATTCACTGAAATGGGTGCAAGTTGAGTTACCATGCATAAGGTTTGAATAAAAATATTATCCATACTGGATGACTACAAAATATTCCTCTCCAAATGCCAGATTATGCCGATTTGTGCCAATGCACAAATCCGACCTTGTCTATGCATGAGAATAAAATGTGTCAGAACAAATGCTCACTGGAAAGAATGGGAAAAAATGATAACTCACCTGGTGAGCGGAATACAAATATATTTGCTAGGAAGCAAATTAAAGTGACCATTGCGTATGATTTGAGAAAAGTTCTGCAACCAAAATTCTACCTTTTTTTAACTTCGAATGACGTCATGCGGGCTTGAAGGAAAATTTTGATCTACCTTCTTGTAAAGGTAACCTGGGTTTGTTATTTGTCACACAAACCGACGCAATTTATTCAGTGCAAATGCCTGTTCCAAAAAAAAGTGCATGGTCGTTTCAGTTCCCTATTATTTTTCACAATCACATCCCATTTCTGTGTTGTGTTTCTGGCACTAGAATTGACTCATGCATGATACTGATTGTGAATACCAAGCTTAGCATTAATACTTTTTTTTTGTAGTTATTGTTATCCGTTTTTGGTAAATAACTTAAGTACACCTCATTTTTACTCACTGGCAGCTGATAAGTTGACAATTGTAATGCTAAGCATTAATAATTATACTGTGTTTTACTCCCTACCTTGTGTCATGGCATACTATTTACAAAGATACATGCTTTATATCATTTGTTCATAACTGGCATTTGAGTCGCAAGACTCAAATGACTCATTGTGATTCAAATGATTGACTCGTGATTCAACTCATTTAAAAAAAAGAAAGATGTGATTCAACTCGCAGCTCAAGATATGTGTTTGGGAAAAGAATCGATTCAGCTCACGACTCATCCAAAAACGATTGATTCATGAGTCGATTCTCGATTCAACTCGAGTCGAGCACAAGTCTGCATCGGAGTCTGTAATTGGTTCGTAATGGTTAGGGTGTTTTTGCGTCGCGTGAGTGGTGCTGGTGGTGGTTCAGGTGATTCTGGTGGGCATGGTGGGAGTGATAGCTTGAGTGCTTCGCGGTGTGGTATGGGGGATAGTGCCAGTGTTTGTGTCGTGTTCTGTGCTGTGGGTTCTGGTCTGACGACTATTGTCGGGTCTGTCTGAGTTTTCCTGGTGTCTAGTGTGGTAGCCGTATTTAATGTGTGCGTTTGTGTGGACGGCTCTTGGTGGTGAGGGGGTTGAGCGGGCTGCGACGGATGTTGTTCGGCGGCCCACGCCCTTGCACAAGACGGGTCCCAGCCCTCTAGGTGGATGAGTCGGAGGATGTCCTTCTCCTTCCTCCACCGAGGGCAGGTCCCGTCTCGGGAGCCGTGGTCGCCGTCGCAACCGACGCATCGCCGCGTTTGGCTGGTGCAGGTGTTGGTGTGGTGTGTGCCGGCACAGAGGGCACATGTTGGGTTTGTGTGTTTGCAGCCCCCCCCCCCCTCGTGTGGCCATATCCTTGACAGAAGGAGCAGCGTCGTGGGAGGGGTGCGCGAAGTGTTACTTTGTATGTGATGTAACCGGCTTTGACATATGTGGGTTGCTGGTTGGAGGTGAAAGTGAGGATGAGAATGTGTGTTTGGTTTGTTTTGGGGGCAGGGGGCCGTTAGACCGATGAGATGCCCTGGCTCGCAAATCTGTGAGCAAATTTCTCCTCAGTCATGTAAGCCAGCTCCCATGCATGTATGATTCCCTAAGAGTTGTTGCAGTGTCGGTCTAGTGATATAATGACCCTTTCTCCTACCAGCCATTGGATGCGTTTTAATATGTCGGCGTCTTTGGTGTTCCAGGACTGAATCAATAGCTGCCCCGTTTTTAGGTCGTGTGCGTGTAGGGGCGTTTCAGTCTGGCGGGTGATCTGAGTGTCCACTAGCCATGGGTCAAGGGAGGCCATGGGATGACCATCTAGCCGACGGCAGAGGAGAAAATCCCCCGTCGGAGTGTTGGGTGTGGTGTTGCTGTTCATGATGAGTTGTTGTGTTTGGTGTGGGTCTTGGGGGTTCGGCTTCGGGGTAGGAGACGAGAGGTATACACTTCTTATAGTTTCAGCGGTATGTGGGGGGTGGGGGTGGCAGCGGCACCGCCGAACCAACCTGTAGCTGGAGTTAGAGATGGTTGAGCGGCGGTCGGAAGAGTAGAGGCACAGAAGCACTGTCACTGCACTGCTGGAGCAGGCTAGAAGTTGGTGATGAAGAGTAGCTAGAAGTCGGTAGTGCAGGGGTAGTCGAATTGGTGGCAGGCTGGTCGGGCATGTTGGAGTCGCTTGGGTTGGGTGGCCAAATGCGTCGACCCGTCTTCTGGGTGGTCTTTGTGATGGTCAGCTGGCGTTGGCGCAGCTTGCTTGGCAAGCCTTCGGCGCAGCCTGGCTTTGTTTGTCTCCGCGGTGCTGCGAATGCGAGCACGTTGGCCGCGCCCAGTTAGCCGTTTCGTCGCGCCCTCGGCGTCGAAGCCTCTAGTTGGTGTTCCTGCTTCGCGGCGGTATTTGACCAACTGGCCGAACTTGGTTTTTCTTTCTGGATGGCTTCTCGATGGCTCGATGGACGTGTTGCTGTTCCTGTCCAAGGATGGCCCGCCAAGAGGGTGATAGTTTTGGCAATTTCGTCGCTCGTTTGCGCGTGCGCGCTGATCACTGTGGTTACGAGCCCAGCCAGCGGGATGCCACCTTGCTCGAGTGTGCCGTCGCGGGCTGTCGGAACAAGAACCTGCAGCTCCGGTTCTTTCGGAAGCCGCAGTTGACGCTGCCGGAAGCTACTCAAATCGCGCAGCAAGAAGAGGCGGCGCAAGCGCTCGTGCACGAACTGAGTGCCCTGCCCCCGCCCAGCCAAGTTCATGCTGTGCAGGCGCCGTGCCCACGATGCTCCAGCCGTGGGAGGAGCCCCGATCGTGTCTCCAACACGGCGACGCCAGCAGCCCCTCCACGCAGCATAGCAGCTGACGCCGCGAGGCCGTTCGTCCGCCCGCGCCGCAACCAGGCGGCTGCCGCATGCGAGCGGTGCTGTAGAAGGCGGCACGTGGCGACCAGCTGCCCGTTCCGCACAGCCGAATGCTACCGCTGCCACAAGACAGGACACACCCAGGCTGCCTGCCGGAGCCGTGTGCGTGAGTCGACGCGTCTTGTCGAGGAGCCACCTGACAACGGCATCCGCGAAGAACAGTCTGACACCATGCATCATCTGTTTAACGTGGGTGGTCGCCGCCAGGTGGCGCCAGTTCGCATCGAAGTATTGGTGAATGACAAACCCCTCGTTATGGAGGTCGACACCGGAGCCAGCAGGTCCATCATTAGCGCCCAGCTGTTCACAAGAATGTGGCCTGCAGCCGTGCGTCGCCTCAAACCGTTCAACGGTGTGTTGCAGACCTACACGGGTCAGCTGGTGCCGGTGGCCGGGGTCGCCACCGTGAACGCCCGTTACGGACGCCAGACCGCCCAGCTGCCGCTGGTAGTGGTGAAGACGGACGGGCCTGCGCTCCTCGGCCGGGAGTGGCTGCAGCAGCTGACGTTGGACTGGTCCGCTCTGCTTAGCAGCCGAGGCCACGTCCACCAGCTCCAGCCACGAGAGGAGGCCGACGACCTGCCAGTCGCGCTCAGCCAGCCGCACTCAGCTGTCTGCAAAACTAGCATAGTGACCTGTTCGGGCCAGGACTGGGTCGCTACAGCTTGAAGCAGGTCCAGTTGACTGTCGACAAAGACGTGTAGCCGCGCTTCTTCAAGCACAGACCACCACCATTTGCCCTCAGGGAAGCCATCGAAGCCGAGCTAGACCGCCAAGTTAACGCCGGCATTTTGAGACCGGTGGAGACGTCTCGATGGGCGACCCCAGTCGTGCCTGTCAAGAAGCCGGATGGCGGTGTGCGTCTATGCGGCAGCTACGACCTGACTACCAACGTCGCCAGCCCTCTTGAGCGATACCCTCTGCCTCGGGTTGACGAACTGTTCGCAATGCTGTCTGGTGGCCGGAAGTTCACCAAGCTCGATCTTGCTGAAGCCTACCTACAGCTCGAGCTGGACGAGCCCAGTCAGGAGTATCTGACCATCAACACACACAAAGGCTTGTTCCGACCGTCTCGGCTGTGTTATGGCGTGAAGAGCGCTGTGGCGTTGTTCCAGCGAGAAATGGAAACACTGCTGGCCGGCATCCCATGCACCGCGGTGTACCTAGATGACATCTGCGTCACTGGCCCCACACCAGCCGAGCACCTGCGCAATGTGCGCCTGGTCCTGGAGCGGCTCTCGGAAGCCGGTCTGAAGCTCAACATGAAGAAGTGCGAATGGATCGCCGACGAGGTCGAGTACTTGGGCCACAGCATCTCGGAGGCAGGCGTCCAACCAACACAAAAGAAGAGTCGAGCGATCCGAGAAGCCCCTGAGCCCGTCAACCTGCAGCAGCTGCGCTCCTACCTGGGAATGTTGCAGTATTACAGCCATTTCACGCCTGACCTCGCTACAGTCGCCGCCCCCTGTACGCCCTACAGAAGAAGGACGCGACCTGGACCTGGGGAGAAGTGGAGAAGAGCGCCTTCACCGAAACGAAGAGCCTGGTGGCCTGTGCACCAGTCCTAGTGCACTACCGACCGGAGGAACCGCTCGTGCTAACCACGGACGCCAGCCCGTACGGCGTAGCTGCCGTCCTGAGCCACCCTGACGCCGATAGTCGGGACCGTCCTGTGCCGCCGAGCCTCTGTGCCGCCGAGCAGAACTACAGCCAGCTCGACAAAGAAGCGTGCGGTGTGATCTTCGGAGTCAACAAGTTCCATCAGTATCTGCACGGCCGTTCCTTCGTCATCAAGACCGACCACAAGCCCCTGCTTGGCCTGCTGGGCATGGACAAGGCCGTGCCTCCCACCGTCTCGCCGCGAATCCAGCTGGCCGGCTACCAGTATCAGCTGCAGCACGTGGCCGGGACGCGCATCGGAAACGCTCACGGCCTCAGCCGGTTACCGCTTCCAGACACACCGGACGACGCCCCGGCCCCCTCCGATGTCGTTCGTCTCATGGACGATCTCGCTGGCATCGTGGACCTCACCCGGATTCGCACCAGCACACGCAGAGATCCGACGATGGCTGCCGTGTACCAACACACCAGCCACGGCTGGCCCCCAGCCGTCACTGAGCCAAGAGCTCCTGCCGTTCTTTAGCCGTAGAACGGAGCTCAGGCTGCACGACGGATGCGTGCTCTGGGGCTGCCGCGTCATCATCCCGCCACCTTTGCGGGCGAGGATCCTCCGTCTTCTCCACGATGGCCACCCGGGCATCTGCGCAATGAAGCGCCTGGCACGCAGCAGCGTGTGGTGGCCAGGCATCGACCCTGAGATTGAAACCTATGTGCGTGCCTGTGATACCTGTCAAACTCAGCGGGGACAATCACCAGACTTTCCGCCGCAGCCCTGGACGTTCCCACCCCGTCCGTGGCACCGCATCCACATCGACTACGCCGGCCCCGTAGAGGGGAAGTTTCTACTCATTGTGGTCGACGGCTATTCCAAATGGCCCGAGGTGCACATCACCACTTCCACGACGACAGCCGTGACGATCGAGAAGCTCCGTGTGAGTTTCAGTCAGCATGGGCTGCCTGCTGTTCTCGTCAGCGACAATGCGACAGCATTTACCTCAGCCGAGTTCGCAGCGTTTCTGTCAGCCAACGGTATCACGCACAAGCTCAGTCCGCCACGCCACCCTGCGTCTAACGGGCAGGCGGAGGCGGTGGTGAAAATCGTCAAAGCCGTCTTGAAGCGCCGCCAAGAAGGCTCTCTTCAAACGCGCCTGTCGCATTTTCTTCTGTCGTACCGGGCCACTCCGCACTCCACTACCGGTCGAACGCCGGCGGAGCTGCTGGTGAACCGGCCTCTGCGCACTCGCCTCGACATGCTGCGCCCGAGCCTGGCTGAGACTGTTGAACGCCACCAGCAGAAGTGGACCGACCGCCGGGCGGGGCAGACATCGCCCCGGCACCTCAACGTGCGATACCGGGTCTACGTCTCGCAGATCGCCGCCGACCCCGCGGCTCCACGCTGGGTCCACGCTGAGGTGGAGGCCATCGAAGGCCAAATGTGTCACGTGCGCCTTCCCGACGGTCGCGCATTCGTGCGTCATCGTGACCATGTCCTGCCCCGCATCGCCCGCACGGTGTCTCAGAGCGATTCACCGCCGGACACCATGCCAGAGCTTGCGCCCCCTCTCGCGGATATAATTCGTGCCCGGCAAACGGTCTCCACTGCCGGATCGGAGGTCGAGTTGCTGGGGTCTCGTGATGCACGACCATGTCCGCGTGACTCACCCCTGTGTCCGCTGGCCGTGCCACTGGACCAGCAGGTTACCCCGAAGCGACGGTCCACTCGTGTTCGCCGCTGTCCGTGTCCGTTCGACCTTTAATCGTCACCTGTTTGGCGGTGTTGTCAACTGCACCGCTGGCGCGCGCCGTTTCTCCCCCCCCCGTCTATTTATTATATTTTGTTTTGCTGTGTTCGGTTGTCCTTGTCAGGTGTATGACTTTCGACCCTTGCAGGGGGAGTTGTTATGTAGGCTACCCACCCGGCCGGAGTCTGCAGCCCTTTCAGACATTCCGGTGGTAGTTCCACCGGCGGCCGCTGTAGCGCTGCCGTAGCGTCCGCAAGGCCAGTGTGCCCTTGGCAGCGAGCCGGAGGGGTGTTAGCGACCGTTCGGCCTTTTTCTGTGGGTCCGCTGGTTGCTGCCCCAATGTGTGTCATACGGGAAATACATTTGTTGTGTCGGATGCAACATGGCCTAAGCAGTAAGGTTTTGAAATTTGCAGATGATTTGAAGGTCTTTATGGCAATAACAGGACACAATGAGCAGGTCTCGCTGCAGAAAGACTTAGACGAACTTGTAAAGTGGTCGGAAAGGTGGGAAATGAAATTTAATTTTGATAAGTGCAAAATCATGCATGTAGGTAGGCAGCATATGAAGGCTCCATACTTGATGGATGGTCAAGTACTATCTGTGACTCAGCAGGAGAAGGACTTAGGTGTTATTTTGAACACACAATTGGGGGCATCTGAACGGACCAGATAAGCCATGAGGAAGGCACTAAAAATGCTAGGGGCAATAAATAGGACTTTATAATGCAAAGGTAAGGGAGTCACCAGGAAGCTTTACTGTGCATATGTCAGGCCACGTTTGGAATACTGTGTCCAAGCTTGGTCCCCTAGATATGAAAAAGATTGTTGACTTTTAGAGAGAGTACAAAAGAGGGCAACACAAATGGTTAATGGTAAAAGCAACATTGCATATGAGGAAAGATTGAAGAAATCGAACATGTTTCACTTAGATATAGAAGGCCGAGAGGAGATCTCATCGAGGTGTTTAAATTTATTCATGGTCAGGAACAGGGATATCTCAGGGAAATGTTTGAATTTAACATAAATGATGCGATTGGAGGTCATCAATTCAAACTTAAAGTTAATCGCAGCAGGACAAGGTTAAGACGGTCTTTCTTCACCAACAGGGTAGTAGAACACTGGAATCAGCTGCCAGAAACCATTGTCACCACGTGTGTGGTGGAATGTCACGAACCTCTCGATGACGTTGGAACTTCTTTCAGAGGCGGCGGGCTACGGAGTGCGAGAGGTCATGGTACCGCTGGTCGGAAAGCAAGTCGGCCTGCAGGCGTTTGGGACGGCGCTGGCCGCCCTAGCCGCCACGCCCGTAGGACAAGGCGCGATCTTGTTCTTCAGCGTCGCAGCCGTTGTGGCGTCCATCGGCTACACTGTAGACAAAATCGCAACTGCTGTGAGGAACAGGCCACACGACTCGTGAGCACCGGACCACCTGATACGGAGCCAGTTTGGGGGTGCGCCATCAGTCTCACCGACAGGGGAGTTGGTCGCTTTTGGCCCGGCCGGGGCTTTGAGCTCAACGCTTCCTTGGTACTGTGCATACAAGCTGCACTATACAACCTGGCGATATTGCCTCGTGTGATGCTGACGGCCTTGTGTGATGCTGACGGCCTCGTGTGATACTGACGGCATTGTGTGATACTGACGGTATTGTGTGATTGATACTGACGGTATTGTGTGATGCTGACGATATTGCGAAGAATGCCGACCAGCAGTGCTGCGGACCAGTTTGATACTGACGGTATTGCGGAGAATGCATGACCAGCAGTGACGTCTTTGCCTCTCGCAGTACATTTCTCTACGGGGATTCGGCGATGTGTAACGAAGTCTTTTCTTCCACCCCTGAGGGGGGCAAACTTCTTTTTGTCACGTTTATAGCTAGTATTGACCTCGACGTTGAACGATATTTAAGACCCCGGTTATGTTCACTGGCTCGGAGCTTCCATCTCAGAGCTCTGATCTGCACATCTTGACAGGCACCTAAAAAATCCAGCACTTTTATATTGTGCAATTAATCAACAGTCAAACGGCCACAATGCTTCAAATTATAATGGTGCAGCGTGATATATGAGTTATTAATGTAGCTACATCTTGACAGACAGGCACAACTGCTTCATATACGATTCACACGGCCATCCCACATCTTCATACACCTCTCGACAGTCACATCTTCATACAACATCTCTGTCTCTCATTTCCCGTCACAAGTTCAGATGTTCCAAGAGGCAACAGCGTTCACATATGATCTCCAGCGTACATTCAGACCGGTCTCCATACACGCTACTTTCGAAGTATTCAAGCGGTTACATCACAGCAGTTGCACAGCGACTCTAGTCAGAGTCGTCAGACATACCTCTGGCGTAGTGTGGGGCCGGCGGCGGCCAGCCGCCCGCGCGTTTCGGCGGCAAGTTTCCTACTGACTCTCGGTTCCGTCCGAGGTAAGCGACAGCCTACGACACGTCATTGCTCACGCGACTCAGTCCACGTCACATCAACTTCGCCGCATGCCAGGGCATCGGCCCCGGGCCAAACAACAATGGTGGACTATGAGCTCTACTGCGACGGCGGGCGCGCTGTCTCTATCTCAGAGACAGACTATGTCAGCTCAGAGTCGTCTCTGGTAACATCCAGAGTGTCGGCCTCGCGTGGGAATCGGTGCCGTCTCAGCACCTCACCGGACACTGGTGATCCACAACAACGGCACCTGACTGGCAGAGGCGCGATGCTGCAGACTGGTCTGGCGACACAGCGTCTGACACAATAGCGACACTCGACGTTCAAATCACCGCAGCCCACTGACAGCTGGCATCTAACATACATAGACACACCTGTCATTTGTCATCTATACACCTTGTTCCCATGATATAATCACTGACCTACATCACCCACTGACGGTCACATCGCCTCACTGGCATTCACACTCACATCACTCCAGACATTTCATCATCTGACGACGGCAGCGGCCGCGTCAGGGTACCGGGGTACCTGGACCGGAGGGGAGGGGTTTGGTCTCGGCGGCCGGGTATCGAGGTCACAGCGTCAGGGTGTCTGCCGGAGAGGGAGGGGATGGTGCAAGGTCCACTGCTCGGCCTCGATCTCAGCGGCGGCTTGCCTACGTGAGCCGGACAGGCTGGCGCCAGGTATGTGCCGGAAACTGTCGCGATATGAACTGTGGGGGTAGGGGGCTGAATTTCTGGGATTAAGATGCCGCCCACAGGAAGCTTCGCTACAGATGCACTTGCAAGAATGTAAGCAACGAGGGACGAAAATTGCTGTTTTTAATCCAACGTGCAGAGTTTTAGAGCAAAAAGACTCCCAGAACTAAAGGTGGACGTTAGGAGTTCATTTGAAGGTCATTGCCAGGCATGGAATTGAATCATTTGGAGAAGGTGGGTACACACCATCAACGATTGGTTTGTACAATCATATACCCTCAAGGGCATGTGAAGTTCCTTTCATCACTGAATCAATAACAAGGGACGAATAACTACACATCAGTCAAACTATTACAGTACCCTTACTTTACCCCCCTCCCCCGCATCCCCCTTGTCACGCATCCCGAGTCAGATCTGCATCTTGGAAACCACTGGGCTGCCACGCGTGGTAATGATGCAGTTAGGTAGTTGGAGATCAAAGCGGTCCTATTTACGGTACACACAGGCACAAGTACCTACTGAACTGGGGTCATACCACCAACAGGCAGACTGAAACTCTTCCCGACACGCATAAACGCAAACGCGGGTCCAGGTAATCGGGATGTGGGGGGGGGGCAACTGCCGAGAAACCGTGAAGTTTCCCCGATAAAAATTTATCAAATCCTGGTCAACGTGCACACAAAAACTGGAACAATGTTGAGCGGTTGATCAACGACCCTGTAGGTAAAACGATATTTTCCTCCAGTTGGGAAGAGGGTATATTTTGTCCAAGCCCTCAGTCCGGATGGGGGGGGTACATGGCTCCATGGCCCCCTGGGTTCGCCAGCACATAGGCGGAACAGGAGCGTATTTCTGGGGTGATGGTTGTACATAGCGGCTGTAGATGGTTGGATTGTAGATGTAGATGTGGGTGTAGATGTACATGCAGATGTACATGTAGATGTAGATGTACATGTAGATGTACATGTAGATGTACATGTAGATGTACATGTAGATGTACATGTACATGCAGATGTACATGTCGATGTACATGTACATGTAGATGTGGGTGTATGTGTAGATGTAGATGTATGTGTAGATGTAGGTGTAAGTGTAGATGTAGGTGTAGATGGAGATGTAGGTGTAGATGTAGGTGTAGATGTAGATGTAGATGACATGCAGATGTACATGTAGATGTAGATGGAGGTATAGATGTAGGTGTAGATGTACATGTAGATGTAGGTGTAGATGTAGATGTGCATGTAGATGTAGATGTAGATGTGCATGTAGATGTAGATGTGTATGCAGGTGTATATGTAGATATGCATGTAGGTGTAGATGTAGGTGTAGATGTGCATGTAGGTGTAGATGTAGATGTGCATGTAGATGTAGATGTAGGTGTAGATGTACATGTAGATGTAGATGAAGGTGTAGATGTAGATGTAGATGTAGATTTATGTGTAGATGTAGATGTAGATGTAGATGTACATGTAGATGTACATGTAGATGTAGGTGTAGATGTACATGTAGGTGTAGATGTAGGTGTAGATGCAGATGTGCATGTAGATGTAGGTGCAGATGTAGATGTGCATGTAGATGTAGGTGTAGATGTGCATGTAGATGTAGGTGTAGATGTAGATGTGCATGTAGATGTAGGTGTAGATGTACATGTAGATGTACATGTAGATGTAGATGTGTATGTAGATGTAGATGTGTATGTAGGTGTAGATGTAGATGTAGACGTGCATGTAGATGTAGGTGTATATGTAGATGTGCATGTAGATGTAGGTGTAGATGTAGATGTAGGTGTAGATGTATATGTAGATGTGCATGTAGATGTAGATGTAGATGTATATGTGCATGTAGATGTAGGTGTAGATGTAGATGTAGATGTAGATGTACATGTAGGTGTACATGTAGATATACATGTAGATGTACATGTAGATGTACATGTAGATGTAGATGTAGATGTAGATAGGGATGTAGGTGTAGGTGTAGATGTAGATGTACATGTAGATGTAGGTGTAGATGTAGATGTACATGTACATGTAGATGTAGATGCACATGTAGATGTAGATGTACGTATAGATTTACATGTAGATGTAGGTGTAGATGTACATGTAGATGAAGGTGTAGATGTAGATGTAGGTGTAGATGTACATGTAGATGTAGATGTAGGCGTAGATGTAGATGTAGATGTGCATGTAGATGTAGATGTACATGTAGGTGTAGATATAGATGTACATGTAGGTGTAGATGTAGATGTACATGTAGATGTAGATGTAGGTGTAGATGTAGATGTGCATGTAGATGTAGGTGTAGATGTACATGTAGATGTAGGTGTAGATGTACATGTAGATGTAGATGTAGATGTAGATGTGGGTGTCAGTGGCGTCGCCACGAAATTCTTCCAGGGGGGGGGGGGAAATGTTGATAGGGGGCCTCCTGCTCCCCGAAAGCTCCCTGCTCCACTGTGTTCGTGCCTCCTATTGCTTTTTAGGGTCTTTGTATGGTTCCCGAATGGGGAACATGATTTCATATTGATGTCTTGTTTCTCCTTGGCATGGTGTATCATTTACGCAAAACGCAAGAATCTTTTTTTTCGCTGAGAGCTGAGCCATACCAGGGTATACATAAGCAAATGTGCATAAATACGTCAGTGCCAAAATAAACCAATATCTTTATGCTTTATCGACGAGAAGAATCTTCCCGCTGACCTCTAGATTGCAGCGAGCTGGTGGGGCTGGTGCTGAGCATATCTTAAAGACATCTCCCATTCATCAACCCACATCTATGTCCACCAAGTTTAACTGAATATAGCAAGGTTCGTCACTAGTGTTAGTCATTCCCACCAGCTTGATCTCATAAACAAGCTTAAACGATCATTTCTCAGTCCCAGGACGACAATTTCGCGAAGGGGACAACGGTAGTGGATTGAATTGGATTTCTGATCGTCATCTTAGGAATTTATTTATGTTTATAACATTTGGTGCTGGCTGCAAGGCACTTGGCACAGAAGCTGAAATAACAAATCCTCCGCAAATAAATTCACGGCAAGAACAAGCATTGAACAATAATGCATCAATGGCAATGCAACAATGTAACAATGACACTGCATAAATAATGCAAAACCTTCAAATTACACGCCGTCACGCCCATGGTTTTCGCTGTGCTGTACCCTTTTGTAAATTATGTCGTTGAGAAGGTATTGAAGCTGGGAATGTCTAATCATACAGGCTGTAATCACAGAAGACAAGTTTGTAGGAGGAAAATACATTTAAAAACATCATTTCTCCCATTTAATATGGGTCATAGGTGTTGTTTTGTATGCTTGTGAGGGGGAATTTGCCCCATCAATGTTGGCTTTCTTCCATGGGCGTATGTTTCTGAAAATTATTGGTGGACCAGTGACGTACCTATATTTGCTTCAAGGGGAGGGGGGGCAAACGTATTTGGAGGGGTCCACCTACTCAATAAAAAGTCTTCCGATTTCGACCACTATTTTGTCAAAGGTGACCTTTTTAAATAAAATAATTATTGACCAACTGAATTATTATGTCGAGGGCCTAATCTACCACCATCGTTTCTGATTCGTCGGATTTCAACCCTAGCTCCCCCACCCTGTTCGAGTTAGTTAGTTATTTGGGCTTACGGGCGCATCGACTGCGTTGGTCATACAGCGCCCATAACAATTTTAGATGGACAACTTAAGAGGATTCACGCCAACAGTAGTATGCGAGCCTTCAAAATGCAGGCAGATCATTCCGCGCTTATAGTGCTACATGTCAGTGAGGGGTGTAAATCGCTCTAAATTTGACATCCGAGAGAAAGCGAAACAGTTGTCCTGAAGTTATTACGCGTGAGTGGTCACCCAGGTGTTCGCGGAGAGACTGAGACTGCACGACTCTGAGAAGGCGTCTTCGAGCATCGGCGAGCAGGGGACAGGATATCAGAACGTGACGTACTGATAGTGGTGCGTGACATCAAGGGCAGTTTGGCCTGTCCTCCCCACAGAGCAGATGGTGGTGCGTTGCGTGGGTGTGCCCTAGCCTAAGGCGGCAGAGCACGACCTCGTCTTTCCTCGTCCTACGGTAGGACGAGGGCCACTCCCCAAGACATGCTTTGATTGTTCGCAGTTTATTGTCCTGCAGTGTGTCCCAACTAGACTGCCATTTTTTTAAAACAAAGGTCGCAACAGAACGGTCATACTCCGTCGCGGGGGCCGGCATAGATCGCATATATGGGGCTTGAGCTGCTCGCTTCGCAGCAGCATCCACTGCCTCGTTCCCCACGATGCCGACATGGCTCGGGATCCAACAAAGGACGACAGTCTTTCCAGCTTGAGCCAGTGATCCCAGACGCCGTAAAACGTCCTGTAAAATTGTGTCAGGTGGGTTAAACTGTTTTAGCGCCCAGAGACTGCTGAGTGAGTCGGTAAAAATCACATGCGAGGCATCCCGCCCCACCTCAATAAAATTGAGGGACTTTGTGATCACCACCAGCTCTGAAGTGTAAACAGTTGCATGTGGTGGTAGGGAAAAGGATCTTGACAGAGGCTCAGTAACAAATGCACTGCCCACACCAGCATCCGTCTTGGATCCATCTGTGTAAGTTGGGACGTATCCCTCGAACGAGGCTATGTGTTCTAGCGCACATGACAGTCGGTTCTGTGGTGTCGCATGGTCCTTTCCAACCGATGAAAGTGACATATATATTATAGGAGGAGTCACCTGCCATGGCGGCGTTTGAACCAGATTGGACTGCATAATTCCCTTCGGTCGAATACCACTGTCCTCGAAGAGCCTGCGTATGCGAACTCAAAAAGGAATGGCATGCAGCAGGCGTCCTCGACCAAATGATGCAATGAGTCGCTGGGAGAACACATGCGAATATGTGGGGTGACCAGGGAATTGGCGCTGCTTACAGGCATAGCGCATCCCGAGCATTTCGCGGCGGAGCGAGAGTGGTGGCTCGTGAGTTTCAGCCAGAAGGCTGTCGGAAGGTAAAGTACGGAAAGCGACGGTCGCAATGCGGAGCGCCGAGTGGTGTACAGTGTCCAGTGAGCGCTTGCTTGTTGCACATGGCTGTCATATATAAAACACGCGTAGTCCAGCTTTGAACAAATGAGTGAGCGATACAACAGTAACATGGTTTTCCTGTCTCCTCCGTAAGATGTGTGTGCAACCATCTTTAGCAGGTTTAGGGATGTAAAACACTTCTCCCGAAGTGTCTTAAAATGCTCCTCGTAATTAAGACGAGTGTCAAAAGTAACTCCCAATAATCGAGCAACCCGCCGGACGGTAACTCGCTCACCGTACAGCTGGAGATCAGGGTCCGAGCAGTTTCGGCGGCGCCGACAAAAGTGCATGCCAACTGTTTTTGCAGTCGAGAACCTAAACCCGTTCTCGAAACTCCACTTTTCCAAGTGGGATACCGCCAACTGCAATTGTCGTGCCATCGAAGGTGCACTGGATGTACAACACCAAATTGCTACATCGTCAACAAAGAGTGATCTGCCAATGCTATGTGGAAGGGAGTCGCAGATGTCGTTAATCACGATGGCGAACAGCGCCACGCTTAGAACACTTCCTTGCGGTACTCCCACAATTTGTGGATACCTATCTCATCAGTAGTTCCCGATGCGTACGCGAAAAAAGAGTCTGGACAAAAAGTATCGAGGAAGTAAGCCATTGACCCTCGAATTCCATAGCTAAAGACCTTGTTCAGAATGCCGTAGTGCCAAGTTGTGTCATAGGCCCATGGATATCGAAAAACACTGCACCGACGTGACGATTTTGGTGGAAAGCTTCTCGTACCACAGTGTCAAGAGTTAAAAGATGGTCGATGGTGCTGCGGTTTTTCCTAAAACCACACTATGCATTAGTTAAAATATAATACCGGTCCAGAAACCACGTCAAGCGCACATTAACCATCTTCTCAATTAGTTTACAAAGTGATGATGTTAGTGAGATGGGTCGGTAGCTCGCTGGGTCTGAAGCATCCTTGCCGGGTTTCAAAATTGGTATCATAATAGCATTCCGCCAGGTAGACTGAAAGTCGCCTTTCTCCCAAAGTGTATTTATGGTGTCCAGCAGAGCCTCAAGTGCCCGTGTTGGGAGATGCTTGAGCATGTCGTTGTGTGCGTGGTCGGAACCCTCGGATACGCTTCGAAGGGCTCCAATAGGGGCACTCAGCTCAGTCAAGGTGAATGGCTCGTTATAACAGAGCTGCTCAGAGGTGGAGAAATTCAATGGCTGCTTCTCACACTCGACTTTGCGACGTGTGAAGATGTCACCACTGTTGCAGCGGCATCGGTCAGATATGGTACGGGCCACTTCCTTTGCCACATCAACCGGGTGCGTGACGTCTCGGCCACCCACCCGTAGTGCTGGTAAAGGGATAGAGTTGAACTGGCTTGCGATGCGCTTCATCCTTGACCAGATCTGTGATGTGGGTGTGGAGCGACTTAGTTTGCTCACATAGGCCCTCCACGAGGAACGCTCAGCCTCCCGGACGGTGCGCCGTGCGTTGGCCCGAGCCTGTCGAAAGGCGATGAGATTGGCCGTATTGCTACTTCGGTCAAAGGTTCTGAAAGCCCGCCGTCTTGTCCGGATAGCCTGGCGACATTCATCTGTCCGCCATGGGACGGGAGCGCGACGAGGAGAGGCAGAGGTGCGGGGTATAAAGTCAGTGGCGGTCTGCACTATTACGTTGGTAATTGTTTCCACCGACATATGTCTCACACGAGGTCGTGCGGAGAAAAGCTCTTCCAGTCGTGCCTCATATGCTGTCCAGTCCGCCTTCTTAAAATTCCATCGGCGTGGTCGAGTTCCAAGTATTGCGCCGTCCTGGTACTCCAACCACACAGGAAAATGTGGTCACTGCCGAGAGGGTCATCAGCCACAGACCAGGTAAAAAATTGTGCAAGTTGTGAACTACACACACTAAGGTCCAAAGCTGATGTATGGCCGGATGGCAGAGTAAAGCGTGTCGGCGTTCCGGTATTTATAATGCACAGGGATTCGTCGTGCATAAAAGACTCCAAAAGCCGACCTCGCGCATTGATGTCCTCGCATCCCCATGCTGTATGGTGTAAGTTAAAGTCGCCTAGTATTATAACCGGCGGCGGCAGCTCTGACATCATGTCTCGTAACTCAGTGGATGGAAACCCAGCACCAACGCATTTTCGCACCAACCCAACGCATTTTCGAAACCCCTACTCGTTTTAGGGTTTTGTTGCTTTTTTGTGCACCGATGATTTTTCTTAGTTGTCAGGGCGCTTTGAATGATCTCGATGTGTTTACTTAGTGCCCGGTACTTTTGTTCGTTTTAGGACCATGTTGCTTTTTGCGGCCCCAGCCTCTTTTCAGGCTATTGTGCGGTCGCATGGCCACTGTGTGCCTTGAGAGCTTCCGGTGTTTTGTTTGTGTGTTTTTTTTAGACTTCCCGGTATTTAGGGCTGCAACTCATGTTTTAGCGCCCTGTCGCTTTTTGCGTGACTGCGCTACAGAGGGCCAGTTGCATTTTCGATCCCCGTTGTGCTCTTAGGGTCCCGCTGTGTATATTTGGGGCTTCTGACGCACATTTGTGGGGACCCAGTACGATTTTTGGGGCTTCGGTACGATATTTCTGGGTCCAAGCGCGACTTATCGCGCCCAGGCGCGTGGTTCCAGGGACCCAACGCCAGTTATCTGGGCTCAACGCGATTTGTGTGGATCTCTTCTGAATTTTCTTTAAATTCCGAACCCGTCTTGATTTTTCGAGTACCTGGCGCCATGTTTTTGTATCTCACTTCGATTTTCTTCGAGCTCCGGTATGTTTTTCCATGTCGTACGCGATTTCTGAAGGCATCTGATGATATGTTCGGTGCTCCAGAACCATTTTCTTAACCCGGACTTTTTTTTGGAATCCATCCTTATTTTGGAGGGTTCCGGCTTTATTTTTCGGATACCGATGCGACTTTGGGGGTCACACGGTGCTTATGTGGGGCCCTAGACGCCAATTGTTGGCAGATCCGACGTGAATTGTTTATGTCCAGACCAATTTTTTGGTAATACCGATGGGAATTGTGGGTCTGAGCGCGATATTTGGTGGGACCGATTCGAGTTTGCTGGGCGCGTTGTACTTAGCCGTGGCCCCAACGCGATCTTGGCGGTTCCTGTTGTAGATTTTCGGTCCTCGGAGCGAGTTTTCTGGGGCCCGCCGTATTTACTTGGAGCCCCTACGCGATTTCTGGTGGACCGACGCGAATTTTTGTGGCCCCAACGCGACTTTTGGGGGCCTCGACTCGATTCTTGGGAGCATATCCCTCTTAGGAGGGAGGGGCATTTGTCCCTTTGATATGCCACTGGGCCACCGAAGGAGTTTTTTTTCAGCCGATGGCACCTTTCGGAGTATAAAAGCCCTCCGGGTAATTTTTCTGGACCTGTTCGTAATTTGCCGGTGCTGTGGTCAATTCGATCGAATCTCGGTGTGAACTTTTGGACATCGGGTTCTATTTTTTTAAAGGTCCTGACGTGATATTTTCGGGTCCCGGTACGATTCTTCGGTCTCCAGGTGCGATTTTTTCGGTGCCCTGACACGTTTTTTCCAGTGTCTAACGGGTTTTGGGGGACTTTGACCAGATTTTTTGGGGCGCAGAGTGACATTTCGGTTGATAATTGATTTTTGGGGCAGCTGCAACCTTTGGGGTCCAGGCGCGACCTTTTTGGTCCCCAGTGAGATTTTCAAGGGCTGCGACGCGACTTTTTTTTAGTCCAATGTAATATTTTGTGTCCCGACGTCATTTGCTTGGATCCCTAGCGCGAGTTTTAGCGACCTGGACACTTTGTGGGGGTCCAGTACGTTTTGGATGCTTTTGGTGTCATTGTTAGGTCCCCAGAGTGATTAGCCATGTCCGGATTGTTTTTCGCTGCCCCGGCTTCATTTGTGTCCCAATGATACTGTTGGGGAACGGTACGACCTATCGTGCCCCCAGCGTGATCTTCATGGTCCGGGCGTGACTGTTTGGTACCCCTAGGCTCAGCGTGATTTTCAGGGGCCCGGTCGGATCTTTTTGGGCCCATATCGTGATTTTGAAGTACCCCGGCACGACTCCTACCATTTCAGGGGCTTCTTGCAAACTACAGGCCTCCTCTCGTGTCTTAGGGGTCCCGTCTCATTTCCTGGAGCCTCTTTACGCGTTTTGGATGTCTCCTCGTGCGTCCTACCCTCCTCCATATTCAATGGTCCTCCTGTCCCCTTTTGGAGGGCCTCCTCCCACATCCTGTGGCCCCTTTAAAATGGCATGGGGCTTCCTCTCATGTTTCAGGGGCATCCTCTGCCAAATTAGGGGCCCCCTGCCACGCCTCGTGGGCCTACTCCTTTGTCCTCGCAAAGCTTGAGGGGTCTTGAGGGGATTTTCAATTTTGGAAATATCGCCTCCTTCCATACCTGCTACCGATCCCACTCCCATCTTCTCTCATTTCCTGGGAATTCCTTCGGGTCGTCGGGGCCTAATTTGGCCCCGGAGACCTCCTATTCCGTATTGAGGGACTCCTCTCGAGTCCGGCAGGGACCTCCTGTTCACTTCTAGAGGCGAGCTGGTCACGAGCTGGTCACCAGGACTCCATATCACCTACCACTAGAGCACTGCAACACCACAACAGCACAACTGAATATCGCAGTCAGGGCATAACAACGTACGAGTCTGTGAGTCACAGACTCGTGAGTCACAGACTGTGACACCACGTGGTATTCACATCTCTCACCCTGCAGATACACAGCGGGTCTAATTCACAGAATACACGTCTCGAACTGTCGCCACTGAGATACCAGTTGCCTGACCGGAACAGCGGGAGCAGACACCGGACCAGCGAGAGCGGACACCGGACCAGTGGGAGCGGACACTGGACCAGCGGGAGCAGACACCGGACCAGCGGGAGCAGACACCGGACCAGCGGGAGCAGACACCTGACCAGTGGGAGCAGACACCTGATCAATGGGAGCAGACACCGGACAAGCGGGAGCAGACACCTGACCAGCGGGAGCAGACTCTTCCCCGGACATTACTCGACGCACGTCACGAATTCCATTGACTTCCATTTCTTAAGGGTGTATCCAAACACCTGGAGGACGATTCGAATGTCCTCCCGCCGTGTATTAGACACGTGCCGATTGCCGAACACCGCAACATCTCAGGGATTACAAAGTGTCAAAATAAGTTCACCACCATCTCCCTCTACGGCCTGACACAGTTGTCGCTGCTTCTTCACTATCCATACCTGCAGCGACTGGCACGTGTTCCTCTGTCGGCTACATAGCTGCGCCAATGTTACTGGACGGCAGCTGGAGGGTGTGGACGGGACGCGTCCACAAGTGTGAGCCCAAAGTCCATCACAAATACACGTAGCCCTTGCAGACTGTCAGGGAAAGTGGAAACAAATGGAAAACATTTTGTCCATATTGTATCCCTGGCTAGGATGGCGCTAGCTGTAATAGGTAGGCAATACTCTGATCTTACATATGCAGGTCGGTAGCAGCGCCTGCGTGCACAGGGAAATGAGTACACAATAGCATCTTGTGGTGATATTTTGCACCCTCTACGCTACATTCGCAGGGTAGGTACCATGTCGCAAGTGCCGTGTCGCGTGGTCGCATGGAGGGCCACCTCAGACCATCCAGTGGGGATGGGGGTGGAGTGGATGCCCTCTTTGCCGCCTCCCCTTGGTTACGCCACTGCGTGGATAATGAGCAGAAAATCAGAGCAGCGAAGCGAGCAAAAGAATTGGATTTGGCTAGGAACTGTAATGGGGACAGTAAAAAGTTCTTTAGTTTCTACAAGCTAAGTAAAGTTTCAAGCACAATTGGTCCACTGGAAGTAAATGGGACTATATTGAGTGAGGATGGTGAGATGGTTGAGGAGCTGAGCAAGCAGTTTAAATCAGGGTTTACAGTCGAGGATGTGACTAATCTGCCAACCGTGAACCACAGTTCAGTGACAAGTGATCAGATACACGATGTTGATTTCATTGATATGTTTTCAATTATATCAGAAAAATAAAGCCAAACAAGGCAGCAGGACCCGATGGAATTCATGCTAGGGTATTGCGGGAAGCTGAAAAGGAAGTGGCAATTCCACTTAGTATAATATTTTGTAGATCAGTTTCGCAAAATGAAATTCCAACAGATTGGAAAAGGGAAAATGTAGTTCCTATTTTCAAGAAAGGAGAAAGAGGGAAAGTTGAAAACTATAGGCCAGTAAGCCTCACATCCCTAGTCTGCAAGGTACTCGAATCAATTATCAAGGATAGAATAGTTAGTTTTCTGGAAGGAAACAGATTGATTCAAGATACTCAACATGGGTTTAGAAAAGGGCGATCGTGTCTCACAAATCTCTTGGACTTTTATAATTTTGCTACAGAACAATTTGATCAGGGAAATCAGGTTGATGTAGCATATCTTGACTTTAGTAAGGCCTTTGACAAGGTACCCCATAAACGGTTAATGATGCAGCTTCAGGTCCATGGTATTGCAGGTAGCAACCTAAAATGGATAGAGTTGTGGCTTTCAGATAGACAGCAGAGAGTGATGCTAAATGGTACAAAGTCATCATGGCAAAATGTTCTTAGTGGAGTCCCCCAGGGGTCGGTACTGGGGCCACTATTGTTCATTATATATGTGAATAGCATTGAATGTGGCCTAAGCAGTAAGGTTTTGAAATCTTCGGATGATTTGAAGATCTTTAGGGCAATAACAGGGCACAATGAGCAGGTTTTGCTGCAGAAAGACTTAGACGAGCTGGTGAAGTGGTCCGAAAAATGGCAAATGAAGTTTAATTTTGATAAGTGCAAAGTCATGCATGTAGGTAGGCAGCATATGAAGGCGCCATACTTGATGGGTGGCCACGTACTATCTGTGACTCAGCAGGAGAAAGACTTAGGTGTTATTTTGAACACAAAATTGGGGGCAACAGAATAGACAAAAGAAGCCAGGAAGAAGGCACTAAGAATGCTTGGGGCAATACACAGGAATGTGTCATACAAAAGTGAGGAGGTCATCAGGAAGCTTTACTGTGCATATGTCAGGCCACATTTGGAATACTGTGTCCAAGCTTGGTCCCCTAGTTATGAGAAAGATTGTTGGCTTATAGAGAGAGTACAAAAGAGGGCAACACAAATGGTTAATGGTATAGGCAACCTGGCATATGAGGAAAGAATGAAGAAATTGAATATGTTCTCACTTAGATATAGCAGGCTGAAAGGAGATCTCATCGAGGTTTTTAAATTTGTTCATGGTCAGGAAGAGGGATATCTCAGGGAAACGTTTGAATTTAACAGAAATGATGCAATTAGAGGTTATCAATTCAAAATTAAAGTTAATCACAGCAGGACAAGGTTAAGACAGTCTTTCTTCACCAACAGGGTAGTAGAACACTGGAACCAGCTGCCAGGAACCATTGTCAGTAGCAACACACTGGACATCTTTAAAAACGGCATAGACAATCATAAGAATAGGGGGATTGTTTTTATGTATTCCAGGGAGGGTTGATGGACAGGGAGGAGTTGGGAGTTGGGATGAGTTTGTAATTGTTGAGTGTGTTATGCAATAGCAAGTGAGTCTCTTATTAAGTCTAAACGCTTTGTAACTTTATATAGGGTGTACCTAGCAGTGGATTCAGCACCTTCCTTCGGGATGTGATACTGATGAGATTGTCTATGGTAGCACAATGGGTATGATGGGAGGAGTTTGTAATTGTTGAGTGTATTATGCAATAGCAAGTGAGTCTCTTATTAAGTCTGAACGCTTTATGAATTTGTGTGGGATGTGCCTAGCAGTGGATTCGGCACCTTCCTTCGGGATGTGATGCTGATGAGATTGTCTATGGTGCACGATGGGTATGATGGGAGGAGCTTGTGATTGTTGAGGGTGTTATGCGGTAGCAGGTGAGTAGTGCTGGATAGGCTGGGATATGTAGCTTCCTAGGAACTTGGGATAAGGGATTGATTGGGGTGGGAGTATGTACATTTCTAGTACCTTTTCTATATAGGCTTAACCCAGATGGGCCCCTGTGGCTCTCATTAAGCCTTAATACTTTATGACTTTATGATATACAACTATTACTTTCTGCTGCATTCCCTCTACACGTCTCACAAGTCCTCACCCCTGAGAGCGAATTCACTCATCCTCTATCTCAAAATATCAGCCCGCATCAGTACCTGACTCCCGTACCTCCATAAACTCGGTCCATCATTCCCGAACGCTGTCAAATGCTGCTGGACGGTGCTGCCACATATGACCCAGCTCATGAACTACCGATCAAGAGGCTGCATACAGCCGATTATTTGGCAAAACGACAAGGGCGGACACCAAAAGCGGTACATATATGCAAGTCTACTGTTCCGACATATTAGATAGTTGTTTAGGAAGGAACGCCGCCCTCGATGGAAATGATAGTGCGAAAAGTGAAAAATTTCGCCAAACTTGACGACTCTAATTGCAACTGTAACTGTTATAAATTTTTGCCGGCTAATGGGCGGGCAAAGATATTTCGGATTTTTTAAACACAAATAGTATTTGTGAACTCAGCATAAAAACACATCAAATGATATCCAGAAATCGAAGATATAAAACAAAAATGGAAAAAGGGTTTACCATACTCTCGAATGGGAAAGATCGGTGTAACTTCTCATCTGCCGCAGCACTGCGGACCCTGTGTTGGCACCCCTCCCGGCACTTCTCCCGGCACCCCTCCCGGCACTTCTCCCGGCACTACTCCCGGAACTCCTCCCGTCACTCCTCCCGGCACTCCTCCCGGCAATCCTCCCGACACTCCTCCCGGCACTTCTCCCGGCACTACTCCCGGAACTCCTCCCGGCGTTCCTCCCGGCACTCCTCCCGTCAATCCTCCCGGCACTTCTCCCGGCACTCCTCCCGGCACTTCTCCCGGCACTATGGCTATCACGAGGAACAGTCTCGGGAGAGCATGTGTTGGCACTCAGAATTCCGACATCGATCCCGGCCGAGGGCAGGTGCGGTCACTTGACCCCTCATTTGACCTCTCGGTCACACGTACCGTGATTGACCGCAGTGTGTCAGGTCAGGTCACATATTCAGCCTCTCTCCCTCACTCCATCTGGGAAATACATCTTGTACAACTATGGCTGTTTTAAAAACACAAATAACAGAAATACACCAAATAAATAGCAAGGGCAAACATTGATAACCCGCGAGCAATTCAAATTCGCGTAAGCTTTAATAATATAGTTGCGCAGTCATATTGGCGACACGATAAAATCCGGTCATACGTCACCAGTTGGCCTATGTCGGTACTTGCATCTGTGTCTAGCGATCGTAGTATCGTAGTATCATGGAGTCGTGGGACCGCTGGTCGACTCAAGGCTATCGCAGGGTTATCCAATTCTTCATCCGGTTGCGATGACACGTAAGCTGGGTCAGAACCAGCGCTGACATCAGCAGAGGCGGTGGTGAGGCTACTAGCAACGGTGACAGCAGCAGCAGCAGCAGCAGCAGCAGCAGCAGCCAGGGACAAGTTCTAGGAGCACGCTGAAAGGTCGCCCCAGACTCAGTCAGCTGACAACATCTCCCACAATATTTGAGCGTAATTCCGTATCGCATTTTTTGTTGGGTTCAATTCCTGTCCCAATCACAATCACAATCCCAGTCCCCAACCCAATCCCGTACCGATCCTACTCCCCGACCCAGTCCCAACCCACGTCTTAATCGCGGTCACAAATCCCCGTCCTAGTCCCGGTACCAAACCTAGTCCCAGTCCGGGTACCAATCCCAATCCCCGTCCCAACCATAGTCGCCGTCCCAATCACCACCCCAAGCCATGTCCTAGTCCCAATCCCAATCACCACCCCAAGCCCAGTCATTATCCTAATTCCAATCCTCGCCCCAGGCCATGTCCTCGTCCCAATACCAATCACCACCTCAAGCCATGTCGTCATCCCAATCCCAATCACAGTCACAATCCCCGCCCCAATCCTAATCGCCACCCCAAGTCCATTCTCGTCCCACTCTCAATCACGACCCCAAGTCCAGTCCTCGTCCCACTCCCAATCACCGCCCCAAGCCATGCCCTCGTCCAATTCCCAATCCCAGTCCCTGTCACAATCACCGTCCCAATCCTAATCCCCATTCAAATCCTAGTCCCCGTTCCAATCCCAATCCCCCGTCTAATCCCAGTCCTCGTCACAATTCCAATCGCCGTCGCGGTCCCTTCTGGTCGACGGCGCCCCCCCCCCTTGTGGCGCTGTTTACGGCTCTGTGTCCGATGGGAGTCCCCACCCTGTCTCACACGGCCTCTCGGGAGCCCAGCAGGCGGTCAAATCCTGGAGGGTGTTTGGCTGTATTGTCGTCACACCGACGTCTGGATGTCGATGTGGAGTCGTAGCGACTGGTGACCTCGGGAGGGGTTGGTGTGTCAGTGACTGGTGATCTCGGGAGGGTTTGGCGTGTCAGTGGCTGGTGACCTCGGGAGGGGTTGGCGTGTCAGTGACTGGTGACCTCGGTTGAAGCTGGCCTGTCAGTGACTGGTGACCTCGGGAGGGGTTGGTGACTGGTGACTTCGGGAGGGGTTGGCCTGTCAGTGACTGGTGACCTCAGGAGGGGCTGGAGTCTGGTGACCTCGGGATGGGTTCGCGTATCAGTGTCTGGTGACTTCGGGAGAAGTTGGTGTGTCAGTGACTGGTGACCTCGGGAGGAGCTGGCGTGTCAGTGGCTGGTGACCTCGGGAGGGGTTGGCGTGTCAATGACTGGTGACCTCGGGAGGGGTTGGCGTATCAGTGACTGGTGACCTCGGGAGGGGTTGGTGTGTCAGTGACTGGTGACCTCGGGAGGAGCTGGCGTGTCAGTGGCTGGTGACCTCGGGAGGGGTTGGCGTGTCAGTGTCTGGTGACCTCGGGAGAAGTTGGTGTGTCAGTGACTGGTGACCTCGGGAGGAGCTGGCGTGTCAGTGGCTGGTGACCTCGGGAGGGGGTTGGCGTGTCAGTGTCTGGTGATCTCGGGAGGGTTTGGCGTGTCAATGACTGGTGACCTCGGGAGGGGTTGGCGTGTCAGTGTCTGGTGACCTCGGGAGGGGTTGGTGTGTCAGTGACTGGTGACCTCGGGAGGAGCTGGCGTGTCAGTGGCTGGTGACCTCGGGAGGGGTTGGCGTGTCAGTGTCTGGTGATCTCGGGAGGGTTTGGCGTGTCAATGACTGGTGACCTCGGGAGGGGTTGGCGTGTCAGTGTCTGGTGACCTCGGGAGGGGTTGGTGTGTCAGTGACTGGTGACCTCGGGAGGAGCTGGCGTGTCAGTGGCTGGTGACCTCGGGAGGGGTTGGCGTGTCAGTGTCTGGTGATCTCGGGAGGGTTTGGCGTGTCAATGACTGGTGACCTCGGGAGGGGTTGGCGTGTCAGTGTCTGGTGACCTCGGGAGGGGTTGGTGTCTGGTGACCTCGGGAGGGGTTGGCATGTCAGTGCCTGGTGACCTCGGGATGGGTTGGCGTGTCAGTGACTGGTGACCTCGGGATGGCTTGGCGTGTCAGTGCCTGGTGACCTCGGGAGGGGTTGGCATGTCAGTGACCGGTGACCTCGGGAGGGGTTGGCGTGTCAGTGACTGGTGACCTCGGGAGGGGTTGGCATGTCAGTGACTGGTGACCTCGGGAGGGGTTGGCATGTCAGTGACTGGTGACCTCGGGAGGGGTTGGCGTATCAGTGACTGGTAACCTCGGGATGGGTTGGCGTGTCAGTGTCTGGTGACCTCGGAAGCGGTTGGCGTGTCAGTGACTGGTGACCACGGGGTGGGTTGGCGTATCAGTGTGTGGTGAACTCGGGAGGGGTTGGCGTGTCAGTGACTGGTGACCTCGGGAGGGGTTGGCGTGTCAGTGTCTGGTGAACTCGGGAGGGGTTGGCGTGTCAGTGACTGGTGACCTCGGGAGGGGTTGGCTGTCGTGTCAGGGACTGGTGACCTCGGGAGTGGTTGGCGTGTCAGTGTCTGGTGAGCTCTGGAAGGATTCACTTGTCAGCGTGTGGTGGCCGATGGCATGCCATGTTTAGAGCACGGCGGCGCCACTCAAGGCAGTGTAAACTGTCGTTGTATATATACACAGTTCTAGTACTGTGGGCTGATCAATAGCAGATGGCAATAAGTGGGATGATCAATGGCAGATGTCTTTCAACTATGACAAGTGTAAGGGTATGCATCTGGGGTCTGGAGGTGAGACTTTAAGATATACAATGGGAGGGAGGGAACTGGATGTTATTGAAGAGGGAAGGGACTTAGGTGTGTTGGTTTCAAGAGACCTTAAAGCAGAAAAAACAATGTAGCTCAGCTAGGAACAGGGCACTCAGAATGCTGGGACTCATTAATAGAAGTGTGATATATAAGAGCAAGGAAGACGTGAAAAAAACTGTACTTAGCCTATGTGTGACCCCACTTGGAATATTCTGTACAAGCATGGAGCCCCTACCTAGAAAAAGATATAGACATGTTAGGAAGAGTGCAGCGCAAAGCAACTAGACTTATCAGTGGATTGGGTAACTTAGAATATGGAGAAAGGCTTGTAGCATTGTACTCACTCAAGTATAGGAGATTACGGGGGGACATGATTGAAATGTACAACATTGTTAAAGGACTAGATCAGGTCAATTTGAATGGCACTCTTCAGTTTAGAATATCACATAGGGGTCATCAATTCAGGTTAGACAAGTTGAGGTGTAGGACAGTTAAGCGACAACAGGTCTTCAGTCAAAGTGTTGTTGATCAGTGGAATAGACTGCCTGCTGATGTTGTGGGGATAGGAATCAGTGGAATAGGCTGCCTCATTGAATGTATTTAAAAGTAGGTTGGACATATTTTTTACACAAGAAAATCTTGTTTTTGAGTTCTAATTTGTGATGGATGGAGTGAGATTTATGTTAAGTAAGTGTGCACGGCACACACCCCTTTAAGCAGGCATGGAGGCAGTTGGAAAATTATTGATAAGGCATTCAACCCACAAGTGTTAACAGGCGCCCTGAAGGGCCTCTGAAAATTACGCGCATTGGAGGGGGGGGGGGGAGGTCGGATTCCGCCCCCACTAAGATCTCGGCTCCTAATAAAGCTAGAGGAACATAATTCGCAGAGTGGATGGGTACGATAGGGATCTCTATTGTGTGCAAATTTCAGGTCCTTAGGTCAATATCTTTAAGGTCAAATGAGGTCACATTTGTCAAAATTTTCTTGTTTTGCGTGCCTTGGCTTGTCATTATTATGGATCGCTGTGATTGTGTTTGAATGCTCGAAAATGGACATCAATGATGTTTTGGACATTACTAATAATGCAATACAGATGTTAGAACCGACATTTGACCTCAGGTCACCTTTATAGCAGCACTTTATCAGGTCAGTTACCTATTCCAGTTACCGGAACCTGGTCGCCCGCCCGACTGCTCCGTCGGGCAGCTCGGCGCAATCGGCTTCGCGAAAAAAGGAGTGAAGTACATGAATAAAGTATGGAAACGCAATGACAAACAGTACAAATGACAAACAGTAATGCATTTATGACAACATTCCAGTTGACCAAGTTTGGTTTCATTAACCTGGCATGAACTTGACCTGACTTGACCTCGGTGACCTAACATGATCTTGTAACTATATAGCGTATCAATATACATCAAACAAGTCGTTAGTGTTGCCAAGAACACTTCCCTTTTGCGGATATACGGGAAGCGCATCAGCGCCGATTTTTGTGGTCTGGCGCTAAGACATTTTTTTTATTTAACGGCCCCTAACTCGAACAATTTTCCGACGATTTCCATTTTTCGTACTTTAAAAGACGCACCGGTCATTTCTGAAGAGGTACACAAAAAATCGCGTATATCGACCCGTAAATCTGCAGTTTTGTACGAAAAACCGGAGGGGTGGGCGGATTTCGCCCCCCTCTCCAGTGCGCGTGTTAAGAGAGATCAGGTGAATAGGGCTGGCGAAAATCCATGTGGCGAAAATCCATAACTTGGACTACTTCAGATCATAGAAGAAAAACAAACCATAGCTTTTATAATTACGAAGGACAAATTTGCTTGCTACAAATGCACTCACTTTTGGCAAAATCCAGATATCGTTCTACAAGTTCCCCGATTCAGGGTAGTATGATGGGCTGGAATGCTCGAGGCGAACCAGCAATGCGACGCAAGCTTCCGCCAGGGCAGTGTGGTGTGATGGATGGGGTGGGCTGGGGGGTGGGGGTCTGCTCGACATAGACGTCGCGGCCAGGGTTCCCCGGATCAACAGCGCTGCAGCAGCGCCATAAACACAGACATGCCACAGTCGGTATAAATGCAACCTGCGACGACACACATCGCCGACTGACTCCAGCGTGACACGTGAAGGGTGTTCTCTGGCTCTCCGCCACGTGAATGCTGTTGCCTGGCTTTCCGCCACGTGAAGGCTGTTCTCCAGCCGACTGCAGCGCGCCACGTGAAGGGTGATCTCTAGCCCTCCGCTTCAGTCGCACGAAGGCGGACGTCCTCTTCAGGCGGCGTCATGCAGAATTATCTGAAGATGTGGTTCCTGGCGGTGGTCGCTGTGTGTGCTGTCCAGGCCTCCGTGGTCGGCGACTCCGCCGCTGTGATGGCTACCGCTACCGCTCCATCGGAGGTGGCGATGGATCAAACCTCAGGTACAGTGGAAGGAGATGTGACCTCAGCTCCAGGGGATGGAGATGTGACTCAAGTTGCGGTGAAAGAAAATGTCCCAGTTTTAATGGAAGGTGTGACCCAAGCTCCGGTGGGAGATGTTACCGCAGTTCCAGTGGAAGGAGACGTCCCAGCTCCAGTGAAAGGAGATGTCACAGTTTCAGTGGAAGGAGATGCTATCCCAGTTATATTGGAACGAGATGCTACCCCAGCTCCAGTGGAGCGAGGTATTGTGCTAATGGAACCGACTACCTCTCCGAAGAGCACCGATGCATTGCTGGAAGAGGTCCTGGCGGAGCTGGTCAGATATTGTGAGTCTAACCTACGGGCCTCCACGACTTCCGCCCTCAAGCAGGTGACTGCACGCCTTGATGCACTACAAGAGGCCGTTAGTAGGCTGTCAGGCCAGCAGGAAGCCACCCAGCACGCCGTTAGTAGGCTAACTAACCAGCAGGAAGCCACCCAGAACGTAGTTAGTATGCTGTCAGGCCAGCAGGAAGCCGCCGTTAGCAGACTAACAAGCCAGCAGGAAGCCACCCAGCACGCCGTTAGTAGGCTAACTAGCCAGCAGGAAGCCACCCAGAACGTAGTTAGTATGCTGTCAGGCCAGCAGGAAGCCGCCGTTAGCAGACTAACAAGCCAGCAGGAAGCCACCCAGCACGCCGTTAGTAGGCTAACTAGCCAGCAGGAAGCCACCCAGAACGTAGTTAGTATGCTGTCAGGCCAGCAGGAAGCCGCCGTTAGCAGACTAACAAGCCAGCAGGAAGCCACCCAGCACGCCGTTAGTAGGCTAACTAGCCAGCAGCAAGCCACCCAGAACGCAGTTAGTATGCTGTCAGGCCAGCAGGAAGCCGCCGTTAGCAGACTAACAAGCCAAGAGGAAGCCGCCCAGGACGTCGCTAGTAGATTAGCTAGCCGACAAGAGACCACCCAGGAGATCGTCACAGGAGTCGCCACTCAGCTTAACACCACCCGAGAGGAGCTCAATGAAGTCTCGAGCCAGCTGGTGGTCCTGCAACAGAAACAAACAACTGCCGCAGCCCACAGGGAAGCCTTCTCAGAGCGTGTTCAGGATCTGAAGGATGTCGCCTATCATATCACAAGTCAGTACATATAATGGTAACATGAACTCGCGGTCGTATTCAATACGACCGCTGAACTCGCGGTCGTATTCAATAAAACTTGCATATCAAATAATCTGCTTCCAAACTACTCCCATATATATATATATATATATATACATATATATATATATATATATATATATATATATATATATATATATATATATATATATATATATATATATATATATATATATATATATATATATATATATATATATATATATATATGGGAGTAGTTTGGTAGCAGATTATTTGATATGCAAGTTTTATTGAATACGAGCGCGAGTTCAGCGTTGGTGATCTTCTTGCTTGTGGATTCAATTGATCTTATTATTTTCCGTGTCTCTTCGTTGTGTTTATGTAGTAATTCGCCGTATTGCATGATGGTCAATATTAAAATTAACAAATAGGTCATCACTGTATTCTATCGACGTTTAGTCTCAACCTAAGACATTTTCAAGACAGCATGTTGGGAAGGTCACATTGATGAAATATACACATTTGATATTTATGTTTTGGTAACAATTCGCGTGCGGTATGTGAGTGGGCGCTGGAAGTTCTGGAAATTTACATTTCCGGTATTACACTGCAAGACACGTCACTGTGGTGGGGGGGGGGGGGGGGGCTGCCCTCGTAGAGCTTGAGTGTGCCACGCGCGTTGATTTGTTTGTTGATAACTGCATCGATGTGTCTGATGTATATTGCCTCAAAGGCAATAAGACGTCGTTTGTTGTGGGTGGTTCCGAGTATTGTAGTGTTTTCTACTAGTAATTTCCTTGTCAGCGCTGTGTTGTGGTGTTCGTGTGTATGAGAGAGTGGCCCGCCGTTTTGTAGGTGTATTGTGAGTCTTCGACTGAGTGTAGTGCATTGTAGTCGAAGACTCACAATGCACCTACAAAACGGCGGGCCACTCTCTCATACACACGAACACCACAACACAGCGCTGACAAGGAAATTGCTAGTAGAAAACACTACAATACTCGGAACCACCCACAACAAACGACGTCTTATTTCTTTAGAGGCAATATACATCAGACACATCGATGCAGTTATCAACAAACAAATCAACGCGCGTGGCACACTCAAGCTCTACGAGGGCAGCCCCCCACCCCCCCTCACCACAGTGACGTGTCTTGCAGCGTAATACCGGAAATGTAAATTTCCAGAACTTCCAGCGCCCACTCACATACCGCACGCGAATTGTTACCAAAACATAAATATCAAGTCTGTATATTTCATCAATGTGACCTTCCCAACATGCTGTCTTGAAAATGTCTTAGGTTAAGACGAAACGTCGATAGAATACAGTGATGACCTATTTGTTAATTTTAATATTGACCATCATGCAATACGGCGAAATACTACATAAACACAACGAAGAGACAAGGAAGATAATAAGATCAATTGAATCCACAAGCAAGAAGATCACCAACGCTGAACTCGCGGTCGTATTCAATGAAACTTGCATATATATATATATATATATATATATATATATATATATATATATATATACCAAAGTGCAGTGGCGCAGCCAACGTTTTCTTAAGGGGGCCCGACCAAACACAAATGTCGAGGCAAAGAGAACGTTTTCGTTTTCAATGGTGAAAATGTCAAAATGTCTTTCTTCATATCGTGCACTTTTGGTTGCTAAGGGAGGGGGGTGGGACATCGCCCCTTCGCTGCGCCTCTGTAAGTATGAGTGGATGGAGGATGTACATGCTTGTTGGTGTGCGTGATCTTCCATGCACCCTAAGCTTGACCGCTGGGAAAAAAACTAATGGTTCGTGACGTCGGCCCACTTTATAAATATATTCACTTTTTTCCTTTTTTCAAATAATTTTTTTTTAATAAATTTAATCCGTGTTCTTGCTGGGGTGTCTTTATGAACCAGGGTCCTATTGCTAAGCAGAGCTTGTTGCGTGGACCCTGGCCCCACCACCCGATCCATGCATTCCAGTTCAACAGCAGAATTTTGACCGAAAGTTTAACGTGCCGTCAATGCACCGACACGGCCACCCGGTAGCTCGTCCCCAGCCTTATCGGGCCAGCTGCCAACTGGCCCTCCCAGCCGGGGGCTGAATGCGAGCGCGCGAAGCGACTCGAACCATGTCTTGCCAGGACGGGGGAGACGAGTGCAGGCCGGCGCTCTAACCAACTGAGCTACCGAGGCCACTTGACCCAACGTGTTGAGCCATAGTACACAATTTGCATACACCCAATCATGCATACCCCAGGGCTATCCATTATAGCTGATTATCTTTGAGTTGTAAGCTTTTCATGATATATATATATATATATATATATATATATATATATATATATATATGTGTGAAATATACGTACCCTAGTGGAGTGTATTCCACAAAACGTCCAGCAGATGCTCCTGAGTGCGCAAAAATAGCAAGGAATCATGACGGTGTGTCACCCCACCTCCACTGCTCCGGGGAGCATACCATCATAGTATCCACCTTTCCGGGGAGTGTACCATCATAGTATCCACTACTCCGGGGAGTATACCATCAGAGTATCCACTACTCCGGGGAGTTTACCAACATAGCATCCGCTACTTCGGGGGTAATACCATCATAATATCCACTACTCTGGAGACTATAACATCTTAGTATCCACTGCTCAGGGGAGAATACCAGCATAGTATCCACTACTTTGGGGAGTATAACATCATAGTATCCACTGCTTCGGGGAGTATACCATCATAATATCCACTACTCTGGGGAGTATAACATCATAGTATCTACTAATCCGTGGAGTATACCATCTTGGTATCCACTACTCCGGAGAGCATACCATCATTTTTGTTATGCTTCCATTTTCAGAACTGGGATTTCCCTGCAGAAACGACAGCGACTGCAAGGTAGGCTCCAACAGCTGGAGACAATGTGGTAACTATGGTAACCATAGCAGCGACGCTGGGAACGACAGCTGCTGCCCCGTGACGTCACGCACGCTCAGCTGAGTGGTCGCTGGCGAAGGCAGCCTGCGTTGTACATTGCGCAGTCATAGAGCTTGTGATGCTTGTTCGTATAGAACATTTCTGAAACATTTTATGTAGGAAGTCGATTGAAGGCACTGCTGACTAAACATAGACTTGACCGTAGCAGCCTGCATTGCATATTCCCTGGTAGCCAATCTGCATCCAACAACAGGCTATTCCACCCTCAATGAGGGATTGGTGTCACCTCGCGTCCCAAATGGCTTTGGGGCGACAAACGCAAAATGTTGAGCTGTTATGCTTATGCTTGACAACATCCGTAGTTGTGTTTGCTTGTTTGCTACTGCACCATATCATGGCTAATACTTGGAACGGACATGTGCCGTCAAACGAACAACGATCAAACGAAGCGGCTACGACGACATAACAGGCTGGGTTACCATGACAGATTCGGTGCGGCTACGGCGACATAATAGGTTGGGTTATCGTGACAGACTCGGTGGAAGGTAGGTACAGTTCACGGGTGTTCGCTGTCCTAAAAGCTTCATTCTCACGGTGGTCACACTGTACTTACATTTGAGTATTAACCTGTCGATACTGTATGAACAATTTTCCATATAAATGTCGAAGAGATGACGAAGGTCCCCTACCTTTCAGCCCACACCACCGTTCGCTCATCGGCCATTCCCGAAAACCGGGGGAGAGGGGGGCTCCCATGGCCCTCACCCTACTTCATCCCCGCCACAAACCTGGTCAACTAAAGTAAAATGGATCATAATTTTGATTTGGGTCAACATGCGCGGAGCATGTCTCCGGAAATAACATCATATTTTAATGACCTATCGACACTAATGACCTAACGCCCGTTTGTTTTCGGTGATTGCGAGAAGCAAGCTTGTGATGACGTTCTGCCATTCCGGGTATCATGTTTCCCGCCCTTGCAGGGTGTTTCGGAGTTTGCCGTGTGCACCAACCACACCTGCTCCTGTCCGGAGGACTACAGTAACCATGACAACGCAGACTGCTGGCCGGGTAAGGTATACTCTGATATAGAAACGCCTCACCATGACGTGGTCTAATCTGAGAACGAAAACACATAATTTGAGTTGCCAGTCACTGTCTGCCTATATATTCTTTGTCTCTATTCGATTCAGAGGGAGCGAGGAACAACCGCCTCAATTTGTCCTTGCAAGTCAATGTGGTTTGACAGATCACACGTTGGCAACTTGAAACGTGTTCCCTGCTACCTGTGTGGTCAATCCCTCAACTTTGAACACTTAAAGTCATTGACAACTTGAGTTGGCATATTTGGATGTTGCACTTGCCACTTCTAAATGAAATCACGGCTAACCCACCATACCATAGCTATGCATAATAGCCAAACATTTAGAATAACCAGACCTGCCTTGTTATAGAACATTGGCACAAAATGTAATTTTCTTGCCTATCTTCCTCGGCTGTGATGCCTGATGGGGCTCATCTTGTCCACCACCAATTATTACCCGCCAAACCAACATCGCCTGCTTTTGCTAACATAACGTGTGATATTGTGAAACAACCCCTCCCGTTCCAGTTCTATTTCCATAATGGTGACAGGACGCACCAGCAAATGCCGGTCTAGAAGCCCTGTCGTACCCCCTCGCTGTGCATCGGCTGTGCTCCTCGTGTCCGACATTGTACCTGAACACTGCGGATGGTGGTGCTCTCCGTGTCCGACATTGTACCTGAACACTGCTGATGGTGGTGCTCCCCGTGTCCGACAATTTACCTGAACACTGCTGATGGTGGTGCTCCCCGTGTCCGACATTTTAACTGAACACTGCTGATGGTGGTGCTCCCCGTGTCCGACTTTGTACCTGAACACTGCTGTAGGTGGTGCTCCCCGTGTCCGACATTGTACCTGAACACTGCTGATGAAGACCGTAGCCGGATATCTGCCAAAAATTACCCATACGGCTCCTGTTTTCAGAGAAGCTGGGGTTACAGTGCGGTAGCGACAGCAGCTGTCAGGTAGGGATCATGGCACCACGTTCAGGTGGGAATCATGGCGCCTCATTCAGGTGGGAATCATGGCGCGTCATTCGGGTGGAAATCATGGCGCCACATTCTGGTGGAAATCATGGCGCCACATTCTGGTGGGAATCATGGCGCCACATTCTGGTGGGAATCATGGCGTCACATTCTGGTGGAAATCATGGCGCCACATTCTGGTGGGAATCATGGCGCCACATTCAGATCAGAATCTCCAATCGTCTGTCAGATACGAATGCCGGAGAATCTCTCAGGTGGGAATGTAGGGCGTTTGTCGGGTGGAAAGATTAGAACATCTGTCCGGTGGGAAGACTAAGATATCTGTCCGGTGGGGGGACAAGGGCATCTGTCAGGTCGAAGATTAATGAATCTGTCAGTCAGCCCGTGGCCACCCGACCTAGTTCATCACGAAACACTGCCTGGGGTAAGAGTGATAAAAGCACTACCCTCTTACATGCCAGCAAGTAACCGATGAATCAGAAATATTGTAATTCAACGCAGATGGATAGCCCTGTCTACCAACACCACCTTGGTTCATGTCATGGATCCCATGTCAGAAAGGCCATCCCACACTGAAAGCACAATTTGAGCACAACAACCCCCTTAAGTTTTAGCTTCCCGCGTTCATTATGGCGCTTGCTTTCATGAAACCAGGCTCGTCCATAGAATTAAGCATCTCCAACTTTCTCATAGCGAAAAATCCATTAATACGTGCGCCGGGAACCTCTCACATAATGCGTAGATCGGATGGGAGGGGGGGGGTCCGCCAGCCCCATATTTTTTTACCATGGGGTGGGTTATCATGACAGGTTCGGTGCGGCTACGACGACATAATAGGCTGAGTTACCATGACAGATTCGGTGTAGCTACGACGACATAATAGGTTGGGTTACCATGACATATTCGGTGTGGCTACGATGACATAATATGTTGGGTTATCATGATAGATTCGGTGGAAGGTAGGCATAATTCACGGCTGTTCATTGTCCAAAAAGCTTCTTTCTCACAGTGCTCACACTGTACTTACATTTGAGTATTAACCTGTCGATACGGTGTGAATAATTTTCCATATAAATGTCGAAGAGATGACGAAGGTTCCCTAACTTTCAGCCCACCCCACCGTTCACTCATCGGCCATTCCCGAAAACCGAGGCAGAGGGTGGGTGGGGGGAGGGGCTCACATCGCCCCCTCACCATACTCCATCCCCGCCACAATCCTGGTCAACTACATTAAAATGGATCATAATTTTGATTTGGTTCAACATGCGCGGAGCATGTCTCCGGAAATAACATCATAGTTGAATGACCTATCGATACTAATGACCTAACACCTGTTGGTTTTCGGTGATTGCGAGAAGCAAGCTTGTGATGACATTCTGCCATTCCGGGTATCATGTTTCCCGCCCTTGCAGGGTGTTTCGGAGCTTGCCGTGTGCACCAACCACACCTGCTCCTGTCCGGAGGACTACAGTAACCATGACAACGCAGACTGCTGGCCAGGTAAGGAATACTCTGATATAGAAATGCCTTACCATGACGTGGTCTAATCTAAGAACGAAAACACATAATTTGAGTTGCCAGTCACTATCTGCCTATAGATTCTTTGTCTCCCTATTCGATTGAAAGGGAGCAAGCAATAACCGTCTCAATTTTTCCTTGAAAGTCGATGTGGTTTGACAGATCACACCTTGGCAACTTGAAACGTGTTCCCTGCTACCTGTGTGGTCAGTTCCTCAACTTTGAACACTTAAAGTCATTGACAACTTGAGTTGGCATATTTTGATGTTGCACATGCCACTTCCAAATGAAATCACGGCTAACCCACCATACCATAGCCATACATAATAGCCAAACATAACCATAACCAGACCTGCCTTGTTGTAGAACAATGGCACACAATATAATTTTCTTGGCTATCTTCTTCGGCTGTGATGCCTGTTGAGGCTCATCTCGTCCACGACCAATTATCACCCGCCAAACCAACAACACCTGCTTTTGCTAACATAACGTGTGATATTGTGAAACAACCCCTCCGGTTCCAGTTCTATTTCCATAATGGTGACAGGACGCACCAGCAAATGTCGGGCTAGAAGCCCTGTCGTACCCCCTCGCTGTGCACCGGCGGTGCTCCCCGTGTCCGACATTGTACCTGAACACTGCTGATGGTGGTGTTCTCCTTGTCCGACATTGTACCTGAACACTGTTGATGGTGGTGCTCCCCATGTCCGACATTGTACCTGAACACTGCTGATGGTGGTGCTCCCCGTGTCCGACATTGTACCTGAACACTGCTGATGGTGATGCACCCCGTGTCCGACATTGTACCTGAACACTGCTGATGGTGGTGTTCTCCTTGTACGACATTCTACCTGAACACTGCTGATGGTGGTGATCCCCGTGTCCGACATTGTACCTGAACACTGCTGATGAAGACTGTAGCCGGTTATCTGCCAAAAATTACCCATACGGCTCCTGTTTTCAGAGAAGCTGGGGTTGCAGTGCGGTAGCGACAGCAGCTGTCAGGTAGGGATCATGGCACCACGTTCAGGTGGGAATCATGGCGCCACATTCAGGTGGGAATCATGGCGCCACATTCGGGTGGGAATCATGGCGCCACATTCAGACCAGAATCTCCAATCGTCTGTCAGATACGAATGCCGAAGAATCTCTCAGGTGGGAATGTAGGGCGTTTGTCAGGTGGGAAGATTAGAACATCTGTCCGGTGGGAAAACTAAGGCATCTGTTCGGTGGGGGGACTAGGGCATCTGCCAGGTGGAAGATTAATGAATCTGTCAGTCAGCCCGTGGCCACCTGACCTAGTTCATCACGAAACACTGCCTGGGGTAAGAGTGATAAAAGCACTACCCTCTTACATGCCAGCAAGTAACCGATGAATCATAAATATTGTAATTCAACGCAGATGGATAGCCCTGTCTACCAACACCACCTTGGTTCATGTCATGGATCCCATGTCAGAAAGGCCATCCCACACTGAAAGCACAATTTGAGCACAACAACCACCTTAAGTTTTAGCTTCCCGCGTTCATTATGGCGCTTGCTTTCATGAAACCAGGCTCGTCCATAGAATTAAGCATCTCCAGCGAAAAATCCATTAATACGTGCGCCGGGATCCTCTCACATAATGCGTATATCGAAGGAGGGGGGGGGGGGGGTCCGCAGGCCCTCCTGTTTTTTTTTCACCACGATATCTCCTAAACGGGCGGGGCAATGGCAATGAAGTATTATGCCTATCTTAAAACAATGGCGTATCCTATATAAAACAAACTGTCGAAATCCGTTGGTAACTATAGGACCTGCGTTGGTGCAAATTAGACCGACTGGGTGGCTACCGACCGCCGAGCGTTCAAGGTCACGTAGGTTCCGTCGGCGGGTGGAGCGGCGGCGTGGTGAGGCTTCCGATTTCAACCTCATTTTGTCCTGAAGGCATTGATCTTGGGTCATGAAATTTTTACCGAAGCGAGATCACTACAGCCGAAATGTACTTTAAAAATTTTGAGCTTCTAGCTTGGGTAGTTTCCTAGGTTTTATGCGGGGTGCGAGTCTGCCTTCCCTCCTCCGGTGCGTGTTATGTGAGAAGCCCTCCCGCGAGCGTGCTAGGAGAATCTGACGAGACAAAAAATGAACCGTGGCCATTTCAACTTACTGAAATTGTGTTGTCAGTGCGGAGACTGAAACCGTGAAATTATACGCAGGGTTTGAGTTTCCATCAATTGCTTGATAATGATGATGGAGTTCGAAAGAAGACACCGAATATATCAGGATTTATAAAGACACGTCAGTTTATGTCAAGAGGGACGCAAGTAATTTATCAGAAAATTAGGTTATATATGAACGTGGTTGATCGCGTGAGATCAGATGTGTAGCCGATTATCCGTTTTGATCACCATCGACAAGATGCTCTTGGCTAAGATTATAATGATCCTTCCCAACCACATGTGCAAAGCATTATTCAATCCTCGCGGAGCCGGGGGGGGGGGAATCTCAATATCTCCTCACATTCTTCCGGGATAGTGGCCGAAGGAACAGGGTAGAGACACAACACTTTCAATAGCTTCATATAACTCTGTTTTGCATATCTCATGAAATTTTAAATCAATATTGACAAAGGTCATTAAACAAGGACGGGTCATGGTGAGTAATTGTCCACATTCTTTGAAGTGCCTAACGTCGTATGCTAAGCTAGAGTTGGATGCATAGGGTACAGCTCAGGTCTGTTCAAATTATTCGCGTCACAGATGGAAACGTCCAAGTTCTACCCCAAACTGCCACCCTTAAGCGCATCAGGCCCAAGATGAACACTGATTTATAATTTGGCGCCTGGAAAAGCAAGAGCGTATAGTTCAATAGACAGGTATTCTAAGGGTATCTTAGACAATATCCTCAACCGGCCAACAATGATTTTTATTGTGAGAAATATCCTGATCATTTAATGATCTATATTAGTCCTGGCGTGTGAGTGGTTAATTATATGCACTGCCTATCGGAAACAATGATTAAACAACACTGTTGTTCTGTTTACCGGGAACCTCTCTGGCTGCTCTGATGGATTGCTACCGAGAACGTCTCTAGAGACGGTCATATGCTGTTTACCGGAAACCTCTCTAGAAACGTTTATGTAGTGCTTATCGGGAATGTCTCTAGATACTTCTTTTGTAATATATTTTGTTAATTCCCCTACCCATTAATAGGTAGGTAAGAGTGCCCTTCCATACCCGTGAGAACCAATTACGTTAAATTTCCAGGGATGAGAAGTAGGTCATGGTAAGCAAGTCAGGGTAGGTCACATCACTCCCCGCTCGTGTTTCTTGCTGGACAGATCCCGCCACCAGATATTAGTAAAAATGTTCCTGAAGCCCTCTCAGACAATTAGCCAAGCTAGTAACGTCGTCGAGGCCTCCAGAAAAGACTGCTATAGATGTTAATGGGGGAATTAATATAAAATCCCTAATCTTGCAAATGCATCTCCTAAACCATTACTACAAGACGGAGAAGAGACGAATAAAGAATGAAGAAAAAGAAAGAAAAGAAAGCATGATACCCGAACGAAAATATAAGAATAAGACAAGCAGATCATCATGCATAGCACATGATTATCACTGACATTCATTGCAAAAGTTAATATTTTATATTAATACATTGCCTAGTGTGTTTTTTTTCTTTAAAATGATTTTACTCCTAGGTACATCTTCAGTCCTATGGAAGTGAGAGCAGATTATTTTATTCCGGGCTTTTGGTGCAATAAACCAAATGTACTGTTGTACAAACTGATGTACCAAACTTTGATGTACTGTTTTTTGGAAACCTCTCTGAGGACGCCGGTGGAGCCTTCCATCGAGCCTCCTTAGGGACTCTGATGTACCGTTTCAGGTTGGGAATGCAGAGTGTATCGACCACACCTGCGTGTGTCCCGAACATTACTGGAACCGCGACAACCTGGAGTGTCGACCTGGTGAGATCCACGACAGTCCCTTCACTGAACCGGAACACTGATCAACTATTCACTGAACCCACACACTGATCACCTCTTCACTGAACACATACACACTGGTCACCTCTTCACTGATCCCACACACACTGGTCACCTCATCACTGAACACACATACACTGGTCAGCTCTTCACTGAACACACACACACTGGTCAGCTCTTCACTGATCCCACACACTGGTCAGCTCGTCACTGAACACACACACTGGTCACCTCTTCACTGAACTCACACACACTGGTCACCTCATCACTGAACCCACACACTGGTCACCTCATCACTGAACACACACACTGGTCACCTCTTCACTGAACACACACACACGGGTCAGCTCTTCACTGATCCCACACACTGGTCAGCTCGTTACTGATCCCACACACTGGTCACCTCTTCACTGAACACACACACTGGTCAACTCATCACTGAACACACACATTGGTCACCTCTTCACTGAACACACACACACTGGTCACCTCGTCACTGATCCCATACACTGGTCACCTCTTCACTGAACACACACACACGGGTCAGCTCTTCACTGATCCCACACACTGGTCAGCTCGTTACTGATCCCACACACTGGTCACCTCTTCACTGAACACACACACTGGTCACCTCATCACTGAATACACACACTGGTCACCTATTCACTGAACACACACACACTGGTCACCTCTTCACTGAACACACACACACTGGTCACCTCTTCACTGAACACACACACACTGGTCACCTCATCACTGAACCCACACACTGGTCACCTCTTCACTGAACACACATACACTGGTCATCTCGTCACTGATCCCACACACTGGTCAGTTCTTCACTGAACACACATACACAGGTCACCTCATCACTGATCACACACACTGGTCACCTCTTCACTGAACACACACACTGGTCACCTCTTCACTGAACACACACACACTGGTCACCTCTTCACTGAACACACACACACTGGTCACCTCATCACTGATCCCACACACTGGTCACCTCGTCAGTTGGACACACTGGTCATTTGGTCACTCACCTTCTCCATTGTCAGACATGCAGTAGACGTTCTCGTGCATTCCGCCTCCAGCTGAGACACGCCAATAGAAACTGGCAGCAGCAGATGGCGGACAGACCCTCACTCCAGCACACGAGCTGAAGTCCATGTCACCAGAATGCCCCAGCTACCCACAGTGTAAACTGAACCCGGCAGTCGGCCAGACTCAATACGCCGCTATATATGCCGATTAGATCGGCATATAAGGAGCGAAAACTGCACTTCTTCCACGGCTTTGAAAAGCAAATATAGAGTATGTGTGCAATATGTTAAGATAATGACTCCCAACCATGGCAGCTATTTCCTCAGATTTCATGATCTACGGTTCCAGCATTAATTCGCGTGCTTAAAGTTCATGCATCCACGCGAAAATTTACTGGTGCAAAGGTAAGGAACATTGATCTATCAAAAACTTAATTAGGTGAGAAAAAGTTTGATTACAGTAAACGAGAAGACTTTTTACAGACCGAATCAGTGTGATGAAAGATGACAGATCAGTGAAACAATCTGAATCGCATAACAAGAAACTACATTTACTACAAGTAATTGAGTACATATCAACCATATATGTGCTGCGCTAGTGCTGCCGAGGCCTGGGGCTTCAGTCGGTTACATCTGACAATGGCCACTGACCTGGACAACACCAGTTTCATCCAGCTCCTCACAACCCGCGTCTCATGTCAGGTTAGTTAAGCTTACTAACAAATTCTGAAAAGAGGTGGCCTGTTAGAAGGATATGCGCTTATATCGCCCGGAAAAACGCCTGGTATGTGTTTCTCTTCTTCGTCTGCATTATTTCTTTCGTCACAGCTCAAGCAATATATCGCATGACTAGCTCTAATAGCTTTCGAGATCCCGCAATCCTCTGATGTTCATTTTTCGTGCCCATCAGAGCAAGGAGTTTACAATAAGCATCGCAGGTGAGGTGATACCGGCCCAAGAGTGAGACGAGGGAGGAGGATGTCCTCCGAAATGTATTTTTTTCCAGAACATTTGAATAGCGGAAATTGTAAGCTCGCATGGAAGGAGATGTCGACTCTTCTTTAAGTAAAACAAACATTTTGTCGTGTATTGTTCATTTATTTCCTGCAGGCGGATAATGGGTGTCAAGTAGCGACTCAATGCATATCCACATCCAACAAGCAGGAGCCATCAGGAGCCCTGGACGAGTGAGGAAAAGAGACTCACAACAGGAATCCGTGCTGCGTGCACCGGACGGGGTTTCATGGCATCAAAATGTGTCGACCGGCGACAGTTTTGCCCTCTCTTTTTTATCTCACTCTCTCTCTCTCTCTCTCTCTCTCTCTCTCTCTCTCCTCTCTCTCTCTCTCTCTCCTCTCTCTCTCTCTCTCTCTCTCTCTCTCTCTCTCTCTCTCTCTCTCTCTCTCTCTCTCTCTCTCTCTCTCTCTCTCTCTCTCTCTCTCTCTCTCTCTCTCTCTCTCTCTCTCTCTCTCTCTCTCTCTCTCTCTCTCTCTCTCTCTCTCTCTCTCTCTCTCTCTCTCTCTCTCTCTCTCTCTCTATCTCTCTCTCTCTCTCTCGTCAGTCGCAAGTGGACGTATGAATTATGGTGTACAACTTCGCTGGAAATGAGATCATATTGCATAAATATTGTCACGATTGGTTCAGAAACGAGTGCAGCCAATCTCCGCGACATGCCAATGCCACATTCCTGATTCCAACGTAGTGTGGAAAAGTACCCTAGGACGGTCCCAAAGTAAGCAAGAGTTACTTCATGTTGATACACAAGGGTACTAGAGGTCACACTGCATCATGTCCGGTCAGTGACCTTGGCCTGCCTTTTCGTTGTTATGTATATATATATATATATATCTAAATATGAGGCTTAATTAAAGTATCGCTGGCGTAAACACCGCAGCATGTGATACCTGCCAGCGTCATTTTCATTTTGTTAAATTAGGCGCTTCGGTCTCCTAAGACCATTTCGCGCCGTCGATAAAAAGTCACAATGTTTTAAATCGTTAAAGTCAATTTATAATTCCTGGAAGAAGTTGGTTTGTCGTAGAAAAATGAAGAGAAGTTTGATAAGAAACGGTTGATCATCCCCCAACAGTGAGGGCAAAGAGAAAGGGATGTTGTGTGCGTGGCAGTAATCGGTCAGTGGTATTCTATGGGCATGATATTGCGGGCAGTGTAGTAATATATGTGGGATTGTAAGATGAGTGTTACATGTTGGGCATGAAGGCCGAGGTGAAGCAGAATAAATAAAACGATGTGTGAGGTAAGTATGTCCTATGCGGATGCGCGATAGGACTTTTTCTTCGTGGCGGTTGATTTGAAATGCTGGTGTCCGGATATCGATGACTGGCTTAATGTTCCGTAATTGTGTATGGTTTATGTTTTTGCCCATGTTTGGTTCCAAAAATACCGAATGTTCTGTCGTATTGTTGATTTGATGGCGTCAAAATGTGGTGGGATTTCAGTGATATGTGTTAATTGTAATGATTCTTTTGCGAGATGATCTGCTTCCTCGTTTCCTGGGATGCCGCAGTGACTGGACACCCACAGGAGCCGGACCTTCACGCCCATCGAATGAAGTGTTCCTAGTGCTTCATAAATAGAAACATGGCAATGATGTGAAAAGGAAAGTGGCGAAAGAGATTGTAAAACAGATTTGGAGTCCGAACAAATGACGACGCTGCGCATGCGGTGACATAGAAAACGGTTGCGAATATAACGGATGGCAATAAGGATGGCATGTAATTCAGCGATGAAAATTGATGTTCCGTCTGATGATCGATGTTGTTTTTTGTATGTTCCCGAAACTATTGCATTGCCTGTAATGTTAGCGTTTTTAGAACCGTCAGTAAAAACGAAATGTACGTGGTGATAACGAGCCTGAAATTTGTGAAATTTTTTTTGTAGTATATTCTGGGCAAAGCTGTGATTTTGGAGTGGTTGTGAGATACAGAATGTGTCGTTTGGCTATTTGCCACGGTGGTGTAGCTGCTGGAGAAATAGAAGTAATGGGTGGAATAGTGAAACGGAGTCCTGTGGCGAGCTGGGGTCCTTGTCCTTTTTCCTTTTTTCCCCATCACGGGGAAAAAAAACCCTACCGAACGAAATATAAATAAACACGCAGAACAAAGGAAACGGAATACGACGATGTAAACCGAGTGAGGCGACGGGTGTCACCCCACAAGAGAACGAAATGAGAAAAGAGCGATGGGTGTCGCCCCACGAAATTGTAAAATAAATAACTGCGGTAACAAGCAGTCAGTCGCGACAAAAAAAAATGACAGCGGAGTAATCAGCGGGCTCTAGTTAGGTATGAGCGGATAATATTGAATACTTCATGCGGCCAGCGTCCGTTGAGAACATTATCAACCAGCTGTAGCTGCTTTCTACACAGTTTGAATCTCAATGTTGGCGATATTGGTCGCATGTTGGCTTCGCATTTTGACGAGTTTATGTTTGTTCCAGTGATGGCAGCAGGACAGGCGTGCTCACATAACCAAGACTGCGCCTTTGGCACCTGCCAGAATGGCCGATGTCCATGCGAGGTTCGGCACGGAAGCTGTGAGTAGTTCGTGAACATGCCATTCACACCTGAAGCAGCAAAATGCCGGCTCTGTTATTCGCCGTTCAAGCTGTCGCTAGATGGCAGTACACACATTTAAAGATGGCTGCTCTGGGAAGGATAAACAATACGCGTACCGTATTGCGTGATAATGTCTGAGCTTGCTTCTGAGTAACACGTATGGATTCTACCATACCGAAAGTATCAATTGCACAAATCTCAAAGTAAATCGGCGATAAAAAGCGTTGTGCCATCGAGGGCGAAGCTGTACTAGATGCAGGGACACATTATTTATTGTGGTACGATTGGGAAAGAACAAAGCAAGGTTATGGTGGAGGCACTGCATAAAATCCAGCCACCTACGCGAGAAGCCCCATGCGCTGCATGCTGTGGTGGAGTGTGGGAGATTATGGATTCAGTGTTCATGCAAGGCTGGCCTCTTAGAAAGCTGCAAGCATTGCATTGATCTGCTACTATGCCTAAGCAGGTGAGGAAAGTGAAGGGTTGAGGAATTGTTATGATTGGTAGAACTGCGTACAGATATAATATGGAAATTACAAATTAGTATTAGCAGGGCTAATTTGGGCTAATCCTGGTCCGAACCAGGAAGTTCGGACCCCTGATGACATCAGAATTTCCATATTTGGCTGGTACTGAATGCAATATGGAAGTCATGCAACTGTGAAAGCCTTGCGGAATTATTTATGTTCCGAATATCTAATTTAACCACATTCCTTCCATGGATCTGTTTACTCCGAATGCTAAGTCGTTCAATAATTGATGTTAAATTGATGGCACCAAATTATACAGGAGCCTGTCAATTCAAATCAACCAATTAAATGAACAGACCGGATTTTCTCTGAAATATGTTGTTAATGAAGTTTAGTTTGGGTACAAGATAAATCAATCTCATGTTTTTCCACAATTAAGCAAAGGGAATTGGGCTAGGTTTGGTTACTTCTATTTTAAGTTCACATTTTTAGGAATGTTTGTGAATTGTTTGAATATAATTCAATTCAATTTTTATCCCAAATGTTAGGCTAGTATTAGTATTAAAAAGGTAATTGTGTGCTTTAATGCATTTGATAAATTCTTGGACTTTCTTTTTCCAATGCAAAGTTTTTGGATGTGGCCAACATGATGTGGCCACCCATTTCCTGTGCAAACGTTTACTTTTCAGTTTGCAGACAAAATAACACCAAAGAAGGACTGTGAATTAGGTAACATAGCATAAAAAATACTTTAAGAAAAGAATACAAAAATGCAACATAACCTAACCTAACCTCTCCCAGCCCAACCTCCTATATATGGGACGATAAATTGGGAAAAAATGGAAGCATAATGGACCTTTTTCACATTTTTGTCAACTTAAAACCAAACCTGTTTAAAAAAGATTTTTTTTTAAATTTCAGTGCGTTTTCATTTTGTCATTGTCATTTTAATAAGTGTGTTCCTACACCTTTGTCCTGAAATGTCCTATCTGAATTAAAATACAAGTATCTAAAATATTTGGTCACATTTCTCTCCTCCCTTAACACGCGCACTGGAGGGGGGGGGGCGAAATCCGCCCACCCCTCCGGTTTTTCGCAAATAACTGCAGATTTTACCGGTCGATATACGTGATTTTCTGCGTACCTGCTTAGAAATGAACGGCACGTCGTTTAAAGCAAGAAAAATGGAAATCGGCCGAAAATTTTTCAAGTTAGCGGCCGCTAAATTCAAAAAAAAATGTACACCGCCAGACCACAAAAATCGGCGCTATTGCGCTTCCCGTATACTCGCAAAAGGGAAGTGTTCTTGGCAACACTAGCGACTTGTTTGATGTATATTGATATGCTGTATAGTTTCAAGATCATGTTAGGTCACCGAGGTCAAGTCAGGTCAAGTTCATAACAGGTTAATGGAACAAACTTGATCAACTGGAATGTTGTCATAAATGCACTACTGTTTGTCATTTGTACTGTTTGTCATTGCGTTTCAATACTTTATTCATGTACTTCACTCCTTTCTTCACGAAGCCGATTGCTCCGAGCTGCCCGACGGAGCAGTCGGGCGGGCGGCCCGGTTCCGGTAGCTGGAACAGGTAACTGACCTGATAAGGTGGTGCTATATAGGTGACCTGAGGTCAAATGTTGGGTCTAGCATCTGCATTGCATCATTAATAATGTCCAAAACATCATTTATGCCCATTTTTTAGCATTTAAACACAATCGCAGAGATCCATAACGATGACAAGGGAAGCCACGCAAAACCAGAAAATTTTGCCAATTTGACCTCATTTGACCTTGAAGATATTGACCTAAGGTCACGAAATTTGCACACATTAGAGTTCACTACCGTACCCATCCACCCTGCGAATTTCGTTCCTTCAGCTCTACTGGGAGCCGAGATCTTAGGGGGGGGCGGAATCCGCCCCCCCCCCCCTCCAGTGCGCGTAATTTTCAGAGGCCCTCCATGGCGCGTGTTAAAAGGAGCTTGATAGCGCATCCAAATTATGATGGCGGATACCAGTGTTGTGTGGCTACTAGGAGGTCAATCAAAATATTGCTGTTGAATGTCATTGATTATTTTAGTAGTTGTCGTGCGAGCAATACCAAAAGTGCATGAATCTCCAACTCCATCATCATGGGTTAGGTTATTTGTACTTTTTCAAGTTCATCACAAGTTTTCTCCTGCAGAGCAACTCCAACATTGGACTGGCTAATCGAAACCTACCCTCCAGCCCGACTGCAAATCATGGAAGACAGTTTCTGAAAATATCCCAGATTGGGTTGCGTGCTCCACCCACATATATTTAATTTTCAACAATGCAATATAATTTTGAATGATTTTGCACTTCCTTGTTCTTGTGCTGCACATTTTGTGTAGGTACTTCCTAATCACAACACTGTTTTCATTTGAAGAAAAAACATGCTGCCAAGTTGCATGTGCATTCACTGGTGGTGCATTGTGAAAATTATATTGATATTTACCCTGCGTTTTGAACTGAATTTCACCCTTGTGCGGATTTACGCTGATAATTTTCCGCTGACAGACATCCGCCTAGGCTACAAAAAACACCAACACACTGTCGCAGTATTTTTAGACATAAGCAAAGCTTACGATATGGTTTTCAAACCAGCACTCCTTTTCAAAATTTAACAACTCGGCATAAAAGGACACTTAGCACATTATTTAATAGGTTTCTTATCTGGTTCGCGTACATTCAACATCAGGTGCCAGTCAGCCATTTCCGATCCACATTTTCTTCAAAACGGACTACCACAGGGAAGTTGCATATCACCAGTATTCTTTAACATCATCATTAACGACCTTTTCACCCACATGCCTGCAAATGTATCATATTCTCTTTTCGCCGACGATAGTGTAATTTGGTGCTCGGGCAAAAATGACGAAAATTGTTTGATTCGGCTCCAAAATGTTCAAAACAGGATACACGAATGGTCGATGAAGTACGGATTCAATTTTTCGGCTCCCAAATCTGCAACCATGATTTTTAGCAAATGTACTACCTGCCCAAACCCAGAAACACAGCTTCACCTCGGGAAAAATGAGATCTTTTGTACATTCATTTAAATTTCTTGGTGTTATTTTCGATCGTAGGCTTTCAATGCATAAACACATGAAACACGTCCAGAACAAATGTTCTCACCGACTAAATTTATTTCGCTGCATTACATCCACCCCATTGGGAGCCGATCGTCACACTCTGTTGCAACTATATAAATCTTTAGTGCTCCCCATCATTGAATACGGCTCAGTAGTCTATACCAAGCATAGCACATCTCGCGACGGACGCTGTCGGGGCGCGAGGGCTGAATTCAGAGCACCTGCTGGCGCCCACGGTTTCCGCTCGGGGCGTTCATGACCGGACCCGATGAGTCCCTGGATTTGACGGGTGGGTTAAATTGTAGTCGTCACTTGACAAACCATGCCATGAGGGGTAGAGGTCATTTCCAGCAGTGATCGTTCAGGAGGATCGGCAATTTTCGGAATGTGTTGATGTCAAGTGTGTAAAGAAGACACCCATACCGTATCTTTTGTGCCAAATAATTACGGAATCATTATGGAGGATGGTTAACAGCAATTAGGCAAAAATGCACCTCCCGTGATCCCAAAGGTCATTGTGCAGACCGATGTTCTGTCATTCACGACTCTCGGACAACGTTTGCAAACGATCAAATTTCTGTTAGCTTCCCTTATCTCGTCTGATTCCTTCAATTCACTTAATATATTATCGAGGAACTTCCCAGCACCTATTACAAGGCTATTTTACAGTACTTGAGAGGTTAGCACTCATATTCTTAACAGGGGTGGATGCATGGCAGACATCACTGGGGATGGAGAGTGGGTGGGAGATTAGGTCTTCTGGTACATATAATCATTGGGATTCAGTTTCCTTTCTCGATTACAGCTATCGAACTTGCATGCAATGAAGGACCCAATATGAGTAAGAGTCAGAGTAAAAGTTATCCCACACCCTCCAACCTGTTTTTCGCTGTTTATGTAATTTCATGTGCAGTCCAATGTCCTTGGCATTAAATCGCGGCTTTTAATTTCCGGACAGCCACACATTTCCCGACACCGTCATCATGTATGTCGTGCATGTATCGTACGTACTTGTGCCGCACGTACAGTGTCGCACATGTGTCAGGTGCTTTCGTTTTCGAGTGCCATGTTCACACGGCTACCGGACCAGAGAAAAGTCAGGTGGCCGGACCGGCCGACGGCCAGGTTGTTGTTCTGTCAGTTTTACCAGCCTGCCACCAGTGTGGTGTGATGTCGGGTGGCCGGACCGGCGGCCGGTCAAGTTGTTTTGTTGTTCTGTCAGCTTTACCAGCCTTCCACCAGTATGGTGTGATGTGGGCTGCAGAGACACATTTATTTTCGGTAGCGCAGTAGCTGGCGTTGACGATAATTTGTTGTCACTCAGTCGACAAACTTAGCTTTATCGAGGAATATTTAGCTGATAATTGTGGTGCCAGGTGAAAAAGCGACTCAACATATTTGGAATTCGCGGCTAGGGGGTCTATAACCTTTTTTTCCATGCAAGGCGATAATGGTGTCATAAAGTTTGGAATTTCGACCACTTTCCTCTTACGAAGAGGCTGCATTTCAGCTATTCGCAACATTCGTTTATGCGACAAAATTATTCCCCCTGATTTTCGTGAGTGAAAAAGCTCAGCATTTATTGTCCTCCGATCGGTTGCTTGGACTCGAGATGTGTGTCTTGTACAGATTGCCTTGTGGACCGTGTCGTGTATTTGTGTGTTGCACGGCCAAGTTGACCAGGTTCAGCTTTTCCGGTTCGGCGGTCGGTGGGCGGCCTAAAGGACGATCTGTGCATGTACTATTTTGAATGAAAAAAGTGGCGTCACGCTGCACAAATCTCAGGTCCTCAGTACCCATCTCTTGCACGTTGATGACGCATGAACGACTTTGGGGCTTGGGGGCGCATCGACTACAGAAGTTATGCAGCGCATAAACAACTTCAAATCACTTTGTAATGTATGTATAATTAGCATGGCTGTAAAATTTAGGAATAGTTTCCCAATACTGATGTGTGGTCAACCAACCATGGCCGTGAGACATGAGCACTGGCATGGCTGTTGCTATGCCCACTCTTCCGTCTCCGATGGACCAACCGTTCGGCGAAGTAACTCGACCATCAAATCACAGTGCCTCAGTTTCCTCAGTTTTTTTTCTTTTCGCGGAACAAACAAGACTAACGGAATTTCATTTATACAACAAACAAACATAAATATGATAGCGTTGGTAATGAGCGAGCAATGTGCATGAGCGCGTGACGTCACAGACCAGCCGGCCTGTCGGCCGCACCGATGCAAAGCCTGCTGAACATTGTGCGGTCCGATGGCCGGTCCTCACTTTGTTTCCGGTCCGGTGGCGGTGAGAGCCAGGTTCAACTGTTAAATCTCTCTCCAGGGCGCACTACCGGGCTGATATGTTGGCGTGGCGTGCTCCCGCGTCATTCCGTCACGGCGGACTGACCACCATTCATGCCTAGAGCCGGACGATGGTAACACGTTTCGTTGTGTACGCCGTGTTTTTTTCAGACGAATACCGGCTGTCGTCGTGCCGCACCAACGGGACTGTGCAGCTAAGGGAAGCTGGTGCTGGTAGCTGGGGCTACGTCTGCGATGACCGCTGGGATAACCGTGATGCCAAAGTGATCTGCAGGAGCCTCGGATTTCAGTATGTATCCAGTTGCATAGACACGGTATGTGATATCGATATGTTAACCCGGCACTGCCCAATGGTTTGGGGTCAAATCTGCTCCCTGTTGAATATTCGCGATGACTTGAAAACGTGTCGATAAGTCTCCATGGAACCTTAAATAGGTGTCCCTTGATCAAGTATGTCTTTGTCACACCAGCACCTTTGCCAGACAAAAACTATAAGGTCATGCTAGGTAATGCTTGTGTGAAGTCGTCGTGACAGCATGTCTGCCCATTGTGACAAAAGTTGATCTGTGCACGAAAGTTGCCATGGAAACCGAACAATTGAAAATATGTGATGTCTGTAAACGGAAAGCGAGAGACAATGAGCTGGTAATTCACATGCTCGGTCGTAGTTTTTCTTAAATATTAATAGTACATAATTAATTAAATTAAATTAAATTTAAATTTAAATTAAATATTAATATAGCTTAAATTAAATATTTAATCGAAATAGTAACATATCGATGCAAACATTTTAAATATCAGCATGCCAAAGTCGAAAAGATTACTAAAAAGGTATTCTCGAAATGTTCTCCTTGACATTCCAAATTTCGCACATGGAGACACAAATTGTGCTAGACTGTAAATAATCGCGAAACCACATGTTCAGGACTTACAAAAAGGATTTGGTTATGACTTGAAATGCAACGCAGTGTATACCAGGCTATCGCGGCGTGGTATACACTGCGCATGTATACCAGGCCGGCGTGTCGTGGTATACACTGCGCATGTATACCAGGCTGTTATTCACCAGTCTTAACCCTCGCACGGCTGGGGGGGGGTAGATACCTACCCCCCTAAGGTTTTCCCGCGATAGCGGCAATATGGCGCGCGGTAGCGCGCTGAAATTTGGCATACCTTACCATTAGCTATTTTTACATGATCTAAAAAAAAAAATCTGGTCGGGTCATCAAAGGTCACCGAGTTATCGCGGGTCAAGTGAGGTCACCTCCAAAAATATTTAGGCAGTCGCCACGCCTTCAATAATCAAGATATTACAATGACACTTTCAGGGTTTAGTTATCTTGACTGAGCGCCAAAACGTACAATTTCAGAAATGTCGAATTTTGATTTTTTGACGACGTCATTTTTTGCACTTTGTAGTTTTATCTAAACTAACATCAACATTGCAGACAAACTATGTACTTTTGTATAATGCTAAGTTGACTTAGAACGCCATATTTTTGGTTCGTATACCTATTTAAAAAAAATTCAAAATTCCAAAATTTTACAAATCCAAAATTTTGAATATTTTAATTTAGAGTTTTTGGCTAATTGTAATGGTAAAATATCTAATTTTAACGTATGCCAAATTTCAGCGTCCCGCCGCGCGCCGTTTTCCCGCTGTCGCGGGAAACATTTGGTGGGGTAGGTATCTATCCCCCCACAGCTGTGCGAGGGTTAAGTTCAAATCCTAGCGTAAAAACTACCGAAGTACTTTCGACTGGAATTTGTTCGAGCTATCCGATGCAATTTTCAGATTCGTTCTATCTTGCTTAGTTCGTGAGATACCTTGGGGGGTATGTATCTACCCCCCCAGCCTGGCGAAGGTGGCTCAGACCCCCAGCCGTGCGAGGGTTAATCCGCGCCGTCTGGGGTAGAGGGTCTTTTTCCGTCCCTCTAGCTTTCCCGCGGAGAGTTAAAAAAAGAAGCGTGTGGAAGCGCGAAGTAATTTGGCATACCTTTTTCCACATCAATTTCACATCTGGTGTGAACATTTTTAGGTCAGGTCATCTACGGACACCGGATTAGTCCAGGTCAAGTGAGGTACCCTCCAAAAAAGCTACACTAGTCACGCTTTATCGGCTAAGGATATTTTAATGAACTATTAGCGTTTACTTATGTTTAGGGACGCAACAAGATGCACCGGAGGAATATTTGCGATTTTGCGTTTTTATGACATGTGTTTTGCATATTTGCTCAATAGGGCTAAAATCGAAGATTCTGTTCAAATTGAGCACTTTTTATGGGGCTAAATTTACTACATGTTTCTTGGTGCGCTCTACCCATTAGAAAAAGAAGAATTTTAAGCAATCGAAAATGCTAAAAAGAAATAAAAATATATCAGATGTGTATTGTTGGGTGGGCAAGCATTTAGGGACCATGACCGTTCTGCTTTGATTCTTGATTCTTGATTCTTGAAATTCTTCCGAAAAATGAACTCCCCAGAGCCAAAGCATGACGTAAGTCGTAACCACATAAGCCCCCCTAGTAACGTCACTTTTTTTTGGGGGGGGGGATACAAATTATTGGGTGGTTTTGGCCCATATTCGTCAAGCGCTTTCCGATGACACCTCTTTTGTTTTCGTATGACGCCTAGTTTGGAGATTAGAGGGAGGCATATAATGCCCCATCTGAAACGGTGTGTGAGGATCTGACCGGGGGACCGGAAAGAGGGTTAAAAATATGAACAGATGGGCGCCCATTCCGTATCAGCAGAATCGGTCCAGAAAGGAAAGCAGTATTGCGACTTCGTCGTTTTTCTTCCTCAACCGTGTTCCATTGCGGAAGGGATGCGAGAATGCGCATCCCTTTAGCTAGCAATGCGAGAATTGGTCACCGCAAAAATAGAAGGTAAGCTCTTTGTGCTACTATATTAAAATCCGAAATCAAATAGGGTTCAGAAGAACTATGGAGTGGACCAGCCTGTGAACGAGATCGACGCATCATAGGTAGATTTTGCTATCTCTTGGCGAGGGGGGTGGGGGTCATCGGGCTGTCCAGTGTTCGCGCCTGAAGGTTTTTAAGCATCCAATTCAGTTCATCGATAGCTTTTTTCAGAGGCTCCCATATTGTAGGGAACTCCGCTATGCGCGCGTCTGTTGCAATTTACGCACCATCATCACCAGTGTCATCATGTGTAACTTTACTGGTCTCCAGGTCCGTGTTGCAATTTACGCACCATCATCACAAGTGCCATCATACACAATTTTGCTTGTCCGCAGGACTCTGTCTGCACATGATACATTCCAGATTGCATACGAAATCCTATGGAATTCCTACCCTCGAACACCACCCAGCCTTGGGAGACTTTAGCTTACTCGTTATTTTGCTTTCCTCTGTTACGCTTGCCATGTTTAAAATGACTTATCCATGGACGTCATAATGCATTTCGCTTTCCACTCTACTGTGGTACTTCTTATCATGGGTAGAAGCATCGTACCTGGAAAGGAAGTATTTGCATGACTAGCGGCGAACACCCAGAACTTTCGCATCCGCAGGGTCGGCAGATGCCTCCCCGGACAAGATCTCTCCTCCTGGCATCGTAATCTTTATGGAAAAGGTTGTCCATTTTATTTTCTCCATGATGTTTTTTTTAAAGTAAGTTTTTTGCATCGTGTTAAAACAGAATCAGGTCATACCATTATGGCATACTACAACAATATATTTATATTTATATATATATATATATATATACATATATATATACATATATATATATATATATATATATATCTACACATTTATATATATAAATGTATATATATATATATATATATATATATATATATATATATATATATATATATATATATATATAGTAAGACCAACATTCATCCTATATCATGATGCTAATGATCAGAAGCTAATTATAAGGCACAAGGTTAATAAGGTTTATCGCAAACAACACTGAAATCAACAAGGGACGACACGACGTTCAAGCAAACAGAAGATGTTATACAAGTAGTAGAGCCACCAAAACCACCGCAACAAATCGCCACCTCTACCGCAAGCCATGTTACGTTATCCCACCGTGTTACTCTGTCTCAGCCTAAACTAGATGCACACCAACCCCACTACCATGTTGGTGTGTTCAAATTCGTAAAAGTACCTCAATGCATAGCGAACGCATACACCGTGGAGATTATCCTGTCCCCTACCCGAGCGAATTTTAACCGAGGTAGCCGAAAATTAGCTACCCTATACTAACCTAACTTAACCAAACATCCTGGCCTATCATAAACTAACCTAACATAACCTAATCTAGCATAACCCAACCTAACATAACCTAACCTAACATAACCTAACCAAACCCAACCTAACCTATCCTGACCGAACATAACCTAACCCAATCCAACCTAACCTATCCTAACCGAACATAACCTAACCCAATCCAACCTAACCTATCCTAACCGTACATGACCTGACTTGACCATAGCAAACCTCATTTGATATGACCTTCTCTGCTCTTGCCTACCTTCATTTCCATACTTCTTTTAGCACAGCTGCAATTCCCGGTATGCAGCGTAAGTTACATCCACCACCAAATTCGTCTCAAGGTAGTTTGGCTGGCGTGGCAGCACGAGCGATTGATCGTAAAAGTATGCATAGCTTACGTACACATCGTGTAGGATCCCCCCAGCCGATCTGAACCGAGGTAACACGAAATTAACTAATCTGCACTAACCGAACCTAATCTAACCCAACCCACCCAACCAAACCAAACCAAACCCAATCCAATACAACCCAACCTAGCCCAATACCACCAAACCTAACCTAACCTAACAGAAGCTGACCTGACATGACCTGACCTAAGAAGACCTCATTTGAACTGATTTGTCCTGTCCTTTTCCAATTTCATTTCGGTATTTCATATAAAACAGCTGTATATCTCTGGGTACTAATACTAAAGGGTACAACGGAATCTAGTATGTTTTCTAGTTCCAGCCCTTGTGACGTAAGCAGGAATGTGCGAAATTTCTAGTACAATCTACCAGGATTTTGCTATATACGGTGACGTCACATAAACATTCCAAGTACGTTTTAAAACCTGGCTATGATTCATCTCCGGCGCGGCGAAGACATCAGAGTGTTGTTGTGGTTGGGCATACTTTCCTCTTTTCGGGCTGCCCGCTGCCTGGTGAGCGACGGACGGGGGAGCGGTACGGGATCCCTGCAGGTTCTTTCTTGACAAGTGTGCATGATGACGTTCGCTGCGAGATAATGCTCGCAGTGGCCTGCTTCCCCTGGCGAATCTTAGGAAAGTCGTTAACAAAAAAAAGAAGTGTTTCTGACGGTTGGCATGAGAAATTGAAACATGAGGCTGATTAATATTGTTTTGATTCCAAGGTTATTGAACATGCTCTTAAGTTTGGTGCAGAATTTCTTCAGTTCCTAGGATACATTAACATTCAACCTGTTATCGTTCATAATCCTTAAAGTTTCACGAATTGAAATTGAAACCAAAGCTGGACTTGCTAAATATGAACCTAGGCTTACCGGTAAATTTATGCTTTTATGTGTTCTATGAAACCTTTGAATTTATCATTCCAATGCAATATCTATGAACGTGACTAAGATGATGGGATCACTCATTTTCTGTACAAATGCTTACTTTTCAGGTTGCAAGCTAAATAACAAAAAAGAGCTTTCATTTAGGTAGCATAGCATAAAAATTAATGTTCTAAAAAATGCAGGATAACCTAACATAACCTATCCTAACCTCCCTTTGGACAAAAAGCTTTGCTAGCTATGTCTTGGAATATTATAATCTTGAATATGCCAGGAATACCAAATGACAGCAACATACATGTTATGACAGATATAACAGTAGTTCAATACCCGTTGCCCAGCATATGGAAACCATTCTATGGCACTAAAAAGTAAGCATATTTGGCATGACATGTAGACATGTGACCATATTTGGCATGACATGAGATTATAGAGCCGCTATCTGCTCTCTAGCCCTGTGTGAATCCTTATCCTAATCCTTATCCCCCGGGGGTCAGTACTGGGGCCACTATTGTTCATCATAGTTGTAAATAACATTGAAAGTGGCCTAAGCAGTAAGGTTTTGAAATTTGCACATGATTTGAAGGTCTTTAGGACAATAACAGGACACAATGAGCAGGTCTCGCTGCAGAAAGACTTAGACGAGCTTGAGAAGTGGTCCGAAAGATGAAAATTAAGTATAATTTTGAGAAGTGCAAAATCATGCATGTAGGTAGGCAGCATACTTATGGGTGGCCAAGTACTATCTGTGACTCAGCAGGAGAAGGACTTAGGTGTTATTTTGAACACAAAATTGGAGGCATCAGAACAGACCAAAAAGCCAGGAAGAAGGCACCAAGAATGCTTGGGGAAATAAATAGGAATGCATCATACAAAAGTAAGGAAGTCATCAGGAAGCTTTACTGTGTATATGTAAGGCCACATTTGGAATACTGTGTCCAAGCTTTGTCCCATAGTTATGAAAAAGATTGTTGGCTTTTAGAGAGAGAGAGAGAGAGTGCAGCCAAGAAGGGCACTTGTGGCTCATAGTTGCAATGATATTTTATGCTTTATGTCATTATGTGAAGTAATAAGAAGGTAAAGTATTTTGTAGAGAAAGAGGGAAGTATATGAGATGCAGGTTATCAAAATTGATTGAAATATTATGTCTGTGTATCAGTATATACATGTCGGAATTGCTCCAGAGCTTTAAGGGCAGCATTAAAGGGCATTTTGATGGAATTATCCTCATTTCCAAATATGATGCTTTTGTCAACTAAATTTACTAATGAATTACCATGCATAATTAATGCAATTTTGTACTGGAGTACATATGCATTGGAGCATTCTTTCTGCATGGCTACATTCTAGACTGTAAATCTTAGTAACTTGAGGTGCACTGTGTGTATCAGCTGGTTCACAGAGACCCATGACCCCTAAAGGAAAAGGCACACTGAGTTCACTCGGGATACAAATTGGACCAACTGCAGTGCAAAAAATGCTATTAAAAACAGGATTTGTGGCCATGCATGCCTAAAACGATGAATAAAATACTAAGCCACCTATTTTATGACAGGTAAGGTGCATTTTTTTCGAGATAGCAAATAATTTAAACATTTGGTAAAAATATATGGTAGTAATGTTGGAGAACAGCATAAAATTATATCTGTGGTCTTCTCTTATTCGAAAATGGTATGGAAAAGGGGCTGAAAAATGTCTCGGTATATTCATACCAATATTATAAGCTTCAGTGCATTGGATATTCAATTTCAGGTCAATTTCAATTGAAGTTTAATCAGTTCAGGGAGGAGGTTGGTCACCTTGTGGCCTTACTCTGGGATAGACTCATGGCCAGTGCTATCGACAGGCCTTCAAGGCTGGTGCAGGGGAACGGTCAAGCTTTTTATCCAGATGTCTCCAAATGTTTGCTTGAAAAACCAAGGAATCCACAGCTTTAAGCTGCAGTGTTTTGAGTTTGTGGGAGGAACTGCTCCTACTGTTCACACCACCTTCCCTTTCCCAACAACAGAAACACCTATATTTCATGGGCTGGATTTTACATTGGAGGTCTAAGCCCCTTTCAGTGATTAAGGCTCAAAGTTCACACATCCCAGATAGAGTAGCGTGGACAGTGGCGTACCTAGTATTTGCATGTGGGAGCAAACGGATTTCGAGTTGGCTCAAGCATCACTGATACAAATAGTCGCCGGATTTGGACCAGTATTTTTCATAAGTACCCATTATTATGTTATGCTAAGATGAGTAGGAACAACTTAATTTGGCGCTGTAAGGTGCCAAACCTATCACCATCGTTCTGAAGTCAGTGGATTTCAACCCTCTCCCTCCTATTCAAATGCCTACGAAATTGCCGGCAAGTTTTGATATATTTCCATTGCATGATGATATATCTATATATATGTATTATTGACTATTATACTATAGATTACTGGGGTGCAAAATACATGAAGTTAATGGGAAACCCCACATCGATGGGACGCATTCTCCATGGTACCCCATGTTAGATGTCTAAATTATTAGCATTTGCCCATAAAAAATATATCAAAGAACACCCGTAGTCTAGACGCATATGAATGACAAATGGAAAACAATCGTGACAACCGGCTGCAGGTTCCGTATCTGTACATGGACGATAAGGGCGTGACATTCCAACCAGTATCGGTATCTCCGCCGGTAGCCTAAATCTAATGTTGACGCCTTTTCCTGGCCGGATGGGTACCAACTTTCTCATGGGAGGCACATGTCCCAAGTGCTCCCACCCTTGTTTGCGCCCCTGCACCGAGTGGGGAGGAATTATGTTGCAACAGTTATCTCTTACTTGCTCCTACCCCTCCTTTCCAGCCGTGATCTTCAGTTGGCCTGTCTCATCATACTGCTACTACCCGTGGCACCGCGCGATTCCTGCGGCGCCCGACATGAATGCAGTCAGCGCGAGTCCAAACAAAAAGTCCTAGTGTTAGTGGGAATAGAATCCTTTCCACGGTAGCTTGGCTGGTGTGGTAGCACGTGCGACCGATGAAGTTGGTTCCAACACACCAACCCATCGATCCATCGATGAAATGAGCCGACTGAGAAGACCAAAAATGACGTTTGATAATGCTTCAGGACAGTTGATTGTAGGACAAGTATTTTCGATGTGAAAATCTAAGGTTATCATGGTAATCACAACAGTTTGGGATATGCGTTCATATCACTTCTTCTTCAAAATGGGACCTGATAGAGATGCTGATGGGGGGAGGGGGGAAGCAGAGCCTGTTTTACGGATCACGACACTTGTCACTCTCGTCGCGATGGCTGACCCCTGGGACATGGCAGGTGCCCATAGTCAATGGGGAAAGTGTAGCCGGTACATGGACCTGGGTAATGCAGGCAACGGCATGCAATCACTTCTTTCAGAGGAAAAGAGGTCGGACATCTGAGCACCATACAGATCAAAGTTGAACTGAATAGCACAAATATTCGCACTTTATAAGCATGGAGTTTGCTAGCTTTGCCGCGTTTGAAATGCATTGGCTGCACTCAGGCCCTTGTCATCCCCATGCCTTCCTGCGTGTCGTCTCGAATGGTACACATGACGTCATCTGGGGTACACCTTTAAGGCCGTTATAATGGTTTGGTGTATATTAAAATCAAAATATTTTCACTTCAACTCACTTTTTAAATCTTCTAATATCGCGTCTGTGCTCTTAGAATCCTGTTCAGCTGTTATTTTATAAGTTTCAGTTAGGCTGCGAATTAGACTACCACCATCACGAAACGCAGCGTTTTAGGGGCACACTTTTTCTCAAATTCTTAGATGACGCGGTTGGGTCATAAATGGCGCAATTGTTTCCATAGTTCTCTTGTAAGTTCTATGTTTCATTTCACACCTTGTGTTCGCTGTCCCCGCGTTTTAGTTGAATTTTGTTTTATTGTGTTGTGTTGTGGTGTATCTTGTGTGTAGTTGCACGGTTAGCTGTATATTTTGCTGTCGTTAATTAGTGATAGGAAATAAGATGTGTTCCGTATTGGGTATCAATATGTTCATGCCGCTTGTCCTGTAGATTTGCAGTTTAAGGTAATTTCTGATTTCACGAAATTTATTTTTCTAGTGCAATGCTTGTGAATGTGCTGAACATGATGTGAACACTTATTTCCTCTGCAAATGCATAATTTTCAGCTGGGAGGCAGCATACAATGCCAAAATGGGCTTGGAGTTTGGTAATATAGCATCAAAGGTAATGTTCCAAATGAAGACAAAATGATGTAGCATAGCCTAAACTAACCTAACTTAGCCATCTATGCAAGAAAGCAATTTATTTTTTTTTTAATGGGAAATTTCTGAGCATTTTGTTTAAAGTTAAAATTCAGGAAAAAATATAACCTTACCTAACCTATCCTGAACCCTTTTTGAGAAAACTCAATTAAACGAAAAATCACCCACACCACCAATTGTTTATAACTTCCCACCAAACCCTAACCTAGCTGAAATTAAGTAAACATAACCCCCGTGTATGCTTCATGGAGGTATAATGTGTGTAAAACGTGTTCAGTGGTTACCTTAAACTGTAATAATACTGCTTATCCTACATATTGTGATTGAGATAGAGAAGGTGACCTAAAATTCAGTGTCAGTGTCCTATGGTTTATTTCTCAAACATCTGGAAGAAACATCTGGAAACAAGAGAGTTTTTCAATCAACATGCTTAAGTTTCCAAGAGATGGAAATACATGCAAGACTCAGTTGATAAAGTGAAAAAGAGCTGATAGAGTTCATCCAACCAACTCATTCATTTGGTCCAACCACTTTACCTCTGATTATTATGATCCTGGCTGTCTGATGTAGCTGAAGCTGATGCTGCAATTGCAACACCTGCCTCTTCAGAAACCTGGTGCCATTCAATGAATTAACCTGCCTACCAGATTTGTATGGTATGAAGTGTTGAATCATGCATGTCTGTTGTGCTTGCTGAATTTAGGAGAATCTTATCCTTGTACAGCTAAATGAAGAACCAGTTCAACTCGTTTGATGCCACTTCAATTCACATGAATATAACACGACCACCATCAGTAAACTGGGACTGGAACGTAACGGCCTTGCTGTCGTTGCCGGCTTCGTCGCCTACAAAATGAGGCGTGTCAATATAGCACTTGACTGTTCGACGTCTGAAGCACCATAGTCGCTCCTGACAACTGTGTCCAGCTCTTGGCTCCCACCATCGATTGCGGCCGGCTCTACGTGCCACAGACCTGGTAGACGATGCTGGTAGACCAGTTGAATTCTTATTCCTGCTCCATCATGGGCACAACCTGCACCGGCGAGGCTAGCATCGTGAGGCGCCTGGTAGGCGTCATCAGCAGCCGGCAGCCGAGGCTAGATGTCTGTGTGGCACGGAGGCTGATTCAAGTTGGGATGCATGTACACATCGGCTGGTTGCACTAGAATTCTGCTCGGCAGAGCGCAGAGAGGCGGGCATCTATTAAGGTGCGCCAGCCTGTCACCAGCCAGCGATAGGATGTCCACCCTCACGCTGCCGGTCATTTGGCACCGTCCCTGCTGTGTATCATGTCGTGTCGTCCGGTTCTGCTCTTTTTCTCCGTATCCGCTGCTGCCGCCGTGATCGCCAGTTAGCGGACTGGCGGCGCCCACTGTGTTGCCCGTTCTGACGGCACTTGGCAGTTGGCACTGCTTTCGTGTCACCCGATCCTGCCGTATTGTTAGCGTGTTTTGCTGTTGCGGCTGTGACCCTTGACGGGTTGGCGGCGATCCCTGTACCTGGCGGCACTTGACAATGCTCTGGTATCGCTCGGTCCCGCTGTCCTGTTGGCGTGTTTTGCTGCTGCCGCCGTGACCAGGGGCAGACGAGTGGCGCTCCCCATGCTTGCCCGTTCTGGCTGCACTTGGCACTGCTCTTGGCTCTGGTGGTACTATGTGGCAGGTGTGGCGTACGCCACTTCATTGTTGTGTAGAGGGGTCCGGGCCACGTCGGGCTGGGCGGTGTCGGAGCGGGCTCTGGGGGCACTGGCGGCACTGCCGGGTGGGTGGGTCGCTGTGCGGGCGACTGCGGCCGGCCGCCGGCGGCGGGCCGGCTGGATGGTTGGTGCCGTGTGTCCCCTCGCCCACCGCTCCTGTAACCGCTCCGACATCCTTCCAACCTTGCTGCGGCCCGTCGCCACCACTACACGAATTTATATAGCGAGGTCAGGCTCCTATCCACACCACATACGCCCATAGGTTTGTCAATTTTTCAATTTTTCCATAGGTCAGGTTAGAGCGGTGAAATCTTATCCAGGTATGTATTTGGAGTCCAGGGGACTCCAACTCTAGTCACATGAAACAACATCCACATTTCAATTTATTCCTACGCTAAAATAGAAAAGAAAGGAAAGACATTGAAATACACCTGGGACACCAACTATTTCTATTTACACACACGCACAATTGCCACCAACACACAGACATCACATCCCCCCCCCCCACACGCGGAAGACGCTAGCGCCGGTGGAGTTGGTGACGCTGGGACGGTGGTGGTGGAGGGTGAGGCTGCATGACGCCGAGCATCACTCACATGGCGATGGTGGGTGGCAGGTGGCCTCGGCTGAGAGCTTCTTCTCCTCCATCCGAAAACTCAGCCATCTTGCCACCGATTTACCTGAGTGCGCCGGTCCGGCGTCCACCGCAGCGCGTCTGCCTCCCCTGCGTCTCTCTCCGTTTCGTCCTGTTCTCTCCTCCACTGTGGCGTGCCCATGAGTTTTACTCTCCCTACATCGCCTCCGGCTTTGGGTACTTTCTCTGTCTCTCTTCCATTTTCTTTGCGAATATTCCAGAAGGTTCGGCTGCTGCTCCCGCTTCCGCCGCGGGCTGGTCCACTCCCCCTTCACCACGAGTCGCAGGTGTCCGGGACGTGCCCGGCCGCCTCTCCGTTGTCCTTCAAAGCCGCCTGCAGGTCTGCCTGTGGGTCTGTTTTGTTTACGCTGGACACGCTGTGCTGGGGGAGGGCGCCCGACCATGCGGCGGCGCGAAAGCAGTTTTTGTGCGTCCGACCTTTTGGGCAAAAATGTAAAACGCCTTACATTTCAAACTTCCCTTTTAACATCACGCCCTCGTGATGGCATTGGTACGATTATTCGTTGTCCGCCCTATCGGATATGGAAGGCAATTATATCCGCATGACAAGTAATGACATCCATCCTCTTTTCCCTTTAGGTCCCCTGGGCTACTATGCTAATACATATGGCAGAGAAAACATGGCCTTCCTACGTACACTATTCTACGAAACATACACACCTCACACAGTCATCACGTCGGCCCATATACACGTCAACATGGCCACAAGCGGTGACTGTGACTCCGTGGTCGATTGGGTGCGTGGGGCCGTTGCCTCGCCGGTTGGTCTCCGAGAAGGCGCTCGACCTGCCCGAACTTCGGTTGCGTCGCCTAGAGTTGTTACTGAAGCAGGTCACATGTTTGAGAGCAGCCAGATAGCTGACCAGCGAGGACATGTCCACACCCACGCATGGCGAGGAACTGGCCTGGACGTCGTGACCGCAGTGTGGGCGGGGCCGCAGCGAGCGCAGCTCCGAGCCGAGCCAATGCTCGACCGATGGCCACCAACTGCCGGCGTCGTCGCCGCTCTCCTCGTTGCCCCGATGAGCCTTGCTGTCGTTGTTGTAGCCTCCTAACTAGAGTGAAATTTTAATTACTTTTTGGAGGCGTCAGCCCCCTTTAAGACTGACGTGAGCCCACCTTCCCACAATAAATTCATGTGGCGCTAATGGGGCGTCTCGACTGAAGGTCATCCTGTTACCTCCAGGCATTGCGTCCCCAAATAATTTTCTGAAAGTTCCACCCCCGTTGCTGAGCTGGCACGGGGGCTTACAGATGCCCCCATCAAACGGAATGTCTGCCTCTCACGTGGTCCCTATGGTACTATCGATCTGATAAAAAAATTGTCACCTTCCTTGACCTCTAAATCAAGGGCGTTGCCGCATATAGAGGGGGATGAAAAGGTGTTTCTGTTACTTACTTTTGTCATGAAACACCACAAGCACAATGCTAAATTTGATGCAGATTGGGGCTCTCCCCCCCCCCCCTTCAGCTGGTTCCATCATGGCGACGACCATGCTTCAGAGATACGTCCTTACTGCATCCCGCCGCGATAAGACATTAATTATGTGCCGTATTTGACTTGTCCTACCTCCTTTTGCACGCTCTTTCGGGTATAATATGCGTATGAAAGGTATTGGAGATCCCTTCCGGGACTATGACGCTCTAAGTTTTGCACCTAAACTTCTTAAACCCTCGTTTTCTCTCCCGTAGTGTACACACGTTGCGTATCTTCGAAGCGTGTAAGCAGCTGGCCCATGTAAAGTGTCTACCCTTGATGACGTCATTTAAGGACCTGCGCAAAAAGCTGCGCAGTAGGGATGACGCCACCGGGTATATATCGCCTTGGCTGCACTGCACTCATAAGCACATTGCTCACCAAGTCCAAAACATGAATTTATAGATGCGTAGAAGATAAATACACGACTAATTATACTTCACGACCCAAAGAACATCAGCTTGTTCGTAAGCACGAAAAAATCACCGAAAGTCTACCTAGGTCGGTGACCTTAAGAAACCATGGAAAGGTGAAAGGACAGTGTCCGATATGAATTCAGTTATCTACCAGCCTGCACGGCGCACAAGTTGTCGTTTTATGTCACAATGCCACTTCAAGATGCGATAATCCGCGATTTCATTCAAAAATGGTGTATGGTGTCCTCATTTATGACGCCATAGCTCTGTGATCTGACGATACGCGCCAATCCCGGACATTTGACTGGTTAGCGATACTAGTGCCACGCATCGGACAAAGCGTAAACCAAGATGCGCTTATACATGCAAACATGCATTTATATAAAAAAAACCTACGCAATCCAAGGCGTTGATGAAAAAAACTATGTATCAGATAAGTAGTGTATGCCACTATCTTTTATTTCAGCTGTTTCATCCTCATTCACTCGGTTTCTGGACCGTCATTTTAATGCTGAATTTGAGCACGGCCATTATTCCATGTTCCAACTGGGAACATCTGACTCGTTTTCTGACGCATTGTTGCCATGTTTAAATTTAGAAAAACAGGGCATGGGGGATAATGCCGTTAATTAACTGTTGACAGATATCAATTTCACCATCCTGCCCCAAATGTTTGGACCGCCACTTTACCGTCGAAGATGAAAACAAAACTATCCAAAATTTCGCGATGACCATCTGACCAGTTTCTCCCGTTGCATTGTCTTGTTAAAAAAGCATTGCATTGGGCGATAGTATCGTTAATGATCCCTCGGTTGGTCGCACGTTGACGGTCGCGTCGTAATCGCATATGTGCTGTGAAATTATATAAGTCTTGATATTTCCAAGGACATGTCTGTTCTTTTCGCCCCAATATCCGCGGTTACGTTGTGCTTGAAATGTAATGACATGACCCAACTATTTTTGCCGCCAAATGTTGCGAAAATGATGCCCCAGGGGGTACTGAAAATTGCAATGGTTTCGCTGAGCGGTTTGTAAGCTGTCCATGACAAACCTTGGGGGTTGAATCAACCTCCCCCACTCTATAATGACGAGGACTAAGGAATATCCTATGTTAGAAGTGATAAAAAAAATATATAAATGTCTGACTCTTAGCGATACATTTCAGGGCTTAGGACCTCTTCTCTTCACACAGCGCAATTGCTAGATCTAGTCGATGAGGGTAACTATTGTAGTATACGAGGTAAACTAGTTTCATCGAACAATTAATCACGTTTAAAAACGGCGCTTTTGGTATGTCTAAGGGCACATCGACACATTATTTTTCCTTCACCCTAACTCACTTTCACCACTGTTCCATCAATATATATCGGAAAATTGCACCCAAAATGAGTTCCAGAATCATGAAAATTGGGAAAATTATGTTTATCCCGGTTACCCTTTACACATCACCATTGCACAAACCATCAATATCTTCGCTCAGACCCTCCAGAATTTTCCCTCTTTTTCTCGATGTAACCTGTAGATTGGTATCGGTTTTGGCTCCCTTTTCCCCCTGAGCCTCCGGCTGTGTACCTAACAATTTCCTCCAACACCGTGGATAGCATTGAAGGACATATATCATGGGGAAGCGTGAGCAATGCTACAGCTTGTGACCGAAAATATTGGAGATGCCGATTGAGAACCACGACAAAACATGCAATTACTTCGAGCTGAGGGTAACCTTCAGGGAGAAACTGAAGTATATGGCCCACTCACTATGCCAATCGCCGAGGGAATCAGCAGAGCTTTGTACACAAACAAACACAAAACGGGCGTATATGGCGGAAGCTCCAACAGAAGGACGTCCAGTGAATGACCAGGTCCGGATGCAGGATCTCCACAGAGGGGGGACCGACTGGTGGCTCGGGTCCGGGCCAAGACACGTGTCGTTTTGTGACGGCCGTCTCCTGTTTCAGGGGAGGAGTGGCAAGCTGCTGCCATACTGTGCATTTGGCCACTTTCTATATGGATGACGTGCACTGCGGCGGGAGGGAGACAAGTCTCCTCAATTGTACCTACCCCGGCTGGGGGAGGGGAAATTGTGGAGATGGAGAAGTCAGCGGCGTCAATTGTTCCTGATGCGTCACTGATGTGTCATTGGTGTGCCGCTGCTGCATCACTGATGTGTCACCGGAACGTCACTAATGTGGCACTAATGGGTCACTGATAGGGCACTAATATACCACTGATATGTCACTCGTAGGACACTAATATACCACTGATGTGTCACTGGTAGGTCACTAATGTACCACTGATGGGTCACTGATACGCCACTAATGCGCCACTGATGTGTCACTGGTAGGTCACTAATATACCGCTGATGTGTCACTGGTAGGTCACTAATATACCACTTATGTGTCACTGGTAGGTCACTATTATACCACTGATGTGTCGCTGGTAGGTCACTAATATACCACTTATGTGTCACTGGTAGGTCACTAATATACCACTGATGTGTCATAAAGACATAAAGACATAAAACATCAGTGCAACTATGAGCCACAAGGGCCCTTCTTGGTTGCACTCTGTACACTGAACCAGTTGTCCACCAAATGTGTTGATCAACTCTCCCTGGAATACAGAAAAACAAACCCCCTATTTTTATAATGATTGTCTATGCTGTTCTTAAAGATGTTCAGTGTGTTGCTACTGACATTGGTTTCTGGCAGCTGGTTCCAGTGTTCTACTACCCTGTTGGTGAAGAAGGACTGTGTTAACATTGTCCTGCTGTGATTAACTTTGATTTTGAATTGATGACCTCTAATTGCATCATTTCTGTTAAATTAAAACAGTTCCCTGAGAGAACCCTGTTCCTGACAATGAACAAATTTAAAGACCTCGATGAGATCTCCTCTCAGCCTTCTATATCTAAGTGAAAACATATTCAATTTCTTCAATCTTTCCTCATATGCCAGGTTGCCCATACCATTCACCATTTGTGTTGCCCTCTTTTGTACTCTCTCTGAAAGCCAACAATCTTTTTCATAACTAGGGGACCAAACTTGGACACAATATTCCAGATGTGGCCTGACATATGCACAATAAAGCTTCCTGATGACTTCCTCACTTTTGTATGATACATTCCTATTTATTGCCCCAAGCATTCTTAGTGCGTTCTTCCTGGCTTCTTTGGTCTGTTCTGATGCCCCCAATTTTGTGTTCAAAATAACACCTAAGTCCTTCTCCTGCTGAGTCACAGATAGTACTTGGCCACCCATCAAGAATGGAGCCTTGATATGCTGCCTACCTACATGCATGATTTTGCACTTACCAAAATTCAATTTCATTTGCCATTTTTCGGACCACTTCACAAGCTCATCGAAGTCTTTCTGCAGCAAGACCTGCTCATTGTGCCCTGTTATTGCCCTAAAGACCTTCAAATCATCCGCAAATTTCAAAACCTTACTGCTTAGGCCACTTTCAATGTTATTTACAAACATAATGAACAATAGTGGTCCCAGTACTGACCCCTGGTGGACTCCACTAAGACAATTTTGCCATGATGATTTTGTACCATTTAGCATCACTCTCTGCTGTCTATCTGAAAGCCACAACCCTATCCATTTTAGGATGTTACCCACAATACCATGGACCTGAAGCTGCATCATTAACCGTTTATGAGGTACCTTGTCAAAGGCCTTGCTAAAGTCAAGATATGCTACATCAACCTGATTTCCCTTATCAAATTGTTCTGTAGCAAAATTTAAAAAGTCCAAGAGATTTGTGAGACACGATCGCCCTTTTCTAAACCCATGTTGAGTATCTTGAATCAATCTGTGTCCTTCCAGAAAACTAACTATTTTATCCTTAATAATTGATTCAAGTACCTTGCAGACTATTGATGTGAGGCTTACTGGCCTATGGTTTTCAACTTTCCCTCTTTCTCCTTTCTTGAAAATAGGAACTACATTTGCCCTTTTCCAATCGGTTGGAATTTCATTTTGTGAAACTGATCTACAAAATATTATAATGAGTGGAATTGCCAATTCTTTTTCAGCTTCCCGCAATACCCTAGCATAAATTCCATCAGGTACTGCTGCCTTGTTTGGCTTTATTTTCCTGACATAATTCAAACCAACATCACTATCAATGAAATCAACATCATGTAACTGATCACCTGTCGCTGAGCTGTGGTTCCCAGTTGGCAGATTAGTCACATTCTCCAATGTAAACACTGATGTAAACTGCTTGCTCAGTTCCTCAACCATCTCACCATCCTCACTCAATATAATTCCATTTACTTCAAGTGGACCAATTGTGCTTGAAACTTTACTTAGCTTGTAGAAACTAAAGAACGTTTTACTGTCCCCATTACAGTTCCTAGCCAAATCCAATTCTTTTGCTCGCTTTGCTCCTCTGGTTTTCTGCTTCACAGCGTCTCTAGCTTTTTGATACAACCTTAGATTTACTATATTTGAAGCTTCTTTACATACTCTAAATACATCTTTCTTAGCCTTAATTGCTTTGGTCAAATCTGGTGTAAGCCATGCTGGCTTTCCTACCCTTCTTTTGCGACTTTGCTTTTGGGGGACATGTCTAATCTGAATTTCCCTCAAGTAAGATTTGAACTTTTCCCACATTTCACAGGCATTTAAATCGGAGAATTCTTCGTCCTATTTTATGGCACTTAAAGCCGCTCTCATGCAGTCAAAGTCTGCCCTGTTAAAATTTGGAACCTTTGCCAAATTATCCTTGATTGTCCCTGCTACGTGTGCATTGAATCTACTATGTTATGGTCACTTCTTCCCAGAGTTTCTCCTACAGTCAAGTCTTGAACTAAATCACTTAAATCTGAGAAGACAAGGTCCAAGAATGAGCCCTGCCTAGTTGGTTCTGTTAGAAACTGGTGTAAGAACAGGTCCACTTCAAGGCATTTCCTAAACAGTTTACACGCTGGGGAGCCAACACCAACATTTTCATATCCTTTTAGATTAAAGTCACCAATAATAAGGCATTTCCTCTGAAAGTTTCTACTGATTTCCTCACAAATCACCTTATCAAGCTCCAGTTGCTGAGAATCTGGCAAGGTTCCTGATCGGTACAAAGCTCCTATTCTCAGTTTATTGCTGTTGCCTTTTCCCACAGCAACATCAAGCCAAATGGACTCCACAGACACATTTTTTACCCCATCTGCTATTTTTTTAGAACTGAATAAGCTATTCACATAGAGCATTATACCACCCCCTTTCACTGCTGGACCCCTATTGCATGAAAACATATTGTATCCCTGGATCTCATAGTCCTGCAAGTTATCCCCAAAATACCCCTCACTGACCCACGCCTCAGTAATGCAAACAAAATCTGGTTCCTCACCAGCAACATAACACTTCAACTCGTCAAATTTGGATCGAATACTCTGAGCATTAAGCATCATACACTGAAGAAATGTTCCATAACCATCTTTGGTTTTTTCATGCTGAGTAGCTCTATCATCTCTGGGTGAGCTATCACTCTTCCCCCTTGATCTACTGCTATCCCTATTTGTTGACTGTGAGGTTATATTGCCTATGCTGTCACTATTGGCATATTCATGAGATGGTAATGCCACTTCTTCCCTCCCCACCCCATTATCTAGTTTCCCTGAAGGACATGTTCATACACTTTACTTAACACTTGCACCCCCTTCTCGGAGAAGTGCAGACCATCCCTTTGATAGAGGTCCCATGAACCATAAAACCTGCATCACTTGTCAACAAAGGTCAAACCTAACTCATTGCAGAGCCTACCCACCCTGGCATTGGCTGCCAGTGCCCTAGAGCTCCACTCAGTGGAGACTCCAGCCCTGGGCAGAATAGCCGTCACAATAACTCTGCTTTTGCTCTGCTTCAGGGTGGCCAGAAGGGCCCTGTAGTCCTGCAGCAGCTCCTCACTCCTAGCAGGACCTACATTGTTCACTCCTACCTGGACTATAAATGTATCTCGTGTCACTCGTAGTTCACTAATATACCACTGATGTGTCACTGGTAGGTCACCAATGAATCACTGATGGGTCACTGATACGCCATTAATGCACCACTGATGTGTCACTGGTAGGTCACTAATATACCACTGATGTGTCACTGGTAGGTCACTTATGTACCACTGATGGGTCACTGATACGCCACTAATGTGCTACTGATGTGTCACTGGTAGGTCACTAAAATACCACTGATGTGTCACCAATGTGTTACTAGTAGGTCACTAATGTACCACTGATGTGCCACTGATGTGGCACTGATATACTACTGATGCGTCACCAATGTGTCACTTAAATGCCACTGATGTGTCACTATCACGCCACTACCATGTCACTGATGTGTCACTGGTAGGGCACAATGTGTCACTGATGTCACTTATACATCACTAATGTGTCACCGACGTGTCACTGGTACGTCACTTATGTGTCAATGATATGTAATTGATGTGTCACTGATGTGCCACTCATGTGTCACCAATGTGTCACTTATGTGTCACTTATGTGTCACTGATATGTCACTTATGCGTCACCGGCACGTCATTATTATGTCACTGATGTGTCACTGGTAGGGCACCAATATGTCACTGATGTATCGCTGATGTGTCATTGATATGTCACTTATATGTCACTGATGCATCACTGATGTGCCATTGATATGTCATTGATATGTCACCGATGTGTCACGAGTACACCACCATTGTGTTACTAATGTGCCATTGATACATCACTGATGTGTCACCGACGTGTCATTGGTACGTCACTGATGTGTCAATGATGTGCCACTGATGCGTCACTGATGTGTCATGGTTACGACAATATCGTATCACTGATGTGTCACTGTTACGCCACTATTGTATCACTGATGTGTCACTGGTATGTCTGGTATGTCACCATTGTGTCAATGATGTGTTATTGATGTGTCACTGATGTCCTACTGATGTAGCGGTGTCGTGTCTGCAGTGATAGTCTGGGGTTGAGCGTAGCTAGATCTAGAAGGCATGAAAATGTGTGTATTAACACGCGCCCTGAAGGGCCTCTGAAAATTACGCGCATTGGACGGGGGGCGGATTCCGTCCCTCCCCCCCCTACGATCTCGGTTCCTAGTAAAGCTAGAGGAACGAAATTCGTAGGGTGGATGGGTACGGTAGTGAACTTTATTCTGTACCAGTTTCATGACCTTAGATCAATATCTTCAAGGTCAAATGAGGTCAAATTTGCTAAATATTCTTGTTTTGCCTGGCTTGACTTGTCATCATTATGGATCGCTGTGATTGTATTTAAATGCTCCAAAATGAGCATCAATGATGTTTTGGACATTACTAATGATGCAATACAGATGCTAGACCCAACAAATCCAACTAGACAAGTCCCAGCTGAATGTGGGCCTTCACCACTGCTTGGCTGGAGCGATAGCATGGAAGACCTCGTCTGACCGCCGTCATGGCATGTAAACAACTCGCCCCTTCAGTTACATTGGCCCAGATTAGGACGTGTTTATGTGGTACAGCAGAGCACGTGTTCGTTTGGGGCCGTCTGCATGGGCGTAAGAGCGACAGAGAAAACTGTAGTGCCCTCTGCTGGGTGACTTTTGTACTCAGAGGGCCGCCTCGGGCTTGAAATTTCAAGGGGGAAGGCCCAGAACATTCTGTAGAGGTGCCTTTTTCCAGTCAGAAGGGTCGCCGCCGAGAACTGAGTGACAAGGCCGCTGCCCCATACCGCCGCTAACTATGGCCGTCCGCGCGCGACATCAGCGACGATAAAACAAATCCGTGGATCCACTGCCGAGGTACAGCTGATCCACTGATCCATTGATCCACTGCCTAGGTACAACTGGCATTTCGAAAGTCAGCCTGGCTCAGCGGACAGCGCTGGCGTGGTGGTGAACATTTTCGGCTCCAAGCTGAAGACCATTTGTGTGGAGCAGATTGCGTACCGTCGCTAAAATATGGCGCGTGTAAATTGGAAGTATTGCAAAGTCGACATGTAGTATGGTGAAGGGATATCGATGCGTTAGCTTCTTGTGCAAGTAAGTAGAGTGCTGGGCAACCACGGAACCAGGGAACATGCTATGTGTCGAATGGCGTGACCAGTCGCAAAAACAGCCAACTCGTTCAATTGAGCGATCTGTTGGTTTTTGCTCCTTTGAATATGGGTTGTACCACAACACCCACTTTGCGTAAGCTATGAGTGTACACACAGATAAATATTGACCCCGATAATCCGGGTATTTAATAGTACCAAAACGGCATGGTATTTGCGGGTTCTTGTACCCGTAACAACTGCTTCAGTCTACCCAGATCGAGTGAAATACACAAATAATTGGGGTTCCGTTACCCTTGAATTTCTACTCAATGCTACACCATTATTCCAGGCTTTACTACACGTGAATTTCTGCTCACGGTACCCTAATATTCCAGGTTTTGATACGCTGGAAGTTCTGCTCATGCTACGTGTCTCATCTATGTAGGTTAGCAGTACCTACATTATTGGTGTACAGCGACACCATTTTTTCTGGGTGTTTGTTTCGCCCAGAAAATTGGTACGGAATAGTACCAAATCGGTACCAGTTTTGTGGGTACCATTCGAGTTTGTATACCCCGACTTACTCGAATAAATAAAGACGGGTTATCTGACACGAAAGTGTATTACAGTTCCTGGGCCAGAAATACATGTCGCAAACATATATTGATATATATATATATATATATATATATATATATATATATATATATATATATATATATATATATATATATAATCGCTGCACAAAATGAACCGGTCAGGACTGACAGAACCACAGGCGATCCGGCCAGTAACGGGACGAATCGGCCACGAATGTGACTACCCAGATTACGAACATAGACTTTAAAAAAAACACCTCATCGTCAGGCACCTGCCGGTATCTCCCGGGAGTGCCAATCGGGCTTATGTATCTAACTCGTGACACAATTTCGCTATCACAGAGGGCAGCTTAGAACCGTCGTCGATATACAGAACAACTTTCTGCACGAACAGTCCAAGGGGCTTCACCTTCCGGATGAAGTTCATGTTGAACACGGAGTGCCCGAGCGTCAGGCCAAGGATTGCCTCGAGGCGATTGGCGGTGCTCATCAACGGATGGCCTCCCGCCGTCACCACATATTCCGCCTCACCATTCATGTTGACGCATATGGTGCCCACCCCTTCAATACCGACGCGGTCGCACAATATCTGGATAATGGAGTCCAACGCGTCCTCTGAAATCACATTACATTACAATTAGTGCGCTACGAAATGTGGCAAAAGGTACTTTTGCTTATCACACACTATATATGCACAGACGCACATGAATGGGTGCAAAATGTGGTGGTGGTTATTGGTTTGACGGCGCGTCGACTGTTCTGAGTTACACAGCGTCGTTAATATCTCACGTCGATTTATCGCGTATGTGGTAGTCCAGGTTTTCATGAGCTTCTGAGCCTGCAACACGAACTTCTTCCAAATTTACAATATACTCAACCCCTGCAATATGGGAAAACTTCATACTTCTGGCAGTGCGGGGATGGCCAATTTAAACCCCACTAACTTTTGCTATAAGCAAGACAGAGATGCAGTAAACAGCATGGTGTAGCTGCATCCTTTGATTTTCGGAGTTACTCGGCACGTTTTACTCTGTCTTTTTTTGTTGACATTCCAGGTAGCCAAACCGATCAATGTCCAGGTGCAGTCCGAAATCCATCTTCGCCGTCGTTTTCACGCAAACAACCATGTTTTTTTCCTAAATTGATATTTGTAAAGTCGAACAAAAACAAATGTAAACAGGATGTCGAATGTATATGGATAAAGCCTTTGAGCAGTGTCCTTTTACCCTTCATTATATGAATTAGAGTATATGTATATAACAAGGCACTTAATTCAAAAGACTTCCCAAACAGTTGGTTGGTTATTGGTTCTGCGACACGTCGACCGTTGAGTTATATAGCGTCGCCAATCTCTCACGCCGATTGGTCGCGGGCGAAGAGGAGCGACAGGTGAGATTCGAACCCACAACCTTTCGATTGCGAGACGAGCATCTTACCCCTAGACCACTCGTCCCCTTCAGAAGTTCAGGGCATTGAGCTTGAAGATATACAAACCGAAGTCGTCTGACGCAGGAGTAACGTTCAAAGGTCAAGGCCGCGATCTCGTCAAAGCCAAATAAATACCTGGGAATATGTGAACTGTTCAAGATAACAATTTTAGAAACATCGCTCTCAGGAAAATGTAATGAGTGCTACTAAAGAAGAAACATGATCTCGACCCTCCGATAATTTTCGAGAACAACAACCCGTTTTATTTTACTCTTAAAAATGGGAAACGTACAGTTTTCAACTTGATTCTTTGCACACCAATCGCATCACGGAGGAACTCGGCGGGTAAAATTGCTCCGGTTGAGTCATTTTTACTTGATAATAGTCAGTTTTTTCCTCCAAAGTTACTTGAATGCATGCACCTTTGAAACATTTCAGGTCACATCTCAGCGACCTGACCCGATATTGACTTGAAATCGGACACGCTTTTATACAACTTAATTTGTCACTATATATTCCGGGTTTTCAAAAATAGCGTTTAGTACTAAATTATTTCCAGGAAACATGCTTAAGTTTAAACCTTCATTTGACCTAGGGACCTGACTTGGCCACATTTCATATTTGTACATCGTTCTTTAAACATATGTTTATACAGATATATTACTCTTTTGACTACCTTGTATGGTTTCTTAAGAAACATATTTCAATGTATATCTAAAAACTACATTGAGACAAGGTCGTGACTCAGCTTTGACCTGCCCCAGCTCCGCTACCTTGAGGGCATAGCACTCTTTTTACCACAAGGTGCACTCATCAATTGCCGAAAGGTATGCCAAATTTCAAAGCGATAGCGCGAACGGTTGAAGAAGTACGTCAAAAACAAATTCAGGGAGGGAGGGGTCAAAATGACACCCCATCCCCGCACTGCAAGGGTTAAGCAGGCAATTTAAGTTTGTATGTAATATTTGTAAACATTTCACCTCGTGTGCAACACTAATTTCTTCGTTTGGCAAGACCAACTTTATAAATACCTGGGAATATGTGAACTGTTCAAGATAACAATTTTAGAAACATCGATCTCAGGAAAATGTAATGAGTGCTACTAAAGAAAAAACATGATTTCGACCCTCCGATAATTTTCGAGAACAAAAACCCGTTTTATTTTACTCTTAAAAAATGGGAAACGTACAGTTTCAAGTTCGGAAGTGATCTTCTGCCTATGCACAAACGCACATCGTTCTTTTAGCACTTATTCGTCGTTTGCCAGTGTCCATGTTGCATATTTTGACAGTAGAAATACTCCGGGAGATAGGGGATATTTTGCAGCATTTTCTCCGCACATATATAACGAGCTTACCTTCTCTGCACGCGCATGTTAGTGCCACCTTTCGACACCATGCTGCCAATAGTTCAAGTGAGACCTGCAGCCAGTCATCGCGCTCCGCGAGGCGGCAGACTTCCCTCCAAAACTGCAAACAACAGAAACGGATCTGGTTAGTGGATGCAATAGATGTACTGTTTCCCAAGCACAAAATGTCGTGCATGGTTTGCGTTTACATCTGCTGAAGAATCATCCCAGCTTTAGCTGATGCCAGGGGCGATAACTATGACTGTCAATGGCCATCCTTTTACCTATTCACTCTCTCGAGGACAACTGCTCTCTGACGAGTCCTATATACACGGGTGTCAACCACACAGATGCTTGTATCGCATACCTGTGCACCACATGCCCACCTCAAAAATGTGGAAAAAATATTGCGTCCAGCTCCGACAAGTGTTATTGTTCTCCAACTTCTACATACTGAAGTGCGGCACGCCATTTTGCCGGCCGAGCTGGACCACTGAGGAGCCGTTCAAAAATGTCGTCTCACGATAGGTGTACACTTGCATGCTGCGCAAGTTTTACTTCGTAGTAGCATAAATGCAAAATTATAAGTGCAAATAAGACTGATAAGACTGATAAGACAGACAGACAGACAGAGACAGACAGAGACAGAGACAGAGACAGAGACAGAGACAGAGACAGAGACAGAGACAGAGACAGAGACTGAGACTGAGACTGAGACTGAGACAGAGACTGAGACTGAGACTGAGACTGAGACTGAGACGAGACTGAGAGAGATAGATATATATATATATATATATATATATATATATATATATATATATATATATATATAGATAGATAGATAGATAGATAGATAGATAGATAGATAGATAGATAGATAGATAGATAGATAGATAGATAGATAGATAGATAGATAGATAGATATATAGATAGATAGATAGATAGATAGATAGATAGATAGATAGATAGATAGATAGATAGATAGATAGATAGATAGATAGATAGATAGATAGATAGATAGATAGATAGATAGATAGATAGATAGATAGATAGATAGATAGATAGATAGATAGATAGATAGATAGATAGATAGATAGATAGATAGATAGATAGATAGATAGATAGATAGATAGATAGATAGATAGATAGATAGATAGATAGATAGATAGATAGATAGATAGATAGATAGATAGATAGATAGATAGATAGATAGATAGATAGATAGATAGATAGATAGATAGATAGATAGATAGATAGATAGATAGATAGATAGATAGATAGATAGATAGATAGATAGATAGATAGATAGATAGATAGATAGATAGATAGATAGATAGATAGATAGATAGATAGATAGATAGATAGATAGATAGATAGATAGATAGATAGATAGATAGATAGATAGATAGATAGATATATAGATAGATAGATAGATAGATAGATAGATAGATAGATAGATAGATAGATAGATAGATAGATAGATAGATAGATAGATAGATAGATAGATAGATAGATATATAGATATATAGATAGATAGATAGATAGATAGATAGAGATAGATATATAGATACAGATAGATAGATACAGATAGATAGATAGATAGAGATACAGATACAAGAACAGAGATATACCGAGCGAGACCTCTGAAACCACACCTGACGCTTCGTGAACAGCGCTGGGTAGTCGTTGTGGACATCATCTACAGACAAGCCTTTAATAATCGAGGTTCGCCTCGATACGAACGTTTCTCTCATCATTTCGTCGATCTCTGCTTCTGTGGCTGATGGGGATTTCATGATGTTAATACATCGGAGAGTTTCCGTCGCACTTGTTTCACCCTCGGGATCGTACCCCGGTAGGCCGACCACGTGCCGCCGGCGCGTTGTCGCAACATCACTCTGAAGAAAACGACACCGCAGTATGACTGCCCTGCAAGAATGTATAATTGCTGCATTATTTAACCACCCAATAACTTATCTGTTGTGATACGAGTTCAAGGCCAGAATGAATGCAGCAGTTTCCAATAGCACTTCTGGATGCATGAATGTCATCAATCACAAGACGTCATAAACAAGCATACTGATCACCCAATAGGTAACATGGAAATGAGATGATGGTGTAAAATTTCAGCATAACGACAATTTCCGGTCGGTATACACATGCTTTTTGCATACATACCGAAACAGAAGCATTCCGTGAGCTTCAAATGTACGCAGACAGGATAGCTAAATACAATACTTTGCATACCTAGATATTGCCAAGTGAAGTGGACAACGAGTGAGCTCAAGTGAACAACATTGAGGTAGAACTGAGGCATAGGGTATTAGTTTAACTTTGCTGATAACATCAAGCTGGTAGGAGTCGCTAACAATAGTGATGAATCTAGTAATATTCAACTAGACTTGGAAGACATGAAAAGTGGACTGATAAATGGCAGGTGCCTTTCAACTATGATAAGTGTAAGGTTATGCATCTGGTGCCTGAATGTGATATATTTGTATATACAATTGAAGGTCGGGAATTGGATATCTTTGAAAAGGAAAGAGACTTAGGTGTGTTAGTTTCAATTGATCCTATAGCAAAAAAAAAGTGTAACTTGGCTAGGAACAGGGCCATCAGAATGCTATGGATCATTAATAGGATTATGAGGTACAAGAGCAAGGAAGTTATGAAACCAAAACTGTATGGTTTGGTCGCCTATGTGCGACCAAACCTGAAATATTGTGTACAGGCATGTATCCCTTACTTAAGAAGATATAGAGGTATGCTAAAAAGAGTACAGTGCAAAGCCACTAAACTTATCAGTGGACTAGGAGACACAGAATATGGAGAAAAGCTTATGACATCAGATATGTACTGACTCAAGTATAGGAGCGGACGAGTGGTCTAGGGGTAAGATGCTCGTCTCACAATCGAAAGATTGTGGGTTCGAGTCTCACCTATCGCTACTCTTCGCCCGCGACCAATCGGCGTGAGAGATTGGCGACGCTATATGACTCAGCGGTCGACGTGTCATAAAACCAATAACCAACCGACTCAAGTATAGGAGATTAACACGCGCGCCGGAGGCCCTCTCACATAACTCGTACCAGAGGGGGTAGGGCGAATTCGGCCTCCCCAAGATCTCTAAAACTACTGAAGCTAGAAGCGTACTATTTGGAGGGAAGATTACACCTGCAGTGAACTCGCTTCAGCATAAATTCCATGTACCTAGGTCAATGCCTTCATGGTTAAATGAGATCGCAATCGGATACCACACCACGCCGCCGCTCCACCGCGCCAACGAAGCCTCTGTGACCTTGGACGCTCGGCGCCCAGTGATCGGCTGTCACCCGGTCGGTCAAATTTGCACCCTCGCAGTTCCTATATTTACGAACGGATTTATATCTTGTGCGTTGCATAGGATGTGCTATAAGTTTTTGACAGTCACAAAATTTCATTAAAATATCGCCGCCCGGTTATGAGACATCCTCGAAAAATAGGAGGTCAAGTGTGTCTGTCTGTAATCAAGTGTGTGTGTCTGTATCGTGTACCCAAGTATCCATCATCTTGTATGTGGCTTTCATGACTTTATAAGTGCGAATACATCATTCTGCACCATAACAAGATCTAAATCATGTCCTTCTATTTAGAGTATCACACAGGGGTCACCAATTCAGGTTAGACAAGTCAAGGTGCAGGACAATAAAACGCTAACAGGTTTTCAATCAAAGGGTTGATGGTCAATGGAATAGGCTGCCTGTTGAAGTAGTGGGTAGTCCCTCATTGAATATATTAAAAAGTATGGTGCACACACTTTTAGGTTGTATAGTCTTGCTTTTGAGTTATAATTAGTGGTGGATGGGTGTGATTTATGCTAGTAGGTGTACACTGTGCAGACCCCTTTAAGCAGGCATGGATGGAGTTTTAAAATTGTGGATGAGGCATTCGATCCACCCTTGTGTTACAAGGGATCGAGTGAATAGGGCTCTACAGTTGGGTATATAGGTATTTGTGGGTCTGGGGATGATGGTGAATACTTTCTTTGGAATTTTGGATGTAGTACTGGTTGGGGTGTTGAGTATGTTTTTGTCCAGGGCTATAGTATCTTCCCTTTACAGGCTCGACTCAGATGGGCCCATGTTGATCTTATTAAGTCTGAATACTTTATGAAGACACACACTGAACACACTATATTTGGGTAGGCGGTTCCTTTGGAACGGAGATATGGTATTGATTGGAGCGTGTCGGTGTCCTTTTCTGGTCTAGTAATATCTCTCCTTTATAGGTTGAACTCAGTTGGACCCCTGTAGCTCTTATTAAGCCTGATCACTCAATGACTGACTTTATGGTTGTAATTACTTACCTCTTTTGGTCCCAGAGGCCGATCGCATTGTCGTTTGGCCGGCATCGCGTGGTTCACTGTGAAGTTCTTCCGGCGTTTGTTGTTTTTGAACTTATCCACGATCATGTGGCCGATCCAATCCTGTGAAATGTACGTATATCATTATACATGCACTGCAGTGCCCTGAACTGGTTCTGGCTCAAGTGGGGAGGTAAATGTTGCTTTTGAGGAGTGCAGTCTAGACCATGGACTCTTTCGGATATATGCAATTTTATAAGTTGCAAGAGTTCATACAAGTAAATACAGCCAAAAGAACAACTTGATACAAGTGGACAAACAATAAAAACACAGAACGTCGCCAATACTCCGACACAGTAGTATTCTAACGCGACGAATGCAAGGAAAATTGCTAGGCTTAGGGCCGTGCACAGTTTGTACTTTGCATGACGTCATTGATGTCATCATGGAATAAAAAGATGATAAATTAAAATGCCAATATAAAACGTGGATGTATAACATGGGTTCAATAGAAACTCCAAAACATCGTCTCCAAATATATATCCCTTTCAGCATTGTTAAAATGGAAATTCAATATTCGCAAGTTATTTGAAATCATTTCACGGTACTTTAAATTTCAGCTTATCCACTCAGTGCGATAAGATATTGACGGAAAACCATAGATGATGATGGAAACGTTGTTCTCTTGTGAATGTATGCATGTCGATGTACTCATGGCAATACACACGCTCAGACACAAAAACATGCTACGAACGTGGTGCCGTAAGCTGAAGAGCATAATGTGGGTTGCATCGAAGCTTAGTCTAGCAATTGCTACACACCGAACGGCTGTGCAATGCTGCATGCATGCATGCAAACCGATGAATTACTGACTCACCGACTTGCATACAGACGGACACGAACACTCACAGATGCATAACATAAACGAATTGCCAAACAGCTACGTCGGCTGTGAATCAACTGGTAATACCGAAGTCACACAGCTCAACATCAGAAACTTGCATAACATTGCGAACAATATCCATAAAGTCCCATGGAACAGCATCAAGCACATTGCCTCTTCTACCATGTTAGCTGGATGGAAGGTGATGGCGTTACCCCCACTCCCCCATACATAGTCAATGCCGTGCCCCCCCCCCCTCCCCCCAGTCGGTGACCATTCCTCATTGATTTAGCATTACTGGGGGGGGGGTCTGGTCGGCCGGGATGGTGGTCCGCAGTCACCAATAGTCGCATCCCCATCAAAATTCCTTCGTTGAGGCCCGAATCGAGCCTTGTTCGGCGATAAAATAGAGTGAGCGCATGCAGAAGGTTGCAACCAAATATCGCACACAGCGAGCGCCTACATGGGGGAATCAAATTAGGGCTACCAATGCGGTAAACAGTAAGGAAGAGCGGATGGGAGGATTAATATCTTCTTTTTTTTTCTTTTTTTCTTTTTTTCTTTTCGTCCGCCACCCAAGATCAGGTGACCAGGAGTGCCCCCTCCCCTTACCCAACGACTGCAAGTACCTTACGTTAACACCATAAAATAAACAGTAAAGTCGCGGCACTCCCAGCTAAGAGATGGAAAACAAATAAACGAGCATAAAAGCACCCAGTGTTAGAGCAATAAAACTAGCAATAAAGAATGCTGAAAGTAGTCATACCCAAAGGAGGCATATGACTGGCCATATATCCATCCCAAAGAGAAGTTGAGGCCTGAACTATAATGTTAGTAGCTGGTTTGTGACGAGATGGTAGTAGGCACTCCTAATTTGAAATGCATTTGTTTACTTAGGCTCCTCCCACAACTCCATCCAGCTAAGCATAAGCTTGTTGCTGGGTGGAATGTGGGAGGAACTATGGTTGGGTGTTTTTCAGCTTCTATATATGGTTAAGCACGCGCACGCGCACGCACGCACGCACACCCACACCCGCACCCGCACGCGCACGCGCACGCAGCACGCGCTCGCGCACGCACACGCACACGCACACGCACACGCACACGCACGCACGCACACACACACACACACACACACACACACACACACACACACATACACACATACCTACATATGTGCATTCCCCTGATATTCAGCAGACAGAGTGAGTGCATGAGTCATTTAGTATTTGTTCAAGAAGTATGTCTTTATGTGATTTTTTAGAACAGTCTTAGAATTTGGTATATCTGTACGCAGAAAATGTTTTGCTATGATAATATTCCAAAGCTTAGGTCCAAAACATTCAATGGTGAAGAAACGATAATTTTTGTTTGAATAGCAGTGTTGGAAGTGGTCTTGTAACCTAGTGGAATATGGGGTATTCAGAGATACGGTAAAAAGAGGTCTAATAGAATGAGGCAGCTGATTATAAATAAATTTTTGCATAATAAGTAACATCTGAAGTTTTGGTATGTCTTGGACTTTTAAAATTTTGTATTTCTTGAAGATAGGGTTTGCACTCTGAGGGGGAAATACACCCTCAATAATGCGCATCATTCTTTTCTGAAGCAAGGACAATTTGTGTGTCTGATTAGCATAGTTTGTACCCCAGAGAAAACAGCAATAATTTATATATGGGATAATTAATGCATTATACAATTTTAAGAGGTGATTTTTGCTTAGGATATATTTTGTTTTTGATATCATTCCTATATTACGACTTATTATGTTTGAGACACTGCTGATATGGGATGCAAATTTCAAATTTTCATCTATGTATACACCAAGGTACTTCACTGGATTTTGATGCAAAATAGCAATCCCATTAAATTTGATCTCAATATCAATATTCGTTTTGTGATTGTTATACAACTGGTATACAGTTTTTGTTTCATTTAATGACAAAAGATTTGAATGTAGCCATTGTGAAATTGTTGGCAATGAATTTTGAATTTTGTTTTGAAGCTCTTTAGGGTCAGTGCTTTTGAAAAAAAATAGCCGTGTCATCAGCATATAGAAATGTCTGACATTCTACATCCAAATTTACAAGATCATTTATGTATATTATAAAGAGTAAGGGGCCTAGAATCGAGCCCTGTGGTACACCCATTTCAATCTTTCTGAAAGCAGAGGTGCTGTTATTGATTGTGGTAGCTTGAGTTCTTCCTGATAGATATGACTGTAATATTTTAATTGCGTTTCCCTTCACTCCATATTTGTCCAATTTTGCACATAATATTTTCCTGTCAACAGTATCAAATGCCTTCCTCAAATCAAGGTAAATTCCGACAACATATTCATTATTTTCAAACCCTTTGGTGATCAAGTTCTGTATTAAGAGAAGAGGCATATATGTGGACATATCTTTTCTGAAACCAAATTGTTTATCAGAAAGTATGTTATGTAGTGTGAAATGTTCCAGGAGTTGGTTGTAGATGATCTTTTCTAATATTTTTGACATATATGGAAGAATACTAATTGGTCGGTAGTTACAAAATGTTGCTGGGTCACCTTTTTTGTAGATGGGCTTGACAACAGCTATTTTAAATGGCTTGGGGAAAGTCCCACTATTCAGGCATAGGTTAATGACATGGGTCAAGTGTGGTAATATTGACCTATATGATTGTTTAAATATCCTAGAATTTATTCCATCAATTCCCGACCCAACATTTTTTAAAGAAGTAATCACTGTATCTAAATTGTTTTCTGTTACTGTTAATAGTGCCATTGATATATCTGGGTATGTATGTATGTATTCTAAAGCATTGGTGTTGTTTTGAGGAATTTGTTCTCTCAATTTTGGTGCAATTTCTGTGAAATATTTATTGAATCCTTCAGCTATAGCTGCATCATTTTCTAGAGTGATGTCTGTATCTGTGTTCATTTTTTCAGGGATATTATGTTTGGAAGGAGTTTGCCTCAGAATCTGGTGAAGCATTTTCCATGTCTCTTTTGGATTATTTTGATGTTTGTCAAATTCAGCCTCATAATAAAGTATTTTTGCCTTTCTAATTATTGCAATCAGTGTATTTTTATACTTGTTATATTTTTTCTTGCTTTCAGCAGTTTGATATTTAAGTTTGTGATTAAATAATATTTGCTTTTGATTGATTGAACATCGTATTGCAGGTGAAATCCATGGTTTTATGGAGGTTGTTTTTCTTGATAAGACTTGAGTATATGTAAATTTATCAATCCCACTTCTGTATGCGTTAATTAAGCTGCTGCATGCTTCTTCAGGATCATTTTCATCAAAAATTCCCTGAAGTTCATTGGTCCGATGATCCCTCAGGTTGTCCATTTTGTGAAAGTCAAAAGCAGTTTTTGTTCTTATTGCATTGATTGGTTTTTGAACTGTAAATTCTGATGTTGTAAAAATAGAGAAGTGATCAGAGAAATCAGATTTAATGATGCCAGACTGTTGTATTTTTGATACATCATTACAGAAAATATTATCAATTAATGTGCATGATGAATCACATACACGAGTTGCCTTTGATATTAGAGGAAGAAAACCATGAGAGCACATAGACATACAAAATGAGTCTGCAAAATGGTCATTTGGAATTGATAACAGATCAGCATTTAAATCTCCAATGATGTAGGTTGGCATGTTCAGATGGCTTATTGTTGTTAAGCACTCTTCAAATTCTGACAAAAATTGTGCATGATGACCAGGTGCACGATAGATCTGGCATATCAAAATAGTTTGTTTATTACTCAATTCTATTTGGAGAAAAACTACTTCAGCTTCAGCAGCAACAAAATCAAATGGATAGACCTGTTTTGCTTTAAGAGATTTCAAGGAATAGATTGCAGACCCTCCCCCAATTTTGTGTTCCCTGCTTTGGCAGAATAGCTCATAATCTTCATCATCTAAGTTAAATTTATGTTCATTTTCTTTTGATAGCCAGGTTTCAGAAATACATATAAAGCTCCATTTGTGATTCAGTTGGCTTAGGAAGATATTGAGCTCATCAAATTTATTTACTATGGACCTTGCATTCAAATGGAGAATATCTATGCTTCTTTCTAAGTTGAAGTCAGGGCCAATTTCAACTTGTCTACCGATATCTTGAACATCATAGAAATTACAATTCTCTCGAATGCGTTCAAAATGAGAATACGTAAGGGCAAGGTCATCTGAGATTATATTCAAGAATGGGTTAAATATTTTATTTTCCACGGTAGGTAGGTGTTAGAACCTAGTTGTAGGGCCTACGTAACAAGGTAGGTAGATTCAACAAATGTGTTACAACAATATGCTCGCCTTCCCTCACCTGACTTGGACGACTACATGGCTAGACCGGAGGTGCCTAGCAATTTATGGAGAATATGGATAATATTAATGGAGAATTAATGTTGAAATGATAGCAGCGATTTGCTTTACAAAATCATTCAACTCACTATCCATAAGGCCAAAGCGCATGTACCATAGTCAAGTAATGTAATAGGTGTTTTGAAAAAAAACTTGTTATTAGGAAACCATGTATACCTCATTCAAAACCTGTTCGGAAGTACAACATAGATAGATATATTTTATACACAATTGTCTGTGCATTCAAAAATAATTGTATGCTGCATGAACGAAATTATTCAATTTATTTCAATGAAAATGTAGTACATATCTCCTCTAAGCCTAATAAGTGTCACTGGTTACCAAGTACAATGATTACCAAACAGTTTTTTTTTCTCTATTTCATTCATAAATGTCTTACGGCAGGCTTATTACGCTGGACGCCGTACTTACGTGCAGTTTTTTTTCTTCTTTAATAGGTGCTGGGTGTGCAATAGGTGTGGTATGAGTCAGTGCATGTGAACATCTCGATGCAGATATGCTTATTTAGCTACTTACCTAATCTAGGCAAATATGCATTAGATATTTCAGTTGATTTGGTCATTGAAGAATGTGAATAAGAGATAGGTAGGTAGGTAGGTAGGTACCTAGGCAGGCAGGCCAGGTACCCAGGTAAGTGCCTACTATTGACATGAGCAAGCTGAGGGATTTTTTTGCTAGTGTGAGTTGCAATGTAATGAAAACCTAAGTAGGTTGGCACCCACCCAGGCAGACAGGTATGTACCCAGGCAGGACCAGTGGGAATTTAATTATGGTTGCATATATAGGTAGGTAAGTATATATACATTTTGTACTGCCTACCACTCCATTCATCACAAAATGCTAAAAGATGAGTGCAGATAAAAAATAGGAATTATTTAATTTACATCATTTTCATTTGGGAGATACTTCTAAGTGGGTAGGTATTTACCTAGTTAGCTGGACAAGTTAAATTCAGATGTCTAAACCAGTTGGTGGCATCCTTTATCATGAACCTGACAGGAATGTGTGCATGGCATCTAGGGAAACAGCTGGGACCAAGGCAGTAAACCAGATTCAGTCTATCTTGCATGGTAGGTACCAGGCCGAAGCATGGGTGCGAAGGTGGGTGGATGCAAGCTAATATTATTGAATCAGCCAAATTAATAATAAGAGTGTCTCTGTCAGTGAGATTCACATGTTCCAACAATGTATCACCAGCCAGTCTTGACAGGTATGTGGTGCATTAATATTGCACTGGTGAATGTCACTCACCTCATTCATTTGCTTGCCTATGCATTCTAGGTAGGCTGCTCCATAATTTATCAAGTGCTCAGGAGCTCAGGAGCATGATGCCCCTGGTGTACCAAGTTAAGATGCTTCTTTGAAGCAGGCCATGGTAAGTGGCTCATTCTCCATTCACACACACATTCACTCACCATACTCCCATGTCATACCAATAGCGCACTGGCAGTATGAATGGGAGCAGGCCAGGGGCATCTTTGTTTGGTCATTGCATATGAGTCAAAAAGTCATCTATCAAGAATGCTGGTGTCCACATGTTTGTTTATATGTTTCACTCCTTACACCAAAACCACTCTATTTATTAAAATGATCAAGATGATTATATTATTATGATGATACCAGTGAGTAAGTATTGTCTCATAAAGGTATCTTGTATATAGTCCAGCCATTTTCACACAGTATGTTCAGTTGAAGTACACATGCATATCATTTATACTGTTCTGAGTTTACTTTCAGTCCCCTAGTCCTTTCCCCCCCTGCCTGCCTTCCCACTCCTGGTTGTCCTGACAACATACTCCCCTAGGTCAGACCTCTGAAAAGCAACTCGTCCAGCTTGGGTGTTGTCTCGTGCTTGTTGATTGGAGTTGTTGCTCCATGTTCTTTCTGCTCTATATGGTCCTTTGTCAGTTGCATCTATGATCTCATCCCTGCTCATGTCTGGATGTATGTGCACATACTTTTGTTCTTTTGTTTTTCTGGCCATGATGTTGCCATTTTTGGTATGATAGTTGCAAATTTGTTTCCTTTCCCACATTTCACCCAGCACCTGTACTTGTTTTGCACGTTTTGCAGTGAGGTTCTCATGTATGGTTATTTTTGTGTTGTGTTCTCCTACTTGGTTGAATTTTGCTTCATACACTGCATTTCTATCACCTAAATCCTGAAATTTGATCAGTACACGCCTGTTTTGGCGCAGACGATGACATGCAGATATGCTGCCAGTGAGTTTCACACCTAGTTTCTCCTCAATTATTTTTTTGGTAATCTCCCTGGTTTTTTCTGGAGCTTCAAAGGTGTCTATTGGGGCTGATGGAAATCCACCACCACCTAGAATGAGTGAGTGTTTTCTGGTGTATTGTTCTATGTTGTCAACTGTATTGTTCAATTCTGAAATTTGCTTTTTGAGATCTTTGTTTTCCTCCATGAGTTGTTTTAGCTGGTTGTTTGCTATCCTGTTTTCCTTTCTAATATCCTCCATTTCCTCTCGAAGTTCTTTCATCTTTTCATTCACTGCTTCCTGAATTTGTTGTTTAATTTCGTCCATGACACCTCCGGTCTATATACCATCCAAGTTTAGATAGTTTTGTCTAGATTAGTAATCTGAAATTTAGTCAAAAGTATAACTTGATGATAATCCAAGCCAATCAAAATAGACAAACGTAAGAAAACAAGAAGGCAAATTCAACTCCCTGTGGTAGTGCGTCGAATTCGGCTCCAGGTGTCGGGAGCTGGCACGTCCGTCTCCTCCGGCGTCAACTGGTCAACTTTGTATCGCAATAGTGAGCACTTACAAGGGGAACTCAAACTAGGGCTGCCAATAAGGTAAACAGTAAGGGAAAGCAGAAGAGGATTAATATCGCGAGGTGTCCGGTTCCTGCTGATTTATGGTGCAATGTGATTCAGATTGAAGCGGCATATACGTACAATACTTGTGCCGTAACAACGAAAAAAGAAGAAGGACTACGTTATTTTTTTTTTTAACAGCTTTGGTTTAGGACCATCACACCGAATTATAGGCATAATGTGTACCAATGCTGCCCTGAGGTTCAGACGGCCACGCAGATAGCCGAACTCCGTCAGCACAGCCGATGCCATCTTCCGTTGGTCGCATAGCTGCACATTGTGCCTGTGAGGAAAGTTGTGTCAAGGAAGATGAAGGTAAAATATAGGAAGGGTACACTAACGACAGAGTAGTTAATCTTGAACAAAAGTAAATGTTTGGACCTTTTATATTTCGAAACAATACTACGGTATGATTTCTGCTCGAAATCAACATCTTGCGCTTGCTTAGATAAAACATTACGTCGACAGCGTCATTCTTCTGCCAGCATGGCTAGTTTGGCCGAACAGAGTGCACGGAATTTGGTGGCGAAATTAATGGGAAAAAATCAAAATTCGTACGATACTGATTTGTCAGCATTCGCGGCCATTGAAGTTGCAATATCATCCGCTTACAACACTATCAGCAACACTGAGGAAAGAGGAAATACTGAACATGGAACCCAGGGCAAGTCTACCTGGATTATCATCAAAATGACCAAAGGAAGGAAACAGGAGTTAAGTCGAGCCGCGAAAAACAAGGTTGGAGTTTCTCAGCGATTGCTGGCTCGCCATTTGGACATTGCTCAGTGACGTAAAACTCATACTGCAAGAAGCCGATATTAAGTACAGGAAGCGAATGAAAGAAGGCACCCCAGGCGACACCGAAGCAGGTTAAAGTTACAGAAAACAACAGAGGTTTATCGGGGAACCTGAAATCATTATGGATTGCTACACATTTTTAATTTAAGGGTTATGAAATGCCAGGCAACATAGGCTTTCATACTTGTCTATAAGACACGCTAGGTAAGATGCAATATTGACCCATGGGGAAGTTTCTCCGAAAACGTATGATGTGGGTGGCGATCTCTCGAAAATTGGTGTCCTGCCCATTTATCGGGCCGAATCGGTCCAACGTTCGCAGTGACATCCACCGAGATGAGTGCTTGCGAAAAACGTAATTCCCACATAGAGAAGCTGTATTCTGTATTATGTATTACGTTTTCTGGCCTGACCAGGCAGCAGCCCATCATGCTGGTGAGACCTTGAGGTTGTTAGAAAATAATATCCCATGTGTGGCCCGTGAGAATAACTCCCAACGTCCTCTGGTTGCGCCCAATCGAGATCGGAGGGAATTGACGGGAATTCTCGGTAATCAACACAAGCCATGACCATCGCATTTGAAGAACAGGCAATCTCGACTTTGGCTATGTCCATTTCAGAAATACCATTAAGAGTTATGCACTGAAAATGGTAAATGTAAAAAAGACAGGTCGGAAAGCCCAGTAGAGATCGACAGAAGCTTTGGCAGGTATTTTGAACATTTTACAGGCTATAAATAAATAAATATACATGTATAAATAAATACAAAACATCAATCAACTTCATATGTTTAAGTATATAGCATAAACTCTAACAGTCATCATGTACATCATGAACCGTAATTGAACATGGCATTCAGCAGTCTGCAAAGCATGCATTTGCGAAGTTGAAGTTGCATACTTAAATACGTCAAAGATATTGGGTTGGTTGGTTTGGTTGGTTATTTTAGTTTTATGGTGCATCGACCAGGCTTGGTCATTTAGCGCCCATTCAAAGATATTGGGGAATGAAATCATTGAAAACATAATTCCATCAGATATTGGTCAATGATGAAAAATGTTACATTCATGCATATTTAAACAGCAGCATGTCAACCATAAAACGCTCGACGACCATCTACATTCCAAATAAGCAATACCAATAAACATGGCTGGAGCCAGGTACCTATGTCATGCTAAAGTGTTTCTTTTTTCAATGCATGTCACAAGAAGTAAACATCATTTTTGTTTGCTTGATCAGTCACACTTACTAAGTTAAAACTAAGCTTTCCCACAGTAAGCCACTCCATTTGCAACGCAGGTTTTCAGAGGTGACAATATAATTGTGAAGCAGCATGGGTATGAATTGTAAACTAATTATTTAAATACACAGGTTAATAGCTCGCTGCCTAACCCAAAGAAGGCAATAAATCGTGACGAGTCAGCTTTGCTTAATTTCATTTTTATAATTTGCATGACACTCCACACATTATTGTCTACATCATAGCATGAACAGATTCAGAATGCATAGCATAGGATAACTTCATAGCATACATAACTAGAACTGGACTCAGAACTCCTAAATATTACAGTTCTGAATTATGAATCCAGTAGTCCAGTAGTCGTATGATTATGATTGATCAGTTAGTTAGTTATTTGAGTTTTAGGGCGTCTCGACCAAAATTGCGATCATTTAGCGCCCATATTATGATTGATCAGAAGGGCGGTGCAATATCCTACAGGTTAAAGAAAGCAGAATAAATGAAAACTTGGTGGTACTGTCTCTTCAGGTTCAGTATGGTACATTTTAACTTTTTGTTTAAAACTGGTATGGCAAGAACACAAGATAATTGGTGCCACATGTCACAGGTTATGAAAACAAAATGGATAAAAGATTGGTTATACTGTCAATAAAGTCTATAAAGTCTATACAGTCTATAAAGGCAATTATACTGTCTCCTTAGATTAAGAAATGCCGTTTTCAAAATATGATCTAAAAAGCTATTTTGTTATGCTGTTCTTATGAAAAACTGGCAATGCTAAGAACCTTAGGTTAGGGGACGAGTGGTCTAGGGGTAAGATGCTCGTCTCACAATCGAAAGGTTGTGGGTTCGAGTCTCACCTGTCGCTACTCTTCGCCCGCGACCAATCGGCGTGAGAGATTGGCGACGCTACATGACTCAACGGTCGACGTGTCGTAATACCAATAACCAACCAAGAACCTTAGGTTCTTTTACGACGCATTCGACTGCTAGGCCACGTAGCGTCACCAGCTTCTCACGCCGGTTAATTGCGGATGGACAATCCCGCCAGTCATGCGACTCGCACCCATAATCTTACGATCAAGAGTCGAACATCCTACCAACGGAATTAGCTCGACCCCTGATAATGCAAATAGAAAGCTTCATGGACAAATTTGAAATTGATGTTCTGGGAGTGAACAAACTACCTTTATAGATTGGTTATCTTGCTCATACACCATATTTTAACTGAAAAAAAGGCATGGCCTGAGATGGCGCAAAAAAGTGCAGGTTACAGAAGCGGTCTTTGACCGGGCTCTAACCAGACCTTGCCACAGCAGACCGGCCGGGCCCGGCCTTCGGTCGAGGAATTATAGTATTTGCAACCTTTATTGGGCATACTCCGAGCGGTCACGTGATCCATACTCACAATTTCAAGATATGTTCAACCATCTACCAGTTAGGGGCAATATGGACTCAACCCACCACCGGTGTTAGTGTGCATACAGTAATACGAAAAATGTATAACACACCTGCCCGTTGTCCGCACATAGTCCGCGTACAGCAAATCGGTGATTTCACTCCAGTCTTTGGTGCTAAGAGCCTCGTGAGTCTGTAGCTTCACCAGAATCCGTCGACTCAGGCACCGCGAATCAAACCAGCTGGAACAAAATGTTGCAAAATGCAATGCATGTACGTTATCTCTCGATGTGCAGAATGTTCTTGCCTCAGCGTTCAAAGATGGCCTTCGGGATACGATATTTATGGAGGGGAACAGATTAACAAGTTAATGCTGGCAGCAGGATACAGTTAACATGATAAAATATTTTACATTTTGGATAAGAATGAGGGTTTCCGCTTGATTGTGCAATGGGTACGATGTTGAAATATGCATAGTATTGCATATTTAGTGAACAAATCAAGACAATTTGTCTGTTTAAACCCAAATTGAAGATCAAAAGCTCAAACATTGCTTGAAAATGTACCAACAAAATGCAAACGCGTGTATGTTATCGTATGCTAATACAAACAACGAATACATGGCCTTCTTGTAAGCATACACCGAGACGATGAACCCCGAAACATACGCGAAATGATATTAATAATTCATAAAATGCTTAGCACACGCATCTTCTACACCTGGCGTCGCACTAAAATATTACTGACATCTTTTCATGTTCGTCGCACATCCCACATCACCCTACCCCAGACGGCACAGTTAAACAGACGGATCGAGCTCAAGGTTGGCCTAAGCCACGCAGTAGTTAGTCACAGGCAGAGCTTACATTTGGATTGCTGATGGTCTGTATCCGTGCTCCGAAGGGTTTCAACTTTATAAGTGAACAAGTACCATTAATTTTCGTCCTACTGCGATGAGCTTCAAGAATTAACAATAAGGAAGAAGTTCCGGTTAGATTATAAACGTGTTTTTCGAAAATAGCTGCTGTATCGGTATCTAGGGTCAGGCATTACATAAAAAGGACATCAAGCGGTTTGGTGCATCAGTAGGCCAACCTTAGTTGTTATTGGTATGTATAGAGCAGCACACTCACGAGTATTCATCGCTTCCGGAAGCCTCGCTGGACTGGACCACGCCTGTGCTGCCTCCGAGCCTAGGATCACAACAGTTAAGCATTTGAATTGCATGATTACTGCACCACCAAGCTCTTCACCATTCTCACATATTGCAAACCTGCAGATCAACAAGTGAAACAGAAGTGTTTGTGTGACAAGACGCATTAGATTAGAGTACATTCAAAGCATCTGCCCACCTTTGACCTGCCTCCAGCACCCGGGTGGCATAATTAAGTAAACGTGTGATTTTGCGATCCGCGTATAATGCTGTGGCGCGTCCAGCCCGTACAATTGAATACCAGAGGTGACGTTCTCACGCCTGTTGTCAGCTGGCATTTTCCACCTGTTTTGTTCGAATTACCATAAAACAGGACATGGATAAAATGGCGAACCCAGATGCTATACTCTATATGCATCGGTTGCTGATCAAGCACTTCAGTACACTGATATTAGGCATATTTGTATTCACCGGCAAGAGGTGTAATCCTAGTTACTGAATCAGTTGTTAGACAAACATGGCGAAGAGTTCGAAGACGCAATAATATTCATGTCATACGATAAATATGGAGCGATTAATTATAACTAAGATATTATTTAGAGACAACACTGTTGCACCGAGTCAATTTAAGAACAAGTAATTTGTTTATCTTCTATCTGAACATGTCAAACCGTGAAAATAAAAGTTCACCCTCTATAAAAGCATATACAAAAGTCGCATTATTTTCAATAGATTTTGCGTAAGAGGATAACTAAATTAAGCACGAAATCCATAAGTTACGGCTTTTCACTCCTTAATGCATAACTTAAATATCTTCCAATACACACGTTAAGTCATCCACGAAATGAGACCAAGTGTCTCAATAATAATAAATCACTCTCTTAGAAACCCACGAAGGAGGGCATGATCAGCTCGTATAACTATGGATTTGTTTAATTGCTCCAGCACAGTAAAATTGTGGAATGAGCTACCTGAGCGAATATGAGGGACAACTTTACAAGTGTTAAAAATAAAATTGGTGAAATAATATTTTGTGGAATGGCCTCCACCCAAGAACTGCATATTTGGCTCAATATTAAGCATATATGCTTTGACAAGATGCCCATTAGACATGTTCAAACTCAATTATCATTTACTTCAACTGCAATTAAAACAATTCACCACTTTGTATCTGTGGACATGTTGTTGTCAGTCATCATTGCCTATGGATTTGGAGGAACGAACTTTGGTTGATTTTGGTGTTACTGTTAGACTGTTGAAACTATTGCACAAGTTGTCACCGTTTGGTTAACTAATCAACCCGGTCAATACAAGGACATTAACGTCTGGTGGCTTTGAAAACGGCTCTTGGATTTAAGAACTGACGATTGACAGAAGCTGTTGAATTTGAAAACCAGTTATCGCACAAACGAGGAAAACCCTAGACTACCGCTGCCAGGCAAACTGAGACTGCCTGTGCGCACTCGCGTGGCGGTGTTTTGCGGTGTGGTTTGTAGCTGATCAATTGTGTTGGTGGAGGCTGATCGCGCCGATTGTGGCGGTACAGCTTTAGTATAACATTGTGTTGCGATCGGTGATCAATTAAAGTACTTAGGGTTCTTCGCACCAATTGTGCTTTCCGTTCTGTGGTTCAACGAAATATATGGTCGGATCTGAGTTTGAGCGAACATTCCGTACCTTTTAAACGTTAAATTTGGAATGTTCGACTTCGCTTCACTTGTCATGACCAAAGAAACTTCAAACTCACGTAGAAGTGAATTTCCATGGAAAGCCATCTACCTTGTTAATGTGGTCGCTCTGGCTTCATTAGTTCTCAAGACCTCAAGTGGGACAAATTGGCCCCCACATGATCGCGTTACGATCGGCCACCCATTCCAGCAGGTGCTAACACTCTGCAACTGAGAACGGCCCTTCAGTTGGAATTACAACATCAGATGGTGGAGTGAAGATCCATGCAACAAACACTGTAAGGTAAGGGATCCTAGAATCCATGTCATCCATATGCTTGACTTATGCCATAAATTATAAAAATATAAAGCACTTCGTGACCAAAGACATTCCTACATAAATGTTACCTGTTTCCATGATCAGTGGTCGGCACCCGACAGGACTGCTGCTCGGGAGAATCCGAGTAAGTGTTGTTCCGGGGCGTCACATCATCATCGCACAGGCCACATGCTGTTCTGGGCACCGACTGGGCGGCACGAACTGGGCGGCGCTCAGGACTGGGCGGCGACACCCTGAAATGGGTCTTTGTGCAGTATAATTTCCTCTAGACGTGCAACACAACTGACATCGACATAAAACGGCATGACAAGAAAACATAATTATGTAGCCTAAGCGAATTCGTATCTCGAAACCACGCTAGGATGGAATCGGTTTCACATTGCATGGTAAGACCATGAAGATATGCAAGACGGCCATGCATCATATGAGACGTTTATTGCAATTTAGACCTGGTGCTTTTACTCAAACATAGAGAATAAGTACGTCCACGGAAGCCAACATATTGTGAAGGATGCGCACTGATGACAAAATAAAAACAACTCCAATGCACCGTCTAGTGGTGTCCTTTTTAAGGGAATAATTAATCGGACTTACCAAAAAGCGAAGCGAATGTAGTGTAAAAATCCCTCGCATTGAACCTGCGATTTTGTATCGTTAACGAACCTTAGAAGCATCGAAGTTCGAGTAGCCAAAATTTCAGCCAAATGCATCATGAAATATATGACGTCATACCCAAGTACGGTGAGGTCGCACTTTGACTCGATCCGGTGGATAGATTCGCGTAAAAGCCTAGATGCCTTTGTAAACGACCGTTCTGATTTTGAAACCCGAACTCCGAAACACTGTTTGATTTGGTTAGTGTGGTAAAACAGTACGCATAACGCAACAATGTTTTTGCATCCAATCATCCCGATTACAACAACCAAAATATGGCCGGTACACAGTGCGACTGGGAACAGTTGCCATCCAGGTTACAAGCTATAAGGTCTCAGGCCATAATTATGATAATGTCGTGCATTGCCCTTTACACACTTTATCCTTTCTCTTTAACTATAAATCCGGTGTTCCGAGCAAGAGAAGGACCAGCGCCATGCGGAACAAAAATGTTTTGGGGTTCACATCTTCAGAAAACCTGGACGTATTCTTTCATCAAGGGTTCATGCTTCCCATCAATCATTCTTAGCTTCCCAAACTTTACGTTTTCTTGTGTTTTTGCTCTTGGCGCTTGTCCTCCGTGGTTCAAAGGGAACCATAACCCATGTAGTTTATGACTTACTCGTACGTTACGCTTTCACCGATCGGCAGCGTCGCCAGCTCCGCTTGTAGCGGTTCGCTTGTAGCGGTTCGCTTGTAGCGGTTCGCTTGTAGCGGTTCGCTTGTAGCGGTCATTGATGCGAGGCTTGTAGCTGCAGACTCGGACATCCGAACTCGAAGCTTACCGCCCCCAGGCAGGTCATCACCTTCACACAACAGCAGCCACTCCTCCCAGTCCTTATCGTACACTTCCAACTTGCACTGAACACAAATGAAGCATCTTAGTTAGACACGCCCATGGCGGTATGTGCATGTGCATGTGTCATAACTCTGGCAGGATGACTTTCGCGAATCGGGATTCCTGTGGAGCTGATCACACATAGCTTGACCGTGATGAAGTTCCCAGCGTAGCGCAACACAACGCTTACACCGATACTACGCTTACTTATGTATCGCGGCGAGCAAATAAACCTCTGGTGCCTTTGGGCGACAACGTGGCAAGATCGGCAACAACCCAGCTAGTATCAAGAAGCACTATATATTAGGGTGTATCATCCGGAAAAACTCGATGTGTTACTATGATATTATTGGTCCCTGTCATGTCTGGAGCCAGAAAATGTAATTTAAAAAAATCTGGATAAAAAACCCAGCCTGCGCCGAGCGTGGCAAGTTTGACCCCTTACAGTGACGCCCGGCGTTGAAGTCTCCTCGTTAGTTACGCGCACACTAACACCAGGCGGCGGCTCGAGCCGCGCCGCCGCGCCCAAGGGCAGGTGTGTTTTAGCGTCTGTTAACCAGTGGTGGATCCAGAAGGGGGGCCATGGGACCATGTCCCCTCCCTTGGGCCCTGAAAAAGGGGACCTTGGGCTCCGAAAAATGGTCCCTTGGGCTTCGAAAAAATGGGCCCATTTTGTCCCCAGGGGCCTTTCTTGGCTCCAAAAGAGCCATTTTTACTCAAAATATTGTAGAAATTCACTAATTTTGAAGGGGGCCCTTCTAAGTTACAGGGGGCCCAACAACCAAAGGGGGGCCCAAAAGTCTTTCGCTCCCTACTTGAGCAAATCCGGATCCGCCACTGCTGTTAACACGACACCCCAGAACGAATTTCTGCTATTCAACGACAGACATACCGTTTATTTATACATCTTCAGCCAGAGATTTCACGAAAGATTGTTTGCTGTGGATGCTTGGCAGCTGCCGGCGGTGCGCGAGCCGGCTGCTGATCCAGCCATGCCTGCGTTCCTCGCCCATCACCGCGTCGGCTGCCTCGGTCACCACCTTCACCGCCCGCTCCACCGCCACAGTGTGGACGGGGAAGGAGGCGACTTGGAGTGGCTGGCTGCAGATGCCCTGTAGCTCGACGTCCGTGAGGTCGGTTGTCAGCGGCGGCTCGGTGATCAGCTCCTTCTCCCAGTCAAGCAGCTCCGTGTAGTGGGTGGCGGCGAAGTTGATGGTCGGCAGCTTGAACGGTCTGACTCCCTCTTGCGGTTGCTGCCGACACCGTTGGATCACACCCACGGCCCGGGCGCGCACCGCAGCGTCAGAGTCCGCCACCATCGCCAGCAGAACAGCCTCCGGATGTACCCAGTAGGCGTTCCGCTGCATCACTGGCCTGATAATGTCCTGCAGCCGAGTGGGCAGCATCCGTCGGAGCTCCACGCTCCGCATGCTGTTCAAGGTGCCGCTAGTGCAGGTGCTGTTGGCCCTGATGTAGAACCACATAGTGATGTAGTGACCCATCAGGAATGCGACCAGCTGGGTCAACTCGGCCGTCGGTGACGCTGACCCGATGTAGACGCGCAGCAGTCGCGCGGCCAGTGTGAGCCACCTGCGATAGCCGCCAAGGCAGCGTTAGACAAGCTATATAAAATTTATAATAAAAAAACGTAGGCAAACGGACAGAAAACTAATGTTGATGTAGAATGACAAATGAACATTGGCTCATTGGGCCACTCTTGTCTTATAAAGACACTTCTCATCTAAAATTGTAGTATCAAATATTATAAAGCTAATATACTTGAGAACTGAAATAATTGGGACATGACCCCACCACCTTCCCCGTTCCATTGACATGAATTGACTAGCGCGCTTAAGTGTCTGAATTTCAGTTTAGACACTTTCGGTTGTTGACAACGGTTCGTACGTACCTGGCGTGATTAACAGGTCCGATCTGGCGATGCGCGTCGCTGCCGTCCAGAAGTTTGCCGGCATCCACCCCTCTGGCGAGTCGGTAGAGAAGCTGCTGGTCCGTGCTGAGGTCAGCCACCAGCTGGTCCGGGAGGTCTGGCAGTAGCCCCGCCACAGCGCGGAACGACGCCACTTCTAGGCGGTGGACGTCGCCACTGGCGGCCCGACCCAGCGGTCCCGAGAAGGACTTGGGCCCGGTGGTTGAGCCGTCCAGTTCGGTGAACACCGCCCGCAGGAGCAGCTCATTCGCGTGGAGCTGGCAGACGAACCAGTGGACGGCACGAGGCGAGTCTTGGCTCAGCTCAAAGAGCCGGCACGCGCCGCCATCCCTGCCGGTGTTAACGGCGGTGCCGTCGCAGCCGAGCACTCTGACGTCGGCGGCGTTGTCAATGGCGATGTCAGTCAGTTTCCTCACTTGGTGGATGGCTCGTCCACTTTCCGGAGTGAAGTGTGTGAGGTACTTTGAGCCAGGCTCCACCACCACCGCCACATGTTCTTCTTTCATTGTGGTCGATTTGCCGGTGAATGTTTTGTCTTTGCGGCCATCAAAATATAGTGCTTTTATGTCGCCGTGCTGCTCGGCGCTCGCCGAGGCCGCCATATTTCTCACACGCTCCCTTTCCCGGTACATTTTCATGGGGTCTACTATCAATTTTGTGCTGGTTTCCGAAATCCGCCCGATGTCTTGTTGGAAGCCGTTTATAATGGCGCACACAGCGCGGTTGGAGACGCCGCAACGGTCGGCGGCCAGAGCCGTGTTGGTGAGCCTTTCAAAATTTCGCTCGCCGGTCTCGGGTTGGGTATCGTCCTCCTCATTCCACTCCATATCAGAGCCGCCAGTGTCAGCTGGGTCAGCGCTGCTGGTGGCCGATGAGCTGCCTGCCTCGGGGTTTTAAAGGCCAGACGGCCCGGGCTCGCTGTCGGAGGCTCTCGGTGACAGCGTATCCAGATCATGCTGTTGCAGCCGCTGGCGTCTGCGGTCGGCGGCGACCTGCCCTAGTCTCATCTCCTGACGGTCCGGCATGCCAAGGAAAATTTTCCGGGAGCCCCTCTGATCGCGCAAGAATTTCACTTCAATCTGTGGCACCCGGTTTTCGTAGGGACACTTGCAAGAGCGTTCACTTCGGCACTTGCACATAGCAATGTCGAATAGTTTTTCGAAATACTTTTCGTTTTTCTTCGACTTTACGTTTTTCACATTCCGATTTTGCGTTCTTGTTTTGTTCAGTGCCTGGAATTTTTTGTAACAATCCGCAACTTTTCGATAAACTGCCGAATCTTTAGTAACAGGAATACCCTCGCTGCTCCACATGGCGATGACCATCTCGGCGACTGGCTTAAAAATGGTGCTCATCTCCCTTTGAAATTTTCCAGGCACGGAGTGCATGAGCCTGATGCAGTTGACAACATCTTTATTGGTGGGCAACTGATTTTCGGGCAGGTTCTTGGGCGTCCCGAGAGAGAAGTGCTTGGTCTTACTGCGAAGAGACATTTCCGTTGTGATGTTGGCCTGTGAAGGAAAGAGGCAAAATGTTAATGCGAGTGCTGATCGGCTGCGAGTGGAAAATTAAATCTTAAGAAAGGTGGCATGTGTGTGAGTTTCCGAAAAGCTTTTCTACACGTGACCAAATTCCCAATTCCGGGACAAAAGTCAGGTAAAATTGAGGACATGACATTTGCTTTGTTCAATGATTTACCAAGGTTAAAGTTAATATGAACTTCAATCTCCTTAGCATTCGTAGGATATTAGCTTTACAATGTTATGACACTGAAAAGGTTCTGGGGGGGGGTGTTCGCGCACCCTTAACCATAACGTAGGCCCTCCCGTTTTACTGACATGACCTGCGGTAAGATGCTGGGGAAATGGATGCCGCTGCTTGACGCCTCAGTAGTCGGACACACACTGAACGAGGGACGAAAATATCGAAACGCCAAGGGTAATCCAGCCGAGAAAAGACCCGAGGTTCAGGCGGCGCTGCGCCGGTCCACTGAGCAAACAAACAGGACGCGAGCGCTACCGGCCGAGGGAAGGCCCTCTATTTGCATAACCTCTTCCTACGGGCAGGGGTACCCCATCAGCCGCCTCCCACAGGTCCGGTAGCTTCCATGTGCGATGCAAAACGAATTGTGCAAAACGAACGAAGATATATAAATCAAAGGTATGTCTGTCGTTAAATAGGAGAAATTCGTTCTGGGGTGTCGCGTTAACAGCAGTGGCGGATCCGGGATTTGCGCAAGTAGGGAGCGAAAGCCTTTTGGGCCCCTCCTTTGGTTTTTGGGCCCCCTGTAACTTAGAAGGGCCCCTTCAAAATTAGTGAATTTCCTCAATATATTGAGTAAAAATGGCTCTTTTGGAGCCAAGAAAGGCCCCTGGGGACAAAATGGGCCCATTTTTTCGAAGCCCAAGGGACCATTTTTCGGAGCCCAAGGTCCCCTTTTTCAGGGCCCAAGGGAGGGGACATGGTCCCATGGCCCCCCTTCTGGATCCACCACTGGTTAACAGACGCTAAAACACACCTGCCCTTGGGCGCGGCGGCGCGGCTCGAGCCGCCGCCTGGTGTTAGTGTGCGCGTAACTAACGAGGAGACTTCAACGCCGGGCGTCACTGTAAGGGGTCAAACTTGCCACGCTCGGCGCAGGCTGGGTTTTTGATCCAGATTTTTTTTAATGGTATTTTCTGAGTCTAGACATGCCAGGGACCAATAAATTCATAGTAACACAGCACATAAAAATAAACAGTTATTCGACAATACACCCTACTATATATTGCTTCAGAATATTTATGGCAACACGCATAATACATACTGATAGCGGTCACATGATGCACGAAGTAAATACCAACTGCATGCACGCAAATCAACTACGAACAAGCAAAACATGCATAATAATATTAAACTTATCCATGGGAAGAATCATGCTCTAAATAAACATCAATTAGATGATTTTTTAAATAAAAACATAATACGGTTGGTATTTACATCGACGACAGGAAACTGCTTTTCAACTTCAGTCTTGAGCGTGCTGTAGCTCCTATCAGTAAGTTGAATTACTCTCTTTACATTTTCAAACACCACCAACACCTGCAGCTCAACGTCCATGATTGACAGTCGCCGGGCACTTCGATTTGCTTCTTGCTGAAATCAGTGCTACAATAGGTGTACAATTAGAACACAATCATTGACTCCATTTACATACTTACATACTACTCCATACATTACATACTAATATCATTACATATACTTGTGGGCTGGGATTGCCCACTGTCCCTGCCTGGATGGCTCCTATAACATTCAAAAGGCGTACTTGAATTGGTCAAATTTCACAAGTTATTTTCATTTTTACAATTTGTTATTTTCACAAATTACTTTTGTTGCAGCGATCAGAAAAACTCACAAGCTGCTTTACTGACGCTAACGATGTTGTAACGATACTAGTGCTGATAAAGTGAACTGGGATAACCCGATATAACTTTGTCTGCCAGCTGGGGTAACCAGGGCAAATTAATTGCGGGGTAACGGGGTCGAGTTCGTATGAACATAAGCATAATGCACGATAGAGAGCGACTCGATCTATAATCATATGTGTTCAAATCAAATTCGACCATACATCTCGAATAGTTCCTTTAATGAGACCTAGTGTTGCATCAACACATCCTTGGTGGTTTATTACAAACCAGGACTTAGACAGACATTATCTAAGGACGAGGCGGATTTGCGAAGGGGAGGGCCGGACTACCCCCACACATTTTGCAGTTGCCGGATTACGGCCACTCTATTTCGAAAAGGGACGGTTTTTCTTAGAAAAGCAATGTTTTTAATCCTCATTGGGGGCCCGGATCGTTCGATCCCCTATCTCTTCAAATTGTAAGTAAACATGACACGGGTATAAACCAAGAACACAGCTCGTCTAAGCATGCATCTGGATGCAGGATGTGAAAGCTTCATTGGAAAAGATATCGATTCAGTATCTGCAAAGGTCAAACAAACGATTGTAGGAAGCCGTAGGCTTCCGTAAAGGCTCGTGCGCGTTCTTAAGGATCCGCAGCTGTTCGTAGGGATCCGTACACGTTCGTAAGGGCCCGTAAGCATTCGCAAAGATCCGTAAATGTTCGTAATTCCCCGCAAATGTTAGTGGGCGCCCGTAGACGTTTGCAAGACTGTAGGCGTCTGTAAGCACCTGTAGAAGTTCGTAAGGGCCCGTTGACGATCATCAGGGTTCGTAGACGTTTTAGGGGCCCGACAACAGCCTCGGCGGCTATAAGAAGTGTTGTTGGCCTTTTTATCTTCGCATGCCGACCACGTAGACCGTTACGTACGGAAACTTGGCTGGACTGGAAACGCTAGCCGACGGGGCCGAAGGGGGACCGGGAGGGGCAACCGATCCCGCCGAATGCTTGGCTACGTTGCTGATGGTGCATTCATGTTTGCTAATTCTGGCAAACCATGATTTGTGTGACATATATCAAACACCTTCGCATGATAATATGCTGAACTGATATACATGCTGCTATATATTTAAGTTCGCTTCATGTGCAAGGGCCATGATGAATTATAAAATAAGCATCATCACACTCACCTGAAGAACTGTGAGAAGTGTGTAATTTTGTGCTGCCCTATCTATGCATGGTTTTTCAACACAATGAGACGTCTTCCATCTTGCGTAGACACCGCAGACAATGGGAAAAAATATCGAAGATCGTTCAGGGCAACAGATATTACAGTATCAGTCCGAGACACTTCATATGAATTAGTCAGCCCATCGTAGTCAGAGGACATGATCCTGACTATGAACAACTGGAAGCCATCTTTTTCGCACACTGCACATACTTCGCCAAATGCAACTTCTTCATCCACTGTTACCAGCACAATGTTGTCGACAGCATAAACAAAGCTATCGATCTCGGCGTATTTTCCAATGCTAAATCCTTGTCTTTCCAACTCACGGCCAATGCTGGTCGGAAATGACCATTCCTTCAAGAACTTGAAAACTTTAGCCTGACTTGCGCACATGAATGATGGAGAATGAAGCACAAACGCCATGTGCAGCTGGTGTTTTCGAGCTACAGTTCTAGGTATATTCCTGAAATTTTTGTTTTCTCTGATCAGGCCTTTCATGAACGAGTACTTGCTTTCAAATCGCATGGTCCAGCAGTACCGAACAGGTCCATGCTTGATAATTTGTGAAGGATAGTGGACCATGTAATGGAACTTCGGCTTTAGTCTAAACGTAGGGTACACACAACGCAGATCATGGAGCCAATCGGCGATCTTGAATTCCAAAAATGCCACATCCCCATGGGAAAAGCTTCTTGCGAATAGTCGTTCAACGATACAACAGAGATCCGTGAGAACTTTCCATTCCACACATCCAGCTGGGATGTAACTTGCAAGGAGCAATGGCAAGTATCTCAAAAGCGTCCAGCATTGACTAGCAGACTGTCTGATGCGAATGAGTCCCTTCGTTTGCTTGATTGGCATCGGGGAATTATCCTGAGGACTCCATGTGAATCGGGAGAGGAGCACATTCAGCTCTATCAGGAATATGTATTTCTTGGTACAGACGATAGTCGTAATGATCAGTGCCAACGTATATGGCACCACGCCTTCCAGCAAGTCGTGTCCAATATCGGGAGGGAAACCATCTGCCACGCTGAAGTAAGGAAGCTCAGAGTACGCGCAACTGCCCTTGATCCCAGTTTGAGAAACAAGGTCTTGCTGAAACCCACTATCCTCTAGACATTGCAGCTGCTTTTGGTAAACGTCACGTGTTCTTAACACGAAATCATTTTCCGTAAACTTGGTCTGAAAGTCAACTGACGATCCCCGACAGAATCTGCATGGACTTTTCCCACTTGAAAAGTTTTGCATAAAACCGGCAATGTTGTGGACAGCAAGGTTGTCACATGACACAAATGATAGCTTGGCGTAAACAGTTACCAGCTCGCCGCGGACGCTAACCTCTATCCCATTGGTCCATAGCAGCTTCAAATCATCTATTAGTCTCTTTAGGACTACCAGCCAGCCGTATTCGCGAACTACAGAAGACAAACAGAGTACCAACAGAAAAATAGTGTCAACCTTTGATCGCAGTTTCGCAGGCACATTCAGAAGGGAGAAATTTAGCGTTGCTAATTTGTGAACACCAGAAGCACTTCCCAGAGGGTTTGCTACTTCGAAGTCATCGCACGATATTGATATATATAGTGTGTTTCTCCTTCGCGGTGTGTGATCAGTTCCATCAAACACGTCAGCGATCTTCGGAGATCCAGCAGGGTGGTCTTCAAAAACCCAATTATACAGCTGCGGCAAGCATGCCAAATGCTGTAACTGTGATATAAGGGAGACATACTGAAACGAATCGATTTTGCCATTGCTTCTTTGCCCAAGCACAACAGTCTCAGGTTCCACGTATGGAAGATGATTTACCACAAATTTTTCATATTTGTGGTTGCTTTGAAAGGCCTGTAAGGCATCCATGCAGCATTCACCTTCATCTCTACTTGCATTATCATGCATCGCTTGTTTGACTATGTCTTCTACTTGCTTGGAAGCTTCAGCACATGCAGCTTCAGGTAAGTGATGGTCACGAAGTGTGTTAAAAAACGATGCAACCAAAAACATAGGACGGGTGATGGTCGGTTCATGTTGCGGTACTTCTTCTCGTAGAGTACCAACATGATACGGAAGTTGTTCTTCTTCTGGTTCAGATTCAGGCTCTGAACTGTCTGAATCACTTCTGCCAGGCAGGCCATGTGCAGTCTGGACATGCCTCTGCCATGCTCGAATGTTACTAAAACGCGACTTCCGACCTGAACAGAGACAGCAGTCAAATCTGAAGTGCCTACAATCTGTCTTATGTGTCTTAAGATGCTTTATGTATATTACAAGTGAGTAGTTCCAAAATGGACAGTATGAGCATGTAAATTTTCTGAACTTATAAATAGGCTTCAAAGGATCCTGCAATAGAAGTATTCAATAATTGCATACCACAAACATGAACAGCACAGTAAAAGCAGCAAGAATAGAAGATGTCGATGGTCACGTGCTCTCATAGGCGGATGCAACCTTTCAGTGTCATGGACCAATGGCACATAATCACCAATTTTACTTGATGTAGAAATACATAATAAATATGAAGTCATCAATGTCAAAGCGTTAAGGCTTAACAAGAGCCACAGGGGACCATCTGGGTTAAGCCTATCATGGGAATATACCATAAGATGAGAAAGATACTGGAACATCCCAATTAATACCATATTCGGAGTTCTAAAGAAACTATCCACTGCACTGCACTACCACGGCCAATCTGATCAGTATCACACACCCAAAGGAAAGTACCGAATCCACCACCATGCACAACAGCTACCAGTACAATTTTCCATGTCCATGTCCATGCATCAATGCAATTTTCCATCCCATGCAAGATCTAAGACCTATTATCACCAATCCCACTCCATCCACCCAATTACCTGTCTCCCTTCTGCCCACCTTATAATAAATAAATACAAATTATTTTACCTAAATAATTTATCCACTCTACTTCTCAATGCACTCAGTGAGGGACACCTCACCAAATCATCACATAACACATTCCATTGATCAAACAACCTGTAAATGTGGTAACTGAAAATGTGTTGGCATTTAAATGCTCTAAACCTTGACTTGTCTAACCTGAATTGATGATCTCTATGCAATAAACTAAATAAAAGAGCACGATTTTGATTGACATTCCAACAGTAAATGTATACCTTTCGGTTGGCAATAAACCATTGAGTTATTGCTTATCAATACCAGTGAAACTGTTGTTATCCATGTGGCTTTGCAATAGATAAAGTTTACATGTTTTGAGTTTCGATGGCTTTGCCTGAGAGAGTCCCGTTACTATTGCCTATTTCAATTGCTACAGCAATTGGAATAAACAACATCTCCGGTGGTGCTATCTTACTGAGGTTAGAATAAAAGCATCTTCTGGCTGCTATGCTATTGTATTGCATGTGCTATTGGCTAATTGTATTGTTAGGTTGTGTTAGGATAGGTTTCTCAATATCTTGATTACTTTTTGATGTGTTTATCTCTTCGAAAGTCCTTGCACAACTTCCTTCTCAAAGCATCTAAGCTATACAAACTGAAGTCTGAGGGCTATGTTCACCCATTGTTAGTGGTTGCCATTCCAACTGAGGTATTCAGTAATGAGGACACCAATGACCCACACACATGACCATCTCATTGAGGCTGTGAAATGCTTTGGTTGGTTATTGGGGTTTAGGGGCGCATCGACTGCAGAGGTCATGCAGCGCCCAGTGTGAAATGTTTTCAGATTTAATTCTACAAAACTACGCAGATGGCAACAGCTTCTCTGACGAGGCTTGAGATCTGTCAGGAAGCCAGAGGGTGGTGGTGGTGGTGAATTGGTGTTTAGGGGCGCGTCGACTGCAAAGGTCATTTTGCGCCCATATGGAAGCCAGGGGGAGTCAATCATCATTTTCAAGTCATATTTTCAGATTGAAAATATAGAACATGACAAATTAACATCAACAGGGTATCAAAACAAGGGGTTCAGCCACCTCCCCCCTGATCGACCAGGAATTTCAAGCCATGTTAGCTGACATTGACAAGCAATGATGTAATAGTTTGCTACCAACATAAAGTGTGCATTTCCAATTAAATGAATGGTAACATTGTCACAGTACTCCGGGACCTGCCAGGGAGTAAATATCGCCATAAACCTGGCTCTTGACACACATTGTCCTGGGACGGATCTTGCAGATAAATAGGTCATAAGGTCATAAAGTGTTCAGACTTAATACAAGCCACAGGGGCCCATCTGGGTTGAGTCTGTACAGGTAAGATATCATGCACCTTGATAAAAAGACACTCATCACCCCAACCAATACCACATCCAAAATTCAAAAGAAACTATCCACTAGCTTCCCACACACCTATCAATACCTATCTACCTTCCCCATCCACCCTATTAACTTGATCCTGTGTAACACACACACACGAATTGAGTGCCCTACCAATAATTTTCCAACTCCATCCATGCCTGCTTAAAGTAGCTTGTACTGTGCACACCTAGCATAAATCTCACCCCATCCACCACTAATTAGAACTAAAATACAAGTTTTCTGGACTGAAAATTTTGTTCACCTTATTATTTAATACAGTCAATGAGGGACTCCCCACAACATCAGCAGGCAGCCTATTTCATCAATCAAACACCCTTTGACTGAATAGGTTGGTTGGTTTGTTAATTAGTCCAAGGGGCACATCAACTGCATTGGTCATACAGCATCCAAAAGGTAGATACATAACTAGGTACCCTACCTCCTGCAAAATTTTTGCAGTTTTGACTGTTGTGACCTCAGGACATGTAACATGTTACCCTTTTTTGTTATTATTGCAGTATAAGGTAAGCACAACACAATTTGTACACATTTTATCTCCATCAAGCATACAATGGGGTTATATTTGGTTAAGTTGTGTCAGGTTAGGCTTTTGTTGTAAGCTGGAACATTTTTTGGGGGGGGATTTCTTTTTTTTCAAAAGGGTTTCTTCGAAATAGTTCAGGCTAGCTCAGGTTACATCAGAGTAGACATTTTTGGTATGAAATTTGAGAGGGAAAAAAATGGTTGGAAATGTTCCATTAAAAAATAATTCCCTATCTTGCATGGAAGGTTAGGATAGGTTAATGTAATGTTGTTAGGTATGTTACATTTTTTTTCTTTATTTTGATACTACTTTGTATGCCATATTACCCAATGCCAAGCCCCTTTTGGGGTGTTATTTTTCCTCCCAACTGAAAAGTGTGCATTTGCAGAGTAAATGAGTGGTCATATCATGTTCAGTACATTAATAAATATTGGATAGAAAAAGAAAACCCTATAAATCGGATATTATCAAAACTGCAAACTTAACATTTTCATGCAGTAAAGAAAGCTGAATGTTCTGCCTTGCAGACATGGCTGATCTCAGTAATTGACAGGTCGTCATACAATTCTTACCAAACAATCAACTTCATGAGTAAGATTTGGGCTGCTATGACCTTTGGTCAGGTCAAATGTCACCTACAAAAAAAAAAATCCACTCAGTGGTTCCTGTGGTTAGCCATGTCTGAGCAAAAAATAGTTTTCCAATAGCAAAAAAATGTTTTAAAAAATTAAATAATGCAAGATAACATAACCTAACCTAGCCTAAATGGTATTATTGTGCTTTAAGGTGGTAACAAAACAAGATACACACACACTTCCCTCCATAAAGCAAACAAATGGGTTAGGCTTGGTTAGGTCAAGTTAGTTTAGGTTTTTTAAGTTGGAAAATTTTCCCCCCCAAAATTCCAATTTTTATTTCTTCAAAAATGTGGAAATTGTTTTTCTCCAAAAGCAGCCTATGCTAGGTTAGATTAGGTTAGAATGGATTAGGTTTAGGTTTATTTGGAAAATTTTAAGGAAATAAACTGCCTGTAATTTTTCTAATTATATTTTTGGATTTTGTTCTCCAAGGGGACGTTAGGTTAGGTTATGTTAGGTTCTGTTGCATTTGCATTGTATTTTTGAACATTTCTTTTTATGCTGTTACCTAACTCAAAGCCTCTTTTTTGGTGTTATTTTGCTCACAACCTGAAAAATAAGCATTTGCACAGAAAATGAGTGGTCTGATCATCTTAGTCATATTCATGAACATTGTATTGTAAAGATAAATTCCAAGAATTCATAAACATCTTAAAGCAAAAATGTACCACCTATACCCAGGAGAAAACAATCAAAAAGATTACATTTGAAAAGTTTCAAACAATTTTTTTATCTCAAATTTTCCGAATTATGAAGAAAAAACCTTACCAACCTAACCCAGCCTAACACAGCCTGCTATTGAAGACAAACAAGTTGTTTTTGAATTTAAAAAATTGAAAACAATTCCAACTTTTAAAAAACTAACCTAACCTAACCTAACCAAACCAAGCCAAGCCAAGCCAAGCCAAGCCAAGCCAAGCCAAACCTAAACCAAACCAAACCAAGTCCATTTGTTTGCTTTATGGAGGAAAAATAGGTCTTAATATTAATAACGTCCATACAACCTGACACATAAATGGCTTTAAATGATACTACATGCATATTCCGTCTTCAAACAACTCGGTTTGCAAACCTTAGGCCTGACCAGAATTTGAATTTCTTCATGGTTAATGTCAGGTGAAGACCTCTGAATCAAGGGGAACAGCACCTCATTTGACCAGGGATGGTGTAAGCACTCCTTTTACTCATTATATACCATGCAATTCCATAGGACTAATGCTAAAATTAAACAATTTGAAGAACTGCCCTCCTCCGCCACCTAGTCCATCATCCATGCTCCTAATGTTTCATATTTGGTCTCAGGCCTGCCATGCATATGCACAGGAAGTAATTATGGTCAATAAAGAACATACTGCTATTACTTCTGGCTCCAGAGAATAGATTCTCAACCGCATGGTGATCATTCAAACATTGGCATTGGTCTTCATGCAAGTCAGCAAACACAAACATACACATGGGAATAATTATGAGAGCATTGTGACATTGGAATAGTGCACATATTGCCAATGCATAAGTAATACCAAATGAAACTCACCATCTTTCCTTTCCGCGGTCCCCAATGGCGGACGCTGCACTTTCCCGCGCACTTCACAAAACAAACGCCTTCTTCAGCGCGTATAACAGTCAAGTGAAAACACAGGTTTTTGTACCTTCATTTGGTACTTATACCTCAGCCTGTTGAATAATTGGGTAGAAATACCTCGTTTTTTGTTCATTGGGTAACGCTAACTTCGGTAATGTAACGGTACTCATAATTATGGGTCCCATGACACAAATATATATGTCGCGAGTAACTCCAGCATTCAGTGGATCATATTACCCGGTTGTGTTCGTTTATTTAGCTCACATGAGCCATGTGATGCGTAGAGATACCTATGAAATACGGGTAGCCATATCCATTTGGTTTCTTCTACCTCAATGTGGATAGGATGATGCGTTATGATGTAACAAAACCGTCTTTTATAGTGTACAGGAACTTCTCTATGTGTGAAAATATCGTAAAAAGCAGGGCTACCGTACTCTTTTGGGTACTTTTATCCTGTGGTTGGGTCAATATTTATCTGTGTGCAGGTGGCAGCAGCTAAGCGCGGTCGTCGCCGAAAGGGCGCCACCGGAGCCTGTCCCAGGCACCCGCCACCAGTGCTACCTGGTGACTCCTCACACCAAGCATCCTCACACCTGGCATCGGTGAGCGCTCTCCCAGCAAAAACTATAATCCATACAAAATACAGCCTTGTTCTCACAACATAACCATAAAACTCCCCGCGCAAATAATGACAAACCGGAGGAATTTTTGATAATGTACTGCCTCGGGATGAGTATGCACGGATAAGTATGCTGTACTTACTCGCCCACCGGACGGGCAGCTCTGAGCCCACCGGACGGGCAGCTCTGAGCCCACCAGACGGGCAACTCTGAGCCCCCATATAGCGTGACCGTACCAGAGACGCCTCGGACAGAGGGCTCGCTATTTCGTCCTCGAAGCGAATAGTTGGTGCCCCAGCGGAAATCATTTGGTTTTCAGTGCGATGCACGGGCTCCAGACTGCTGCATGGAATAATGCAATTTAAAGTAATTGCTTTCGCTTTATCTTGATACCACTTGTGTCTTCTGTTGACTGCTAACTTACTCTCCAAATCCAAATGTGTTCGTACCCACCACGGGATCATACTGGCTCACGACTGAAAACGTCGTTGCGCCAAGGATTTTTATACCGATGGTTTATCAATTGTATGTGAACTTTGCAACATGGCAGGGAGGCAACTTTCAGATACGAAGCGCATCTGCGGCCTTTGGGATCTCTGTGAGAACCCGGACTTGCTCGCACGCAGCTTAATACCTGAACTTAACCCTACTTCGGTAGGGATGGGGGAGAATTTGCCCCCCACCCCAGTGGTTGTCGCTTGCCGTTCCCTAAGCATTTGTGGTATGATCGTGAAGCTCGGTGATATTTCAAAAGTTTCTTTTTGTACTTCATGCCATAATGATTGTTTCGTAGCTCTATCAGAGGCGGCTCCAGAAGGGAGTATCGGGAGGCACCTTCGACATATTTCTCCCCAGACTTATGAATAGCACACACCCCATAGTATTTTACTTGTGTTTCGTTCAGGTAACCATAATTTTGGATTCAACTGCTAACCTCGCTTACCTCCGGAAATGCTTATTTTGAGCCTGGGTATGTCAGGGGCGGATCCAGGGGAGGACAATTGGAACAAGTGACGTGTTTCCTGAAAGCGGCATCATTTACGATGCCATCGAAAAGTTGTCAGGATTGAGTGAATTCCGGACAATAGGCAAGCATGCATCACAAACAAATAGACATGCATCACAAACGGTGGCTGAGCCAGAAGGCCTTCCCAGTGGCGGATCCAAGAGGTGACGGTAACAAAATTGCAATTGGGCAAGTTAAATACCAATGTGACAACTACACAACCAATGCCATGTGATAGTCAACAGTTTAGTGCATATGAAAATGAGTGGACATCGGAGAAACGTGTGCAACAGGTTAACAAGACATAAACTGAAAGGATAATTTTCACTGATTTTTCCCGTTTGTCAATGTAGAAAAAGCATTGAGGTATGTGAAAAGATCGCAATTTGGCCAGTTAACACGCGAACTGGAGGCGGGGGGGGGCGAAATCCGCCCACCCATCAGATTTGTCGTATATAACTGCAGATTTTAACGGTCGATATACGCGATTTTCTCTGTACCTGCTTAGAAATGACCGGCGCGTCGTGTAAAGCAAGAAAAATGGAAATCGTCCGAAAATATTTCAAGTTGGGGGGCCGTTAAAGTTTTTACAAAAAATACAGCGCCAGACCACAAAAATCGGCGCTGATGCGCCTCCCGTATATTCGCGAAAGGGAAGTGTTCTTGGCAACACTAGCGACTTGTTTGATGTATATTGATATTCTATATAGTTTCAAGGTCATGTTAGGTCACCGAGGTCAAGTCAGGTCAAGTTCATGACAGGTTAATGGAACCAAACTTGATCAACTGGAATGTTGTCATAAATGCGCTACTGTTTGTCATTTGTACTGTTTGTCATTGCGTTTCCATACTTTATTCATGTACTTCACTCCTTTCTTCACGAAGCCGATTGCGCCGAGCTGCCCGACGGAGCAGTCGGGCAGCCCGGTTCCGGTAACTGGAACAGGTAACTGACCTGATAAAGTGCTGCTATATAGGTGACCTGAGGTCAAATGTTGGGTCTAGCATCTGCATTGTATCATTAGTAATGTCCAAAACATCATTGATGCCCATTTTGGAGCATTTAAACAATCACAGCGATCCATAACAATGACAAGCCAAGCCACGCAAAACAAGACAATTGTGACAAATGTGACCTCATTTGACCGTGAAGATATTGACCTAAGGTCATGAAATTTGCATACAATAGAGTTCGCTATCGTACCCATCCACCCTGTGAATTTCGTTCCTCCAGCTTTAATAGGAGCCGAGATCTTAGGGGAGAGTGCGGATTCCAACCCCCCCCAAGTGCGCGTAATTTTCAGAGGCCCCCCAGGGCGCGTGTTAACACGCGCCCTGGAGGGCCTCTGAAAATTACGCGCATTGGAGGGGGGGGGGCGGATTCCGCCCCCCCCGCTAAGATCTCGGCTCCGAGTAAAGCTGGAGGAACGAAATTCGCAGGTGGATGGGCACGGTAGTGAACTCTATGGTGTGCAAGTTTCATGACCTTAGGTCAATATCTACAAGGTCAAATGAGGTCACATTTGCAAGATTATCCGGTTTTGCGTGGCTTGGTTTGTCATCGTTATGGATCGCTGTGATTGTGCTTAAATGCTCCAAAATGGGCATCAATGATGTTTTGGGCATTACTAATGATGCAATGCAGATGCTAGACACAACATTTGACCTCAGGTCACCTATATAGCACCACTTTATCAGGTCAGTTGCCTGTTCCGGCTACCGGAACCGGGCCGCCCGCCCGACTGCTCCGTCGGGCAGCTCGGAGCAATCAGCTTTGTGAAGAAAGGAGTGAAGTACATGAATAAAGTATGGAAACGCAATGACAAGCAGTACAAATGACAAACAGTAGTGCATTTATGACAACATTCCAGTTGATCAAGTTTGGTTCCATTAACCTGTCAAGAACTTGACCCGACTTGACCTCGGTGACCTACCATGACCTGGATACTATATAGCATATCAATATACATCAAACAAGTCGCTAGTGTTGCCAAGAACACTTCCTTTTTGCGAATATACGGGAAGCGCATCAGCGCCGATTTTTGCGGTCTGGCGCTAGAATCTTTTTTTATTTTAACGGCCCCTAACTTGAAACATTTTCGGCCGATTTCTATTTTTCGTACTTTAAGCGACGCAGCGTTCATTTCTAAGCAGGTACACAGAAAATCCCGTATATCGACCGTTAAAATCTGCAGTTATTTACGAAAAACCGGAGGGGTGGGCGGATTTCGCACCCCCCCCCCTCCAGTGCGCGTGTTAAGTGTTGAGGTCACTGACACAAAATCATCACCAAACGATGGCTAATATACAAATGGATGTTATATATTGGTCTAAAATATGTTTGATAACTTCCCACAAATGTTCTTGGCAAGTGTTCTTTCACTTGCAATAGAATCCTTGCTCCTCTATCATCTCATCTGGGCATAAAACTATCTCGATTAATTTGTCAATCTGTGCTTCTTAATGGTGTGAACTTTACCTCTCGAATTTCCTTTTTCCATTTTACTTTCCGATCATTCACGGTCCCTCTTTCGTGTGTTTCCAGTTCAATGTTCATGCACAATTAGTATTCCAAGTTTTGCATTTCCAGATGTAATCACCATTTCCAGTTGGCTCTTTCCCTGAGTAATGAGCAGGTTCAAACTTGAAGGAGCTACATTGAAATTACGAGGGAATGATTTGAATGATAAGTACCCTCCTCATGAACATATGTTGTCACAATGTAAATATTATACCTTACCTCAACCACTTAACTTTAATGCTGGATTCTCAGTACTTCATATCAATGCAAGATCCCTCAAGAATAAATTTTATGATGTTGCTCATTTTCCAGCAAGCTTTAAAGTTGATTGGTCAGATATTTGTGTCCGAGACATGGCTGAAGAAAGATTTAAAACAATATTTTAGTATTAAAAAAAAAAAATATATGTGCATCTAGTAGAAAAGAAGGGGAAGGTGGAGGTACAGCATTATATGTAAGTAATAGATATGAGGCTAGGGAAAGAAAAGACCTGGACAGTGATCATTTTGAGACCAGTTTTCTGGAAGTCAATATGAAGTCGGGTGAACCACCAAAAAAAAATCCTAGTAGGGGAAATGTATAGACCTCCAAGTCTGAGCCACACTTTATTTATGGGCTATTTGGGAAAAATACTTGACTCATTTGAAAACACTAAATGTACATGTGTCATAGCAGGGGACTTCAATTACAATCTTTTGAAATATCACTCTGATAAACCTACACTTAATTTTTTGAATTTGTTCAATTCTTATGGATTCTTCCAAACCATCTCAAAAGCAACCCGGATTTGTAATGATTCAGATGCTCTTTTAGATAATATATTTATCAATGATGTTAATGTCTTTAACAATTCAGGAATTCTACTTCATGATTTATAAGATCATGTTCCAGTTTTTCTTAATCTGTCGTTAATTGAAAGTTGAATTATAACAAAACATTCACTTACAGTTTTTTTCTAAGAATAAAGTCAGTGAATTAAATGATCACCTCATCAGCAACTTAGAAGCCTTTCAAGTTGAAACTGATGCTAATCAAGCATGCAACAAACTTATGAAGGCATATGAAACAGGTATTAAAAAAGTATCTAAAATTTTTACACACAGTAGAAGAAAGAATCCAATTAAACCATGGGTAACCCCTGTACTTCTGTGTTCAATAAATACAAAACATATACTATATGCAAAATATATTAGGAATATAATCTTACTGTATGAAAATAAATACAAAATGTATAGGAACATGATTTTCAATGTGCTTAAGAATGCAAAACGATTATATTACAAGAGGGCATTCCAGGACAGCAAAGGTGATGGAAAAAACATGGAAGTATTTGAATGAAATTATAAACAAGAATGAATTGCAAACAGTTCCTCCAATGTGCTTTGTTGATAACTCTGGGGCTACCTGGGTAAATGAACAAATACCTGATAAATTCAACACTTTTTTTTCAACGATAGGCAGTGAATTGGAAAAAAATATACCTGCAACAGACAACATCCCATTATATTATCTTACACAGCCTACTTATGCCAGCATTAACAATATTCCTTCTGTTATTAAAGCTCAAATTGAAGAAATTGTTAAGTCTTTGAACCCTGTGGGTGGAGGTATGGATAAAATTAGCACACAAATTTTGCTTGGAACATATAGAAGTATTTTGCAACATCTAACATATTTCTTTAATCTTTGTCTGAGCACTGCAATATTCCCCGATGGATTAAAATCTGCAGTTATAATTCCTGTATATAAATCAGGGGAAATAATAAATTTACTAATTATAGGCCAATCTCTTCGCTACCAATATTTTCGAAAGTGCTGGAAAGATTAATATACCTTAGTGTATCATCATTTTTAAATGAAAATAATATACACCCATTGCAATTTGGTTTCAGGAAAAAGACATAGCACATACATGCCAATTACTCTGATGCATAACGAAGTAACTAATTCCATTGTAAATAATAAATTAGTTTGTACCCTATATCTGAATTTGAAAAAGGCATTTGACACTGCATTTTGCATCTGCATCAGCATTTTGCACTGCATCAGCATTTTGTTACGAAAAATGTACCTTATTGGCTTCAGGGGAAATATATATTAACTTTTAAACTCTTACCTATCAAATAGATCTCAAAGAACCAAGATACATGACATCCTCTCCCAACCATTAAACATCACAATCGGGTTCGATTGAAGGGTTCGATCCAAGGCTTCGATTCTTGGACCTCTGCTATTTCTTCTATACATTAACGACCTCTGCAATGTTTCCAATTTGGCTAGCTTTTACCTATTTGCAGACGATACTGCCATAACTATTACAGCCAATGATCATTTTGAATTACAAACTAAAGTAGATGAAGTAATAACCAAAATCATTGCATGGTTTCATACCAACAGATTATCTATTAATGCTGATAAGACAGGACATCAATTTTGTTTCCAGGAAACCATGTGATGACCTTCATGTCAAAATAAATACTTCTAATATTACTAGGCATAGCTGTATCAAATATTTAGGTGTATTTATCGATGAAGACATGACGTGGAAAAGCCATATTAATGCCATTTCTTGAAAAATTAGCAGGAATATTGGAATTATAGGCAAATCTAGGTACTTTCTATCCACTTGTGAATTGCTTCTTCTGTATAATTATCTAATACTGCCATATCTAAATTACTGTGCTGTTTTCTGGGGAAAAACGTACCACTCTAAGCTCGACAAGATTATTAAGTTGCAGAAGCGTGTTGTTAGGGTTGTTCACAAGAAACCTTACTTATGCCATACAAATGAATTGTTTATCAAACAGAGTTTTCAAGTTTCTGGTCATAGTTGATGAACAATGTATTTATATCATGCTAGATTTTCTAAACCACTCATTACCAATACCTCTTTCTGATATGTTTCAACTTCATCAACAAGGTGGCCTCAGAGTTAGACAACTCTTTCAAATACCCTTTTCTGATATCAAGTACAGAATGTTTTCATTACCCCTTATTGCACCAAAAGCCTGGAATAAAATAATATACTCTCACTTCCATACGATTGAAGATGTACCTAGGAATAAAATCATTTTGAAGAAAAAAAACACATCAGGCAATACATTAATAGAGGTCATGAACTTTTGAAATTAATGTCAGTGATAATGATGTGCTATGCACGGTGATCTGGTTGTCTTATTCGGATATTTTCGTTTAAGTACCATGTTTTCTTTTCTTACTTCTTTCTTCATACTGTGTTCGTCTTTTCTCCTTAGTGTAGTAAAAGTTTAGGAGATGCATGTGCAAGATTATGGGTTTTATATTATTTCTCCATTAACACCTACAGCGCAGTTTATTTTTCTGGAGCCCTCGAAGACGTTACTAGCGTTGCTAATTGTCTGAAAGGGCTTCAGGAACATATTTTGCTAATATCTGGTGGCGTGATCTGTCCAGCAAGAAACAGGAGCGGGGAGTGGTGTGACCTACCCTGATTTGCTTACCATGACCTACTTCTCATCCCTGGAATTTAACGTAATTAGGTCGCACGGGTATGAAAGAGCATTACTGCCGACCTATTAATGGAGAGGGGAAGAAAAAACAAAATAAATGCAGGTGAAACTAAGTGCACATTGAGAAGTACTCTAATCCATTTAACGTGGGCAGGTTGAAACAACAATTTGCACACAATTTCCTATGGAGAAAGGTAATGTAATCATGAGTTGTGACGTAGCTTTACGCGTGTCGCCGTTTTGGCCGCCGCGGAGTTCGTAGCGCCGGGCGAGTCGATGTCGGTTGTCGGTAGGGGTGTTTCCGCCCTTTCAACGGACGCGTGGCACGCGGGGCGGTTGTGTGCCGTGGCACTCCTAAGCGCAATAGAAGTTCGAGAATCGTTGTGGCCTGAGTAGCTCAGTTGAGCTGGTGCTGACAAGTTCAGAGTGGTAGTGGATGCACCAACGGGCACGCTCAGATACCTGCGATTGTCCTTCGTGAGCGCGCGGTGCCACGACGAGCCCAACGCTTTACTCCTGCATGGTGCATATCAGATAGCTCCACATAGGGTCTGTTCCCGCACCCTCATCCGGAATAGGCTGAGAGTCCATTTCCTCTACCGGCAGTTCCCGTGCCTCATCCGGAATTGGGTTACCAACATCGAACCTCCACCGAATGAGAAAAACATAATCCGGCCGGTCGGCGGTTGAGGAAGGAATACGACAAACGTGCCGCAACCGTGACGTTCAGCATCAAATAATGTTTAACCTGGCCTAGGCCAGGAGTACAGTCATTGGGTTGTATATGCCGCACTTTCTTTATTTTAGAGCTGTTTTTCTTTTAGAAACCCAAAAGACATGGGATATGTGGTGGATATGAGCAATCACTCATGTTTGATGTCACCAACTAGACTACTTTGCTTCCAGTGTACTTTGGGAGAATCCAATGCGCCAGTGGAAATCGGAGCTCGGCGTCTTAAATTTGATGGGTAAATTGTAGGTTCAGTCATACATCTTAATTTTCATGCATTTGAGGGAGGCATGCATGCTAGTATGCATCCATGCTTTTTGTTTGCATCCATGTATATACATACATGGATGGCTGAAGTAGGAGCTCCGTGTGCCATCCACATGGGAAGGTGGTTTCCTCCGACACACAGGCGTTGAATATTTATGAAAATTATTGAGGTAATATATGAAGGCAATGGCCTGGTCCAAATTGATTGGAGGACACACTCCCTAGGGTCCGTTAGCAGTTGAATTATTAGGGGAGGGCAAACCAACATTAAATGGCACTTGCCCCCTCAAAAATATATAAAGCAACACCCCTGCTCAAACGGGTAGCCCGTCAAGTACACCATACTACTTGAGTGCCCATCGCTAAACGGTCTTTCGTCCCAAGGTGCCACTCTCAGAGTAAAAGACGCTCATTCAGTATGCTCCAGTGCAGTCCCCTTTCCCCATTTCATGAATATTATTCTGAACGAGAGCGTCAAGGGACTTCCGCAACATCGCCCCTCCGAGGAAATTGCTCCCTTCCAAAGGAGTACATGCCTCCCCGCCCTTGAGTATTTATGGATCCGCCCTTGGAATAAATGCTTTTTGAGCTCCTGAAGCAGCACAAGCCGTCGTCATCCACTGTACGTCAGCTTCTCGGTCAGAGTCGGAACCAGAAAACATAGCTTGCAGCGTGCTTTATTCATCCTCCAATGGCTGCTGCACCATAGGATTCATTGGGCTTTCAGAACAGCGAGTGAGTATATCAATCAATCAAAATATCGGCATTGTTACGTGCAAGATCGGAGCAAGCGACAGAGAATGCCACCGATTTGCACATGTGCGCCAAATAGCACTACAACCATACCACCGCGAACAGCTGATTGAAGCACAAAACTCTTCCGGTCGTTTCCGTGCCTGGGCCTGGAAGACCTCTACTGGCCGAAGCTCAACCTATTCCGGATGAGGGCTCGGGAATAAAGAGCATGCACGCACACGTATGCTGTCCCGCAGCGCACCCTTGTATGCGGTACAGCCTGCCCGTCACGCGCGTCTGGGCACGCCCAAGTATTATTTATTAGGTGATTCACGACGCAATTTATGCACATTCACGGATAATGGCGCCGCCTACACTGCTTTGCCGGTGGGCCACGGGATTGGAAAATGTCCCGAGCTGTGCGAGTATTGAACCCGGGACCTTTGGTACCCAGAGCTCAACACCTTAACCGCTCGGCCATCCCCGTCACCTCGTGCAGCACGTTATCGTATTCCTCAATCATATGCAGGACATTCACGCATGCGTATGTTGTTCCGCAGCACACTCATGATTGCCGTTCAGCCTATCCGTCAGGCGGTGTCTTGGCATGAACTCAATCACTCATCCAACGCAGCGGGGCACGTTCTATGGAACACATCCATCAGGTCCAAGCATGCCCATTTCCTCAGATCTTGATGCAATTTCGACAAGATGGTTTCCGGATCTTGGAAGTAAACTCGTTGAAACGCTGGCAGTATTCCTGATTTTATCAAAAGATGTTCGATCATGTTGCCCAGTGCCTCCAAAACCACTTATTGGATTTCCTAAACTTGAACATGGCTCTTAGAATTGCGCAGCACTATCACTCGTTAGTATTCGTCAATTATTTTGGCCCAAAAAATTCGAAGTAAGTCAAAAAGTAGTGCACGAAATTATCCAAATGTGATCACCGATTCAGGTTGCATTTGTCAACAGCAAGCACGTGTTCTATGGAAATATCCACTACAATCAATAATAAACAAAGGGTTTTCTTGCGCTTCGCAGTGCAGTAGTGAGCACAAAATTGCGTCCAAAGTTACCCATCAAATTACGAGTGTCGGCGCGGCGCCTGTGGCCCTCACCGGCCGGCCGGTGCGTTATCGACCATGACGTGCAGGCACAATGATTTTCCGGTAAAGGCAATCATTATTGCGGCAGCATTGCTGGTCCATGATGGCTTTTCGGCATTTCTTTCTGAGCCACATTATTTGAGGGGGCATCTGAAGCTCTATCCTCAAGTTTTATGCTCCTCGCTTCGTATCGCGTTACGAAGCTGCTTGGCATCGCGCTACAAAGTAGCTTCGCATTGCGTTCTCTAAATTCGTGGCCTGTTCTAAACTTATTTTCGAGGTGTTATGGCATGAGTACGTTTTTTATCCATCAAAGGCGGGTCCGCAGATACAAATTTTGGAGGACATGTGAGGCGAATTTGTACAATTTGATGATCTTTCGAAGCCAGCCAGTTATGCACCTAAGTACTGGCATCTACCCAACACCATTGATACAGAACAAACCTAGGTTGTACATTTCGCGTTACGCTCGACTCAGATCCGCGACTGGAGTCGCAACGCCTTGATGCCAGTGGGCAGATCCCACTGAGTCACTTGCACCAGGCTCACTCACTAAACGCCCACTCTCTCATGCTCGTCTAACACAGGAGCCGGCAACTAAGGGTCGGTGGGTTACGGCGACCAACGCCGTCGTGTAACACAGGAGCCGGCAACTAAGGGTCGGTGGGTTACGGCGACCAACGCCGTCGACACAGGAGCCGGCAACTAAGGATCGGTGGGTTACGGTGACCAACGCCGTCGTGTAACACAGGAGCCGGCAACTAAGGGTCGGTGGGTTACGGCGACCAACGCCGTCGTGTAACACAGGAGCCGGCAACTAAGTGTCGGTGGGTTACGGCGACCAACGCCGTCGACACAGGAGCCGGCAACTAAGGATCGGTGGGTTACGGCGACCAACGCCGTCGTGTAACACAGGAGCCGGCAACTAAGGGTCGGTGGGTTACGGCGACCAACGCCGTCGTGTAACACAGGAGCCGGTAACTAAGGGTCGGTGGGTTACGGCGACCAACGCCGTCGACACAGGAGCCGGCAACTAAGGGTCGGTGGGTTACGGCGACCAACGCCGTCGTGTAACACAGGAGCCGGCAACTAAGGGTCGGTGGGTTACGGCGACCAACGCCGTCGACACAGGAGCCGGCAACTAAGGATCGGTGGGTTACGGTGACCAACGCCGTCGTGTAACACAGGAGCCGGCAACTAAGGGTCGGTGGGTTACGGCGACCAACGCCGTCGTGTAACACAGGAGCCGGCAACTAAGGGTCGGTGGGTTACGGCGACCAACGCCGTCGACACAGGAGCCGGCAACTAAGGATCGGTGGGTTACGGCGACCAACGCCGTCGTGTAACACAGGAGCCGGCAACTAAGGGTCGGTGGGTTACGGCGACCAACGCCGTCGTGTAACACAGGAGCCGGTAACTAAGGGTCGGTGGGTTACGGCGACCAACGCCGTCGACACAGGAGCCGGCAACTAAGGGTCGGTGGGTTACGGCGACCAACGCCGTCGTGTAACACAGGAGCCGGCAACTAAGGATCGGTGGGTTACGGCGACCAACGCCGTCGTGTAACACAGGAGCCGGCAACTAAGGGTCGGTGGGTTACGGCGACCAACGCCGTCGTGTAACACAGGAGCCGGCAACTAAGGGTCGGTGGGTTACGGCGACCAACGCCGTCGTGTAACACAGGAGCCGGCAACTAAGGATCGGTGGGTTACGACGACCAACGCCGTCGCCTAGCGGTGCCGTCTAACGCAGATGAGCTTCAAAATATTCAAACGTTGATTTTTGGGTGGGCAAAAGTTGTATTGCCATGACTGATTTCACCTTCCTTTTCTTGTTTTTAAAATCTTCCACAACATGAATCCTCGAAGCCGAAAAAAATGATGTCAGTCGTAATCACATAGACCGTCCTAGTAACGTCACTTTTCGGGGATAAGTTGTGAGGTAGTTTCGGGCCCTACTCGTCGAGCGCTTTCCGATGACAACACTTTCGTTTTCGTACACCGCTTAGTTTGGCAATCATATGGGGGTATAAAAAGACCCCTCACCACCCACCCGAGACGAGGTGTGAGAATTTGACCCGGAAGACCGGAAGGAGTTAACCCGGTATTGACCTGGCTCTTCAGCCATACGCCACTGACCGGCACACGGCTGACCAAATATTACCCCTACCCACTCTACTCCCCTGCTTATCTCAGGAACGGCTGGTACGATTACAAACTCAAACGGCAATTAACAAAGTCGTGGTGGGCGTCTCAGAACAGGTAACAAATTATGTTTTAGGTGCGTACTAAGGTTACAGGTCAAGGACAAAGGTCTAAAATGTGAAGTCATGGATTATTTCATTCTCTGGACAATGCATGGGTGTACTTATCGAATATTCAAGAGTGTGCCTCATCGTGTGAATTCATTGCGCACTGATGAAACATGCTGCATACGCCAAAAATGGCGCCCAATGTCAAGCGTGCCGCACCAGGTCGCAGGTCAAGAGGGACTCTGGTCTTGAAAATTAACCAGATCAAGCAGGATATTTAAATATTTCCCCCAGTCCAAACGAGACATTTTCGGTGCGCTTCGAGAGCGGAAAGCAATCTACATAAATAGACATTGTTTGGTTTCCTCCCCCCCCCCCCCACCCCCAAGGAAATCCTGACCGGGTCCCTGGAGGAGGATGCAACAAGAACATGAACAGGATAGATGCAATTTTGAAGTTTTGGGCCAGAAGTTTTGCCTGGATGGCCTGCGTGAGCTGTTGGGATGGTAGCCTGGTTGGCCTCGTTGCCTGGTTGGTCTGGTTGCCTGGTTGCCTGGTTGCCTTGTTGTCCGGTTGCTTGGTTGCCTGGTTTGCCTGCGTGAGCTGTTGGGATGGCTGCATGCTTTCCTTGTTGCCTGGTTGCGTGGTTGGCCTGCGTGAACTGTGACCGCAAACTGACATTCCAGGTAGGAATTTATGTTTTGGAAAACCAGCCGCGACTTGTGGGGCTTCGGCACGATTTTTCGACACCCATTATGATTGACAAGAGTAGTGACGCGACTTATTTATGTCCAAGCGCGTTTTTTGGGCCCCGTCGTCATTTGTTGGACACATAGCGAGAGTTTTAGTGGTATCGACACGTTGTAGGGTCCACCACGTGTTAGGGGCTTTTGGAGCGATTATTGGGACCCTATAATAACTTTCCATGTACGGACTGCTTTTTCGTCGCCCTGATTTCATTTCTTGGGTGGTCCAAATGAGACTTTTGGGGGTCTCGGTGCGACCTGTCGAGCCCCTAGCGTGATTTTCAGGGGCACAGACGCGACTTTTAAGAAATCCTAGGCTCAGCGTTATTTTCAGGGGTACCGTCTCGATAATTTGGGGTCCGCGTCGTAATTTTCAACATTCTGGCACAATTTTCCAGGCCCCTAGCGTGATTTTCAGCGGCCCAGGTGCGAACCTTTGAGACCCCAGCGTGATTATCGGGAGCCCCGGCGCGACTTTTTGGGCGCCCAGCGGTATCTTCAAGGGACTCGACCCCACCTTTGGGGCCCTAACGTCATGTTCAAAAGACACTGCGTGACTTTTGGGGGCCCCCGTTTAATTGTTAGTTGCCCGGTGCGATTTTTGGGGGCATCAGTGTGATTTTTAGTGAGCCTGACACATTTTTCCCGAACACCGGCGCGATTCTTGGGGGCCACATAACCTCTCAGGGGTGGGGGACTGCTCCCAAGGCCCGTTCCCCCTTCGGTACGCCACTGATCCCCTTCATCCTCAACTTGTAAATAAGCATAACACTGTTACCGACCAGGAATGCAGACCAGGTAAACATGCATCTTGATGTAGGATGTCAAAACTTCTTTCGAAAAAAGTCGTACCAGTCTTCTGTAAGGCGTAAATAACCGCTTGCAAGGGCTCGACACCTCTCGTGAGGGCCTGCACACGTCCGTCAGGACCGATACCCGTTCGTAAGCGCCCAAAGATGTTCGTAAGCACCAGCAGACCTTCGGAAGGGCCCTTAGAAGTTCGTAAGGACCCGTAGACGGTCGTAGGAGCCCGTAGACGTTCGTGGCGGCCCATAGCGTTCGTAGGGGCCCGTATAATTTCGTAAGGGCCCGAAGACGCTCGTAAGGATCCACAGACGTTCACAAGGGACAGTATGTGGTCATAAATGTTCGTGCGCTCCTCTAAGGGCCCGTAAGCTTCGTAAAAGCCCACATTCGTTCGTAAGGACCCGTAGACATTAGTAAGGACCAGTACACGTCTTAAGAGTTCGAAGACATTCTTAGCGACCTTACAGCAGCCACAAAATATGTTGTTCGCCTTTCCACTCATGCCATGGTGATCGGAAAATAATTATATTCAGGTCCCTGGCGCAACTGTGTCCCCCAGCTGGGGTCGGAGCCAGCTGTGGGTCCATGGAAGCCCAATGAGGGGCAGACCGCCCCCTTGGCCGCATCCCTGTGCCGGGACATTGTCTTAACCTGGAGGCCACTGATGATGTCACAAGTCAGGTCAAGCACAGTATGCTTGGGTCTCATGTGGACCGAAGTATATCCTAGAAGTTACTGAATGCAATTATGATGGATTACTGAATGATGTTGAATGCCTCAGATGCTCAACTTGGAGCATTCTGAACCCGAATTCACTGGGTTATGTGAGTCAAACGCGGTCATGTCCTGTGTGAAGAATGTGGTGCACGATTATGATGTAAAATTACATATTCGGTACAATAATGCAACTTAGATAATCCTATCTATTTTATTGGCTCACATATTCACTATTTCCATTGCTATATAAGTTATAGATTCCATCGAATTAGTAGTTTCTCAGGGAGACCACGGTCTATTGACATAACCTAGGATAATCCAGATACCTTTGAAGAAAACATGTGTAACTGCAGCACAATTGATCATCATATCATCACCGACCATCCATGGATGACATAGGCCTGAACATTACCCCGTGATCGTCCAGGCACATGTTTCTGTCACGTCATTTGATCCATTATAGTCTTCCCTGGGCATCGATATTTTAGCACAGCATATCTGATTAAGCAGTCATATAATATTCCACGTTTCACATCCCTAGCTTTCGTGGTTTCAACAATGAGACTGTTATATCAGTGAGGTCAAAATGCACGAAAAATGGCAGTATATAGTACTAGGCTTCATGTGATCCAGCACGAATTGACGTAGGGTGACGAATTTCGAACACGAGAGTATATCAAACAGCCATCACGCCACCCTGCAGAATTGGCTTTCCTAGCTTCCATAGCTAAGATCATATTTTTAGTGCTCCTTCGCATTCTATGTCATACATATCCCACTTGGTCATTTTACAAACTTCTCTTATATTTATGCTGGATTAGCTTACGTTTTGTCTGCCTGTAGCACTTCTCAGAAGTCATATGTGGTCTGGAGGTTCGTCGTATTGGCGCTTCCTCTTGACAGACAATTCCTATATGTTTTATACCTCTTTCACACAACTACTGATCCGCTACGAAGCGGAACGGAAAATTCCATCCCTAACAAAATGAGTCACAGTGCATGCAATTATAAATTCCGATGTTTTACAACCGCGTGTCAAGTGTCCGCGGGCTTTATTTGATCGCCAATGGGACCGGGAAGCGTCATTACTCGACGTGACGGCAGGTAATGTGGAAGGACGTTCCGTCACGCACAACAAGCCGTTCCCCGTCCGCACTACGCAGCCAGTCTGACCGGACCAGCTACCATGCACACCGGCCGAAATACCAAGCCAGTCTGACCGGACCAGCTACCATGCACACCGGCCGCACTACCCAGACAGTCTGACCGGACCAGCTGACCGGCTACCATGCACAGATATCATAGCAATGCAGCCTCCAGAAGAACTTTGAGTTATTTTACGACGCATTCAACTACTAGGGCACATTGGGGCATCAAGGATGGAGCGGGCAGGCCCGCACTCAGGCGAACACAACTGGAGCGGAGCCGGCCAAGTCTAATGTTCATGTTTTACGAAATTGCACAAAACCTACAAGAGAGTAAAATATGACTTCATTGCATCATCACGTCAAAGTGCCATGCACTTCGTCGTAGTAAATGTCACTATGGTATCTCATGTAGTTTTTGAGATGCAGGACTGCTTGACGTCGCTCACTATTACTTTTGATGTGCGCTGTACCTGAGAAACGCGACAATTTCTCAAAGGCATTAAAGAAGCACATGACGGGTCAAAAGTGATAGCATGCAATTTATGAAGTTTAATTTGTTTGTGGAAACTGGCAAAAAAAATACATAATACGAAATACAAAATGGATTCGTTTTGATTTAGTTGTTTTGGGTTCCACCACATACAGATCGGCAAGATGAGATGCGCCGGAATATGTGTGCTTGAAAGAGGAGTTTCAGTGCTTCGGGGTGCAGGTGATATCGCGACCTGTTCAAAGCGATGAGGGCGGAGAAGCATTTTTGAGTTATCATCGAAAGATGAAAATCCAATGAATGGCCCAAAGTAACGCCGAGTATTGAATTTTTTTTTTTTTGGGGGGGGGGATTGTCGAGTACAGACACATTGAAAGTGAAATCTGAAATGTCTTGCTATCGGACTGAGTTCATTCACCCGATGATAACGAAGTGAGTTATTCTATGGTTCATTTTCAGTGAATTCGATTCCAACCAGGTTTTAAGTGCTGGAAACAAGTTTTCAAGTCGAACTTTGATCTCTGACATGCTGTCATGGACAGAGGAGGCTCTGTCCAAACTTTGGGTATCATCCGCGTAACAAAATAAACGGCCATGAGGAGCACAATTTACAAGATCATTTATGAAAAGACTAAACAGGGTATCATCCATGAGTAACCACTGAGGCACCCCCTATGGCAATCCAATTATTTTGTGTCCAAATCTCACCACCTGATTTCTTTCGCTTAAATAGTTCCAAAACCAGTGAGACGAGAACCCTTGTCGTCCAAGTTTTGTTTCCCAAAAGTGTTCGACGGTCCACGCTATCGAAAGATCTGCTCAAATCAACCACATCAACAAATGCTACAAATCATGCATCTGTGTTGTTCGAAGTCCAGCTGACTAAGTCAATGAAAGCGATTTCTGTGGAGTGTGATTTTCGATAAGCAAATTGAGTTTATGATAGAATGTGGGTATCAAGTAAGTATTTCACTATTTTACTTCATACAATCTTCTCGATAATTTTGTCGGATACAAACAAAAGTGAAATAGGCCGAAAGTTACTTGGATTTGTGCGATCGCCTGATCGAAAATGAAAATAATGCACGCTCTCTTCCGGTGGAAAGTACACCGAAAATGGTCCCTGAATTTACAATGGTGAGCAGTAGTGGTACCAGTACAGCAAAACATTTTCTTACGGCGATAATTAGCACGACACCCCAGCCTACAGACCTTGATCCACTTATATCGCAGACTGCCATAGAACGTTCGGGAAAGGTTGCGGGTCGCAGCTGAAAGCGGGCCGCGCCTACTCTCGGAGGGGGAGCTGACGCCTGCCCGGCACCATCAGCCGATGTCTCCGCTGACTCTCGGAGGGCGAGCTGACGCCTGCCCGGCACCAGCAGCCGATGTCTCCGCTGACTCTCGGAGGGGGAGCTGACGCCTGCCCGGCACCATCAGCCGATGTCTCCGCTGACTCTCGGAGGGGGAGCTGACACCTGCCCGGCACCAGCAGCCGCCGTCTCCGCTGATATGCGTGACCCGACGACAGTGAAATAGGCCGTAATAACATCCGGCTCTGTTGTGGTGTCACAAGCGCGATTTTCGTCGCATGTCGTATCATAGCATTGTATTGTTTGCCAAACGCCACAGTTGTATTTGGCTAGGAATTGTTGACAACTAAAATCCTGATTTGCACGACTAAAAACACTTTTGATGCCGTTGCCCAGTCGACGATAGGAGGCACCGTCTTTGTTTTGGCGGTACCGCTGCCAGGCAGTGCGGGCGATGTTCACGGTGGCCCTCGGCCTCCTCAGCTCCGGCACGTCACGGACCCAAGGCCAATGTGGTGCCCCGGAGTACAGGCCCCGGGGCAGGGGCGGCCCTCAGCCCCCTCAGCTCCGTCACGTCACGGACCCACGGCCCGGAGTACAGCCGCCGCCCGCGGAAGAGTCGGTCCACCAGAGTTATCTACGTCGACACTGGTGTTGACGCCACTGCCTTCGTTAAACTCAGCCCAGTCCACCAGCAGTAGGTCCAAGCAGAACGCATCCCAGTTGGTTCGGTTCCACGGTCGTATGATTGGTTCCTTGATCTTACCGCGCGGGTTTGGGATATACGTTGTCGTAATGATAGGTTGCTGATGTTAATATCAAGAACTTTTTTACCTGATTCTGCTAGCGGCAGGTTTGTGATAACATGATCAAGTATGGATGGAATGTGAAAAGATGATTACGTTTGTTATTATTTGATGAAGTTGCAACTCATGAAGGAGCTTATTGTAGTCAGTAATTGCATTTTGCATTGTCATGTATTAAATCTCACGGTGTATTTTGGCAACTTCACTCAGGATAAAGCAATGGCCACAATATCACAAAGATTAAATGTCGTAAGCACGAATGTATTTCAATGTGAGCATCGCGACATTTATTAACATCAACTGACTTCACTACGTATGAAAATTCCCATATGAATGGAACAGATTGCCATTGTTTACGTAGTGCGGACAGGCGCCTCATAAAAGCGATGGACTCCGTAGTGCATAAACTTGGCATATGTTGTGGCGGCGGATCCCGCGGCTGCTCATCACGTGACTCGTGGCTCAGGAGTCCTGGCTTGCGAGTCACGAGTCGCAGGCGGAAAAGGATTGAATATTTGAATCACCTGGCTGGCGAAATGCTTGGGCCACTGACCCACAAACTGAACATTGGGGTGGCCGGTCCGGTAGTTCCAGACCCCGCTCGGTGGTGTGTGCCAGTGAGGACCGTAGAATGTGCGCAGGTACGCTTCGGGGTGGCAGGGCACGCCCACCCGCACCCGCCTCAGCACGGACCAGCAGAGTGTTATGCTGGGGTAGCTCCACCTGCGGTGAAGAACAATGGTCAGTCCAGCACGTGGGTCATGGGCGCGCTTCAAAAACATGCATAAAAATATAGATCTATAGGCAGAGACAGAGATGTGGACAGAGACCGATACATATATGGAGATAAAGACCGAGATCGAGATAGAGATAGAGATAGAGAAGTGATAGAGATAGAGAGAGAAATAGAAATAGGGTTAGGGACATATATAGAGGTAGAGATAGAGAGAGACGTACAGGTAGATATAGATATAGAGATGACAGAGAGAGGGAGAAAGCAGACAGATAGGGGAGTGTGGAGAGAGAGAGAGAGAGAGAGAGAGAGAGAGAGAGAGAGAGAGAGAGAGAGAGAGAGAGAGAGAGAGAGAGAGAGAGAGAGAGAGAGAGAGAGAGAGAGAGAGAGAGAGAGAGAGAGAGAGAGAGAGAGAGAGAGAGAGAGAGAGAGAGAGAGAGAGAGAAGATGGAGCGAGAAAGTTATCATAGTGAACACACGTGACGGAAGAACAGCCGCGCCATCAAATTTCAATTGACTTGTCTATCGGATTTTTGTATACACCACAACCTGTCAGTTTGTGAAACATATGTGTTTATAAATTGTTGCGTATTCCTTACATAGGTAGTACAATCAAAAGCAAAGGCGGCAGTTACCCAGTAAAAATGTGCACATGAGGTTAATCATGAGGAAATCGGATCGGTTTGTTCAAGTAGCATCCGATTACATCCTGTGCTACATGCTACCGATGCTACATGCCGGGTGCTGCACGTCCTGTGCTACATGCTATCGATGCCACATGTCCGGTGCTGCACGTCACGTGCTACATGCTACCGATGCTATACGTCCGGTACTGCACGTCCTGTGCTGCATGCTACCGATGCTATACGTCCGGTGCTGCACGTTATGTGCTACATGCTACCGATGCTATACGTCCGGTGCTGTACGTCTTACGCTACATGCTACCGATGCTATATGTTCGGTGCTGTCGGTCAAACTCCAATATATATCCATTCTCATCAACCAATTCGCTAATCATATTATGAAAACGGATTTGTTTCACTATGGCACATTTGCGGTACCGATGACTGGAAGTAAATGAAAACCGCCGCAAATGCGGTATTAATATGACGTGGACAACTTAATATGTCGTATGCTTCAATATCACAGAACATTTATATTCGAGTTGTTCCAGAACTCGAGAATGGATGAAGCAGTTCGCCTTTGTCGGTGCCCACAGTGGCGCTTTGCAGTGGTGATAGCAGTAGCGTGGGCACTGGCTCAATGTTGGGACGGGGGCAAGAGCCACTCGGAAGTTGATTATCTCCGTGTAAGGCCCATGGGATCAATGCCAACCTCATTCATAGCTGGAGAGCCGCCGCTCCCTCTGCCCCTGGTTCTCGCCCCAGGTTCCCTCTGCCCCTGGTTCTCGCTCCAGGTTCCCTCTGCCCCTAGTTCTCGCTCCAGGTTCCCTCTGCCCCTAGTTCTCGCTCCAGGTTCCCTCTGCCCCTGGTTCGCATGTGTCGCATGTGTCATATTTGGCTTGTTTGCGTGGCTTGGCTTCACATGGTTATGGATCGCTGCGATTATGATTAAATGCTCCAAAATGGGCCTCAATGATGTTTTAGAAATAACCAATGATGCAATACCGATGATATATCCGGCATTTCACCTCAGGTTACCTAAATATCAGCACTTTGTTGGGTCAGTTACCGGTTCCATTTACCGGAACCGGGCCACCCGCCGGACCGGCGGGCGGCCCGGTGCAATCGGCTTCACGAAGAAAGGGATGAAGTACATGAATTAAGAATGGGAAGGCATATGTTCACAATGACAAAAACAGATATTTTCACTGGGGAGTAGCATGCAAAGTGACATGAATCGCATGACTGTCATTTGCGTATATGACAACCTTCCAGTTGAACAAGTTGGTTCATTGACCTGTCATGAACTTAATCTTATTTGACCTCAGTGACCTAGCATGATCTTGGTTGGCCCCAGCGGTTGGCCCCTGCGGCTGACCCATGTTCCTGGGCAGGGATATCAGTTCATGTAACATCAGACTCGCCTCAGTTTGGCGAGAGTGTTGGTGTCGACGCCACCGATCCAGCGTCCGTGGCGGCTGGGGTAGGACCAGAACACGTCCAGAAGGGTGCCGTGCTCGTCTGAGAAGGTCAGCTCCATGCTGTCGAGAGGCAGGCCGAACTTGTTCTTCAGCCGCGGCCCGGCCCTCTCCACGGCAGCCACGAGCTGGTCCACGCTGATCCCGCCGGCCCAGAGCGCCTCAGCGGCCACCTCAAGGTCAACGTCGTTCATGGCCGGTGCCAGGTCACACTGGCGCAGCCACCCTGCCGACACACCCGCATTGTGCACCAGGTCACATGGAGCAGCTATCCTGCCGACACACCCATATTGTGCACCAGGCCATGCGGAGCAGTTACCCTGCAGATATACCCGCATTGTGCACCAGATCACGGAAAGCAGCTACCCTGCCGATACACCCGCATTGTGCACCAGGTCACGTGGAGCAGTTACCCTGCCGATACTCCCGCATCATGCACCAGGTCACATGGAGCAGTTACCCTGCCGAAATCCCGCGTTGTGCACCAAATCACGGAAACAATCACCCTGTTAACTCACCTGCATTATGCACCAGGCTATATGGAGCAATCACCCTGCAGAGATACCCACATTGTGCACCAGGTCACGTGGAGCAGTCACCTTCGTGGAAAACATTCACTTGGGGTATCCGAGCAAAGCAAACACACGACATACTTTTTGAGCTCAACAACAACGACTCCGGATTTGCATGCGATAGCATGCACCCTATGAGACATCGACTTGGCTTCACTCGCTTCCATACCCGACCATTCGCTGTCAAAGAACATTTCTGTCATAGCAGAGCATACGACTAGAGACCTGCCTATGTAGCGAACTAAAGCGCCGCCAGGAAGCCCGACCAGGAGCGGTGGTGCTTTCTGACCCGACTCCGTAACAAATACATTGTGCAGGGTTTTCAATCGATCTTTTGTAGTTTCATTGCGAAATATGGTAAAAAGATAACTTCAACATCTGTTAATTTTGCAACTGATTATCACGTAAATTATGAGGTTCGCTTCATCATTCCGACCTCGTAGTTAAGCTTGGTACAAGCATTGTACCGATATTATCGAAGAGATATCTCCTTAATTTTAAAATATAAAGGTGTTAAAATTACACCATCAACCTGCGAGTGGGAATACACATACAACACGGTGGAATGATCATGTCTCCAACCGTTTCACAGACTCCAAACAACGATACAAATTTGGAAAAGAAGGCCAAGCCTCAATGCATGTATCCAGTAAGAATTGAGAAGAAATTCACTCAGAATAAGGCTAATTTATGCATTCTGGCTAAGGCCTGAAGGATAATGCCTTCATTTTGAGTGCATTTTTTCCTCAAGAACATTTTGACATTTTTCTGACATTTTTTTCAAGCAAAGGAACGTTTGAGCAAAACTACAAATATTTCTAGCGTGATGTGAAGCATGTCTGCATTTGTAGGAACCCTTCGTCATATATGGTTGGCGCATGGGCGGATAATAGTACCATTTTATGAGTGCCCGTGCATCTGTTAAATCTGCCCAGCCATCCATAAGTTTCAGATTGAACCCTATGGAAAGGCACCTCTGAAAGCTGTCGACGAGCCGGTCGTAATCAATGGAAAAGCACCACCGAGAATGTGTGCATAGGTGCATGGGTGCAATCCATTGGTATGCATTGGACAATGAATGGAAGTGTTTTCCTGCGCTCACAGATGTAGGTGAGGCTTTTGATCGCATACAAGATGCCCAGTTACTTAAAGTTTTACATTCTACTGGCATGCCTGTCCGCATAACTTGTTTTATATACAGTTCTATCCATCAAGGGGTGTGTGTGAATTTGGGTGCGAAATTTCTGAGTGGTTTGGTGTAACTAACGAAGCACGGCAGGGTGGAATTATCCCTCCATGCCTCTTCAAGTCTAAGATAGAATACATTACAGGTGCGAAAATTCGATGCATATGTGTACAGATGTTGTTGGAGTTTGACGACCGATAAAGGTTACACGCATTCCAGAAACCCGGGAAAGTGAGATCTGAAGCGAACATTGAGAACATTCTCATTGAGACCTTAAGCAATTTATAAAAGGAATAGAACGGTTCACACAATGATTTCGTTGACCAATCAATAATTCATTACAATCTTCTTCCAAATTTGTAATACCTCCAAGTTCAGGTCTAAAAATGCACAACAGAGTACCATGAGAGACCAGTGCCAAATAAAACAGCGATCCATTGACTACATGTACCGTGAGTTTCAGCTTGGCCTACGTCTGCAGTGATCAGTTGTATTCCGGTCGGCCTGTGCGGCGGCCGGCCAGGGTGACAGAGAGGCCCGGGCCGGGCGCTGCAACGAGCCGGCTGGCGGGATGGCTTGACCAGAGAACTTGATTCAACGGTCGCTATGCAAAAACAAATATATATATCCCCGATAAGACGACTGTGTCGAGATAGGTCACATACTTAACGCTTACCATGACAGGGGAGCTGTCCTTTCCTGTAAGGGCCCGGTAGGTGTGGTTGGATTTTACGTACAGTGAACATGTAGGTGCGGGTAAATAGACATGAATTAGTGGATTTGTTTGGACGTGGCAGTTATTATGATTGTTTAATTATACCCTGGAGTCGGTTACGGAGACAGTCAGTGAAAACTATCTTCCGAGGTAGTCGTCGATTGTTGACATGAATAGGCGACGGGAAGCATTCATAACATCCAAGGTTCATTGTGTACCAAAACTCATATAGTTCAAAGCTCACAACATCCAAGGATCATAACGTCCAAAAAAACTAAATAAAACCCAAAATGTCTTCGATATGATGTGTTCACCATGTCCAAAGTACATAGCATCCAATGATCACAACCTCCGAAACTGTCTTCAGAGCGAGCGTTCACAACGTCTATAGTTTATATATATCCAACGATCATAAAATCCAACAATGGCTTTCCTATAGGAGGCTCTCAGTAGGAAACAGGGAAACTAGGCAGGTCATGGGGGGAATATAGCTGATAAGCAGAGAAGTATTGCAAGCAAGGGAAGTAATAGTTTATCATGTTTTTTTGTCAATGCCAGAAGTGTTAGGTACAAAATTGGGGAACTGCATGCATATATGTTGTCTGGAAAGCTAGATTTTGTTTCCATAACAGAGGCATGGGTTAATGAAAGCATTCTTGGAGACAACTTGCAAGAATTTGAATTGAAAGGCTACAACATGCATGCTTATCAAAGGAAGGCAAGGATAGGAGGAGGCATGCTCTTGTATGTCAGACAAGTCATGAAATGTCATTCCATAGAGGATAGTTTACATAATGAATAAGTAGAATTCTTGTGGTTAGATATCATTCCGAAGAATGGAACACAATTTAGGATTTGGCATTCTACAGACCTCCAGACCACAATGAAAACATGGACAGGTTGATGCAGGAAGAGAAAATTACGAGAGTGCAGGAGAGAACGGTTTTGTTCTGGGATTTCAATATAACAGGATTGGGAAGCAAAACTATAGGTCTAAGCAAATCAGGAAGAAGTTTCATGGATTGTTTTGAGGAAAATTTTGTCTTTCAAATGACACATGAACCTACAAGGGAAAATGAAATATTAGATATTGTGCTTACTAATGAGGAACATTTTGTACAAAATGTGAACATAGGAGAGACCTTTGGTAATAGTGATCACAATAGTATACGCTTCTCATGGTACGTTGGAAATATAGGATCCAATAAAACATTGATTCCAAATTTTCGAAAGGGAATTACAATGAGTTCAGGATCTTCCTGAATGAAATTAACTGGGAAGACTTATTGAAGGGCTTAGATGCTTATGAAAAGTGGAGAATGATATAAGATAAAATATTTCAAGGTCAGGATAGGTTCCCATTAGACAAGTTAGATTAACCTGGGTTAAGCACCCTTCATGGCTGACCAGTATGTACAACACCGTTGCGTGAGGAGGCAGCGTGAATGATCGGATCGTGACATCACTTCGAAAGGCACACCCCACGCCATCATCAGTGTTCGAACCGTCTGTGCAGGTGAGAGTGCATGAGTGATAGGCGTGAACGTGTTGAAGAACCTTCATCCGAAACATTTCCGGGGTAACTTCAGCCTTACGAGTGTCCGACAGTGTCGTGTCTACGGACGGCTGAATCAGTTCCCAAGGGAGAACGGGCAGTGGCTCAATCCTTCTAATGCTGCGCATTTGGATACCGCTCCCTCTGCCAGCTCCCGCAACTTCACGCAAAAAGGATGTAGTATGTTGCTAAGTCCGTCACAGAACAGCGCAAGCGTACGGTGGGAAAACAAGGCCCACCGCTGCTGGATATGTGGATTTATGGAAAATTAAATCACCCTGCACGCCCACCGCAGTCCAAGTTTATCTCGTCTTAGGACGAGCGGAGCATCATCATCATATGCGAAAAGGCTTGCAGTCGGCGAAGTGCGGAATGCCCCTGTGGAAATACGCAGGGCGGCATGGTGGACAGTGTCGAGCATGCGTTTGTTGGAATCACTGGCACAGCCGTAGATAAAACAGCCATAATCGAGTTTTGAACGGATGAGCAATCGATATATAAGTAAACGCTTAGACCTATCTGCTCCGTAGGCAGTTCGGGAAACACATTTATTAATGTTCAGGACTTGGAACACTTCTGCGGCATCGTTTTTAGGTGGTCATTGTACGTAAGACGACGATCAAATGTGATGCCCAGAAACTTAGCTGCAGGCTAGAAAGTGATCCGCTCTCCATAGAGCTGAATGTTCGGGTCCTAGCAGCTACGGCTGCGACAAAAATGCACTACAACATTCTTGTGGTTAGAAAATTTGAAACCATTCAAGTTACTCCATTTATCAAGGAGAGATGTAGCGAGCTGCAGCTGTCTCTCCATCGAGAATGAGCGTGATGCTGAACACCAAATTGCAACGTCATCAACGAAAAGGGACTTCACGACGGCAAATGGCAGACCATCTCCGATATCATTAATTATTAACGCAAATAAAGCCACACTAAGGACACTTCCTTAGGGAACGCCGTTCACCTGCGTCAACGGACCAGACATTGCGCTTCCTACACGGATACGGAATGTTCGATCAGTAAGAAAATGCTGCACGAAGTGTCCCACAAAACCACGCACACCACACTTCCAATGTTTTAAAAGAATACATTGTTACCATGTCGCATCGTAGGCGCCCTCAATGTAAAAAAAAATTATCCTAGATGTCGTTTTCTCTAAAAACTGGTATGAATCGCAGTGTCTAATGTTAATGCATGGTCAAGCGTGAACGGGTTCTTCCTAAAACCAGACTACGCGTCGCTAAACAAAAAGTTTTGTTGTTCCAGAAACCACGTGAGGCGAACATTGATCATCTTCCCCATGAGGTTGCATAGGCATGAAGTCAAGGAAATCGGTCGGTAGTGAAGAGGGTCAGAGCCAGTCTTATTGGGATTTAATATACGGATGACAGTCGCTTCTCGCTAGAATGGCGGGAATCTACCGCTCGTCCAAGGGAGTTAAAGCAGGTTAAAGTATTTCAAGTGCATTTGTGGGGAGGTGCCGTAGCATCTCGTTATGGATATTGTCCGGTCCTTCGGACATGGGACGCAGTGCAGCAAGTTGTGATGTAAGTTCGACCATTGTGAATTGCTCATCATAGTAAAGTTTCTCCGCGCTGGTAAAATCAACAATAGATGCTTCGCATCGAGCCCTTTGTTCACGAAAACCCGCATTTGAGTCGCAGTTCAGGCTTCGGTCCGCCAGGGTTCGAGCAATAATGTTCGCAACGTCCCTAGGTTGTGCGACTACATTGCCAGCGATGTACAGGACTGGTAGTGGTGTGGATCGCGAACGTCGGGATATTCGTTTTATTTGAGACCAAAGGTGGGTGGCAGGGGTGAAACGGTTCAGCTTATTCACATACTCTATCCATGACGCCCTTTTGGCTTCCCGGATTGTTCGCGTGGCGACCGCCCTGGCTTGCCGGAAGGCGATCAGGTTTGCCGAGGTGCCATTGAGGTCAATCTTTCGGACGGCACGTCGGCGGCACGAATACCATCTTCGCCCACCACGGCACAGGCACACGTCGAGGTTTACCAGAGGTACGTGGGATACAGCTCGCAGAACAATCTAAGTCTATGGAGGCAAAGTCCTCTATAGATGTTGCAGCACTGTTCCAGTTTGTATTAAAAATGTTATCAAGCCTAACTACAAAGTCCGGCCAATCAGCCTTTCTAAAATTACAGCATTGTGGCCTTGACCCCAGGATGGCTCAGTCGACACAATGAAGCCAGACTGGAAAACGGTCACTGCCTCTAGGATCGGATTCAACGGACTAATTGAAATATTGCACCAGCTGCGGGCTGGCCACGATAATGTCCATCGCGTAAGTGCTTCCCGATGGGAATGCTATGTGAGTGTGTGCAGCCTAATTTCAAGTGCATAGCGGTTATTGCAGAAAGAAGCTGTCGAGTTGTCTTCCGCGTGAATTACTATCGGCGCATCCCCAGATTGTGCGATGGGCGTTAAAATCTCCTAGACGTCAAACGGGAGGGGGAGGTCGGCTAGAATTTCGTCCGAGTTCTGCGAATTGTAAAGGTCCGCCAGGGGCAGGTATATCGAGCATAGTAGTGCTATGTTTCTGTGTCCGATGTACACTTGTACTACCACCGTCTGCAAGCTAGTACGCAGGGTAAGCGGAAAGGCAGGAGCACTGTGGTGGATGGCCAACAGGACGCCTCCATGTGCAATGGTGTCTGTTTGGTTGTCATTACGAAAAACCTCATGGTCTTTGAAATAAAACTGGATTTCAGCTAAAAGCTTTGTCTCCTGTAGACAGACGGCTACCGGAAATTGCTCATCCACCATAACTTGGAGTTCCTCCAGGCTGGTCCTCACATCCCTGCAGTTCCATTGTAAGATTAATGACGACATGGTTGACTAGGCTTGACTAGATGCGACTAAAAAGTGAAACCAAAAAGCTGTCTTGCTGGCATTCCTTCTCGAGGGACCGTCTGAAGGAGAAAGAACTGCTAAAACGTAACACCACTACTCTAGAGACGTGGAGATGACTTGGTGTCGGCAGACGATTTGGGCCGAGATCTATGTTGTCCCCACCGGGTGGTGATGGAGTATATAGAGGTGCTCGCTTGCGTCTAGTGAACGTCGCATGGGGTGGTATGGGAGGTGGGCCCATGGTCCCTCCCGTATCCGAGGCACCCACAGGGCTGACCCAAGGTGCCGGGGACGGTGAGGAAGTCGTCTCGGAAAAATTTGTTTGAATTCCATCAAGTGGCCTGAGATCAGGTCACACCCCAGCCCACCTGGCGTCACGTGTCGGCCGTAGGGATAATGGAGGTCACACCCCGGCCCATCTGGCGTCACGTGTCGGCCGCCGGAATTATCAAGGTCACACCCCGGCCCATCTGGCGTCACATGTCGGCCGCCGGGATTATCGAGGTCACACCGCGGCCCATCTGGCGTCACATGTCGGCCGCCGGAATTATCGAGGTCACACCACGGCCCATCTGGCGTCACATGTCGGCCGCCGGGATTATCGGGGTCACACCGCCCCCGCGCCCATGTCGGCCGCCGGGATTATCGAGGTCACACCGCGGCTCATCTGGCGTCACATGTCGGCCGCCGGGACTATCGAGGTCACACCGCGGCCCATCTGGCGTCACGTGTCGGCCGCCGGGATTATCGAGGTCACACCGCGGCCCACCTGGCGTCCCATGTCGGCCGCCGGGATTATCGAGGTCACACCGCGGCTCATCTGGCGTCACATGTCGGCCGCCGGGACTATCGAGGTCACACCACGGCCCATCTGGCCTTACGTGTCGGCCGCCGGGATTATCGAGGTCACACCGCGGCCCACCTGGCGTCACATGTCCGCCGCCGGGATTATCGAGGTCACACCGTGGCCCATCTGGCGTCACATGTCGGCCGCCGGGATTATCGAGGTCACATCTGGCGTCCCGGCCCGATCCCCCCTGGCGTCACATGTCCGCCGCCGGGATTATCGAGGTCACACCGCGGCCCATCTGGCGTCACATGTCGGCCGCCGGGACTATCGAGGTCACACCACGGCCCATCTGGCATCACATGTCGGCCGCCGGGATTATCGAGGTCACACCGTGGCCCATCTGGCGTCACATGTCGGCCGCCGGGATTATCGAGGTCACACCGCGGCCCACCTGTCGTCCCATGTCGGCCGCCGGGATTATCGAGGTCACACCACGGCCCATCTGGCGTCACATGTCGGCCGCCGGGATTATCGAGGTCACACCACGGCCCATCTGGCGTCACATGTCGGCCGCCGGGATTATCGCGGTCACACCACGGCCCATCTGGCGTCACATGTCGGCCGCCGGGATTATCGCGGTCACACCACGGCCCATCTGGCGTCACATGTCGGCCGCCGGGATTATCGAGGTCACACCGCGGCCCACCTGTCGTCCCATGTCGGCCGCCGGGATTATCGAGGTCACACCGTGGCCCATCTGGCGTCACATGTCGGCCGCCGGGATTATCGAGGTCACACCGCGGCCCATCTGGCGTCACATGTCCGCCGCCGGGATTATCGAGGTCACACCGTGGCCCATCTGGCGTCACATGTCGGCCACACGGTGCCGCGCGGTCGGCCGCCGGGATTATCGAGGTCACATCCCAGCCCACCTGGCCCCCCGGGCCCTCTGGCGTCACTCGGCCCCACGGGCCGCGCGGGCGGGCCCCGGGGTGGGCCGGGCCCATCTGGCGTCACGTATCGGCCACGCGGTGACGCGCGTCGAGACTGCATATGTCAGCACAGGGTCTGCTCGGAGCGACCATGAACAGACACTTTCCCCAGGACTCGACAAGTCGGTAGACGTACAAAAATGCATCTAAATGGGCTTGCCAAAACCAACTTCGCTACACGCCACTTTTACTCCTTTCATGTTCCTATTTCGCTTTCACTATTGCTTTCAGTAGTCTAAATCGCATCCTCCCTGATCACTACATCAACCGATCGACGGTCAGGCCTTGCCGCCTCCGCCCCTTTGGAAGTCGGCTAGATCCGCCAGTGGCCATTGGGTGCACTCCAGACAGGGTGCACCCTGTCTGAAGCTGCCGCACGTACCGAGCATCGTTCCGCTGCCCAGCCAGCTGGGCACCTTCAGTGTGTGGAGGGCGCCCGTGACGTCAGAGAGCAGCTGGCCCGCCTTGCGGCGGAACAGCTCGGCCTTCACTGAGCCGTCGCGTGGCCGCGCCCTGTAGAACTCCTCCGCCAGGCTGAGATTGCAGGGGACGTATCTGAGTTCGCTCTGAAGGCCGGCCGGCGGCGCCGAGGGCCACTGAAACCTGGCCAGGTGTCCATCAGTAACCTCGTATGTATAACACTACACCACGAGCCAGTCAACAACCTTATCTCTCTGAAGCCGTGCAAATGCCCACATACTAAAGAAAGTGTTGAACTGAAAAAGCACAGATAGTTGCAGTAATTCATATCTGACGTTGACTGACTTCCAATGAACAACAACAATGACGCTCGTGTCTTGAATTTCATAATATGAATAAGTTTGAGCATCATAGTGCCGAAACAGCAACATATTTCTTCAGCTTTACCTGAGAGCAGGATGGAATAAACATCGGGACCATTCCACGACAAATCGACAAGTGAATCGGCCCACATCAAAGTGTATCACAACCTACGTAGTTCATAACCTACACGGATTCAAAACCTCCAGAGGGACCGTAATCTCCACAGCTCATACCCTCCACAAGATGAAAACCTCCACAGATTCCAAAGTCCCAGAGGGACCCTAGCCTCCACAGGCTCGCACCCTCCACAACTCCGAGGAGACCATAACCTCTACACGATGAGATTGTCTATGGTAGCACAATGGGTATGATGGGAGGAGTTTGTAATTGTTGAGTGTATTATGCAATAGCAAGTGAGTCTCTTATTAAGTCTGAACGCTTTATGAATTTGTGTGGGATGTGCCTAGCAGTGGATTCGGCACCTTCCTTCGGGATGTGATGCTGATGAGATTGTCTATGGTGCACGATGGGTATGATGGGAGGAGCTTGTGATTGTTGAGGGTGTTATGCGGTAGCAATTGAATGGTGCTAGATAGGCTGGGATATATAGCTTCCTAGGAACTTGGGATAAGGGATTGATTGGGGTGGGAGTATGTACATTTCTAGTACCTTTTCTAGATAGGCTTAACTCAGATGGGTCCCTGTGGCTCTTATTAAGCCTTAACCCTCGCCAGTATTCGGCATTTTACCACATTCGGTCGTATAGGGGGGGGTACGACCCCCCTGGCGTTTCGAAACCGTGCATGTTACGAAAATGGACCAAATGCCAAAGTTATAGATTTGGCCGAGATCTCGCGATTATAATTCAGTATGACCTTCTAAGGTAAATGGTTGACTTTCCAGGTCAGGTCAAATGTCTAAAAAAAATTTGTATTTTCCGAAGAAAATCGTCAGTTATATCGAAACTACTGTCTAAATATGCACGACATGGCCGGAAACATGTTTATTGGGACCTTGCGAACATAACGACATGTGACACGATGTGATCGGACCAATATGTCATGCACCAAATGAGGTCAAAGCCGTGACCCCAAATATCCAAATTTTTGAAGAGTTGTTCCAATTTCGAAGTTTAAAGTTCCTTAGGGTAAAAAATGGACGCTGAATTCGAATTCAGCACGAAAAATTACCATAGGTCAGCTTAAAAAGGTCGAAAGGTCAAACGAGGTCAGCCGAGGTGACCGATTTTGGAACATTATTTTTCCAATGGGAACCCATCTGGGCATTACAAAATTGCATTGCAAAACACATAATACCAGTCGATGTAGGCAACAATGTCATGTTTAGGTGCGATAATCACGTATTTGTTGAAAACTGCTCGGAGGTGCTCCCTTTTTTGACCTCATAACTCTGTGACCTGACATGACCTCCCAAAAACATTTCACCAAAAGTCTTCAAAAGGTTTCCCCAGATGGTACTGAAAATCTCAGAGCGATCCGTTCATTGGTTTTATGCTCACCAAATTTGTATTTATACAAAGAAATTGCGTACGGGGTAGCCTTAGGCTCTGAAAACGCCTGAACAAGTTCTAGCCCAATCCAACCAATGGTTTCGGAGTTATGGCCTCCGACATTGCTTTTACGTTATACAAGAAGGGCATCTTTGACGAAAGATATCGCAGCGATAATGAAGAGGAAGTGTGACATATTAAACATCTTGAGAATTCAAATGATTACAGTACTAACATACCAATGATAACATATCAAGACTTATAACATTTCAGCTCCTGACCTCGTGACCATGTGACCTGTTTCCCTGTAGCCCATTGAAATTGATGAACTTGACGGCGGAACTAAAAACGGGCATGATTTAGCTGCCATATATTGTATAAACAGAACTTGTTTTGCTTTTAAAGACCCTATATTTGTGTCCGTTTTTCATGGCTTGTTGGCGATTTTCGGAACGGACGGATTTCGAGTACGTTTTCTCTCATTGGATAACTACGGGGATCGAACAATGAAGCAAAACGGTTAGTGTTAAAACGCTTGCTTAATAACCCGTTCAGGACCAATGGCACCTTTTGGTTCCATATGTTCTGAGTAAAATATGAGTCAATTTTCCAATAGTGAGAGCCGGTTTAATGGCATTCCTTCGTTGGCAAAACTTTGACCGTACTGCGTCAACCGCGTATCAGTTTGTGGGAAGAGTGGGGGTGGTATTTGGTGGAGCCTAAAGATGGCACAAATAATGATGCCAGGGGTTAGCATTGATAATTAATATTTTTTGTGTATTTTTTGCTTGGTATATGATATACTATTGGAAGTGATCATGTCTGTGACAGTCGACACGACGTATATGCGATGCCTAATTGCATGATATATATAACCTGACCGCGCTGGACGCCGCCAAAGTTTGGCGGTACCAAATGGGCCCACTGGTCCTGAGCGCTGGCCGCGGAGGGGAGACTGGGCTGGTGGGAGGGGAGCGCAGTGCGTGCGTGGAAGTGTGCTAGCGTTGTTTCGTTGGCGAACAATTTGGTGCTGGTGCGCGCAGGAATCGCCAAGTTCAATGCAATGCAAGCGTGCCACCTGACTGGTCTCAGTGATGCAGATGAGCTGGATGACGATGCCACTGGCTTCGTCATCAGCAAAAGTGCACGACGTTCCTGGCACTCTGGAAGTGCAGATTAATCGTGAACTAAATGAATCCGAACAAGCAAACCCTTCACGTCAGACGTCAGGAGCTGACAGCATCCCAGCACAGAGGCGACGCAACGAGAAAAGCGTGCCAGTGTGGCGGCATGTTTTACCCAAGTACACTAGATGGGAGATTGCATGCAGTTTGACTCGATGCACCTCCCGTCAAAACATCACTGAGCGGATGTACACCAGTGGAGATCACGGAAGAGCTGTTGACTCCGGATATAGAGTATTTCGCATTGTTGCACATTACTGCACTGCAATGCCCAATAGAACAACGATTGGATAGAACAACGAAATAAACCTCAGATAATGATAATTTGTTTTTCTCAATCAAGGTTAGAATAGTTAGTTTTCTGGAAGGAAACAGATTGATTCAAGATACTCAACATGGGTTTAGAAAAGGGCGATCGTGACTCACAAATTTCTTGGACTTTTTGAATTTTGCTACAGAACAATTTGATCAGGGAAATCAGGTTGATGTAGCATATCTTGACTTTAGTAAGGCCTTTGACAAGGTACCCCATAAACGGTTAATGATGCAGCTTCAGGTCCATGGTATTGCAGGTAGCATCCTAAAATGGATAGAGTTGTGGCTTTCAGATAGACAGCAGAGAGTGATGCTAAATGGTACAAAGTCATCATGGCAAAATGTTCTTAGGGGAGTCCCCCAGGGGTAGGTACTGGGGCAACTATTGTTCATTATATACGTGAATAGCAATGAATGTGGCCTAAGCAGTAAGGTTTTGAAATTTGCGGATGATTTGAAGATCTTTAGGGCAATAACAGGGCAAAATGAGCAGGTTTTGCTGCAGAAAGACTTAGACGAGCTAGTGAAGTGGTCCGAAAAATGGCAAATGAAGTTTAATTTTGATAAGTGCAAAGTCATGCATGTAGGTAGGCAGCATATGAAGGCTCCATACTTGATGGGTGGCCAAGTATTATCTGTGACTCAGCAGGAGAAGGACTTAGGTGTTATTTTGAACTCAAAATTGGGGGCATCAGAACAGACCAAAGGAGCCATGAAGAAGGCACTAAGAATGCTTGGGGAAATACAGAGGAATGTGTCATACAAAAGTGAGGAGGTCATCAGGAAGCTGTACTGTGCATATGTCAGGCCACATTTGGAATACTGTTTCCAAGCTTGGTCCCCTAGTTATGAGGAAGATTGTTGGCTTTTAGTGAGAGTACAAAAGAGGGCAACAAAAGTGGTTAATGGTATAGGCAACCTGGCATATGAGGAAAGATTGAAGAAATCGAATATGTTTTCACTTAGATATAGAAGGCTGAGAGGAGATCTCATCGAGGTTTTTAAATTTGTTCATGGTCAGGAACAGGGATATCTCAGGGAAATGTTTGAATCTAACAGAAATGATGCAATTAGAGGTCATCAATTCAAAATTAAAGTTAATCACAGCAGGACAAGGTTAAGACAGTCTTTCTTCACCAACAGGGTAGTATAACACTGGAACCAGCTGCCAGGAACCATTGTCAGTAGCAACACACTGAACATCTTTAAAAACGGCATAGACAATCATTATAAGAATAGGGGGCTTGTTTTTCTGTATTCCAGGGAGGGTTGATCGACAGGGAGGAGTTGGGAGTTGGAAGGAGTTTGTAATTGTTGAGTGTGTTATGCAATAGCAAGTGAGTCTCTTATTAAGTCTGAACGCTTTATAACTTTATATAGGGTGTATCTAGCAGTGGATTCAGCACCTTCCTTCGGGATGTGATACTGATGAGATTGTCTATGGTAGCACAATGGGTATGATGGGAGCAGTTTGTAATTGTTGAGTGTATTATGCAATAGCAAGTGAGTCTCTTATTAAGTCTGAACGCTTTATGAATTTGTGTGGGGTGTGCCTAGCAGTGGATTCGGCACCTTCCTTCGGGATGTGATGCTGATGAGATTGTCTATGGTGGCACGATGGGTATGATGGGAGGAGCTTGTGATTGTTGAGGATGTTATGCGGTAGCAAGTGAGTGGTGCTAGATAGGCTGGGATATATAGCTTCCTAGGAACTTGGGATAAGGGATTGATTGGGGTGGGACTATGTACATTTCTAGTACCTTTTCTAGATAGGCGTAACCCAGATGGGCCCCTGTGGCTCTTATTAAGCCGTAATACTTTATGACTTTATGACTTCTCCAACTTGCACGTTTGTAGCTCTCCCATGTAGCTATTGTAGTTTTCTCAACAAGGGTTGCACATTTATTATTACTAATAATGTTGTAGCTTATTTCCGTGTAGCGGCGTAACTCTACTTCTGAACATCTGGTGGTTACTTATAACATGTATTGTATGCCATCAAACCTGACAACGAAGCAGTCTGACCATATTCGACCATGCCAACATCACAACAAGAAGTACAATTATGCTTTCTTTCCACCTGCAGAGCAAGATTTACATGAACGTACCAGAGGGACAAAAAGTACCCTCTTACCCTCAATGCAGGATAACAGATGGACCTGATAACGTGCACTCCTTGGAAGCGCAATCTTGTTGAAAACATTAGCAGCCCCCAGAGGTCAAGAATGTTTCTAGACTGCTACCTACGAGAACAAAACATGCACTTTTTGCTACCTGGGTCTGGCTTAAATGATATTGTTCCTTGTGAGCGACGGTGCTGCCACCTTTTTAGCTCCTCACTTGTTCGCAACGCCACCTGCTCTACTCCATAATTGTAACTCAAGTAACACGTTACCCAGAAGTTGGCGGTCGCGTTGGCGTTATTTTTTCCTGCACTATGGTTCTTTTGGGGTGTCTGCTGCTAGTTTTTCATTGATATGACCATAAATCAACTAATTATAGTTTAATTTATTGTTTAAAGGCCTAGAAATGTATTATGATGTGCAATACATGTTTTTATGTGCATATCACGCCCAATAACACAATAAAAGTTACCAGCACTTGTTACCTGGTGAAGTAAGCGTTGGCGATTCATCCTTCTATATACAATGACATAGAGATGTGTCTTGGAATAATATGGTTCGTAAACGGATACTCAGTACCAGAATAGTACTGTATTAATTAAGCAACCACCGATGTCATGGGCAAACCCATGGGGTGATGACGTATCGCTCAATTCTGTAGCAGCCTTTTAGTCAGTGATATTTCATAATCTGGATGTCTTCTGTTCGTTACAAAACTAGTTTTTGTGGAAAGCATTCGTGACCAGGCACTTCTTTTTATTTCAATACGTCATGGATAAATTGATACTTGAGTGAGATATTGAGGGCCAATCTTGCTACCTACCAGCGTAGGCAAGTTGGCGACTTTCTTGACCTCTGGCAGCCCCCATTGTCTTAAAATGGATGTGGCATGCAACTGAAGATTCTTACCAATATTGCATGTATTAACTTTCACAAATTGTAGCAGAGGACCAGTTTCGTTCTCGTTATCGCCATGTTCCTTTTGTTTTCACCGACGGATCCAAAAACGCAAATTGCACAGGAAATGCTATTGTTTCAGGTACACACACAAAACAGCATCGCTTACCAGACGGGACCTCCATTTCATCGCCGAATTGCACGCCATACTCATTGCCCTTCGCTATGTTCGCAATCGTTCAATATGTCACCCCATGCGCCATGTCGTCATTTGTTCCGACTCAAAATCTGTTCTTCAATCTCTTTCTTCACTTTCCTTTTCACACCATTGCCATATTTCCATTTACGACACACTTGAAACACTTCATCTGATTGGCATGAAGGTCCGTTTCCTGTGGGTGCCCAGTCACTGTGGCATTCCAGGAAATGAAGAAGCATATCAATTCGCAAAACAATCATTACAATTACCACACATCACAGAAATCCCACCACATTTTGACGCCATCAAATCAACAATACGACAGAACATTCGACATTTTTGGAACCGACAATGGACTGAAACCACAAACTACACAAAATTACGTCTCATCAAACCTGTCATCGAAAACTGGACCACATCATATAAAAAAACAGACAATAAGAAAAAGTTATATCACGGCTCCGCATAGGTCACACTTTTCTCACCCATCGATATATTTACACTGCTTCACCACGACCTTCATGCCCATCATGCAACACTCATCTTACAGTTTCACATATTATCCTACACTGTCAACGTTACCATGATCATAGAAAAACACTTACCAACTACTGCCGTACACACAGCATCCCCTTTTCTTTACCCACACCATTAGGAGATCAGCACCCTTTCCTCATCAATCTACTGTTCATTTTTCTCCGAAAAAAAACAACTTGCTTCAAGAGTTATAACATACTGTTGACTGTTATAAACAACTGACTGTTATAACATAAATTTCATACATTCTACTCACGGCACGAAATGGCCTGAGCAAGCCGAAGTGCCCAACCCAATAAAACGGAAACGTAGCAGAGGTGGATCCATAAATATTCAGGGGGAGGGGGCGGGCAGTTGTCTAGAATAGCGCCATTTCCTAGGAGAGGCAACACTGCGAAAGTCCCCAGAACGACTTCGGCAGAACAAAAATCGTCGAACGGGGGAGGGCTGCACTCAAGCATGCTGAAGTGCCGCCTTTTCGTCTGAAACGGGCGCCTGTTGGTCTTAGGGGTCGCCTTCTCCTCTGAGAGGGGAGCCTTTGGCTGATAAATCCCTGGAGCTGAAGGTGGACGGGTGCACCATCCTGGAGGGGCGTCACCTTTCCATGCGGAGGGGATATATGCCTCCAGTGCTTCCCGACCCATTGCATCCGCCTCTGATTTGAAGAGATTTGGAGATATTACTTCGTGTTCTGGTAGCAACAATCCGTGGAAACTACATATCGTATATTATTTTTACCGTGGAGTTATTCTAAAATCTGATGGGTCAGATACCAGGGAAACGTAAGCTGATTGGGATAGTGGTCGATATTGGATATCCCATTCAAGAATGCCTTTGTCCCATTGCCCTCTGGAGTCGCTTGGCACAAGACCAGGTATCCAAACAAAAACATGTACAAACATTTTGTTGAAGACGAATTTGTAAAAGGAATCTCGGGGATTTATTTTCTAGCTGATTCTTAGGAAATTTGAACGACATTTCACTGCAGTTTTATTAAGCAAATTTCTCACGACTCCATGCATCTATACGACTTCATTGCGGCACTATCACCCAAAAGCATACCATTTTTGAACATGAAAATAATTGTTTTGCAAAGCCTAGGATTGGACGCGGTGCTGGGAATATTTGTGGGTGCGGTGTGTTGTTGTTGAAACGTGCCTTTGGAGGAAGACACCAAGATGTTCTGTGTAAAATTATCGAAGCAGAAGGTCAGGTGTGGCTACCCGAACTGCGCCTTCAATGGCATGCGCTACACTCTTGCACGCCATCGGAGAAGATCCAGGGATGACTCTCCGCATACTGGAGACTGGCTTCGAGCCTAATGGAAGATTTTGAAGTTGGGCACCGGTTCCTGAGTTGAGACAACACATCTTAAGTGGTAACTTTGCTGAGTATGTAGGTGTGTTATCTAGTAATGCTAATTCACCCCCTGCAAAGGAGTGTCCCAGCCTGTAAAATAATCGTTGTCCTTGGTCAAATGAAGGATATTGTACCACAAATAATGGGAGATAGTGGGATGCTCATTAAGCTTTTTACTTATCTTAAAATATGTTGCTGAAGTTCCCTGTTTTATGTAAGGTTTTGAAATATTGTCAGTCCTTTATTATTTTCGTCACACTCTGTACGAAATTTGGGATTTTGTGAAGTAGGTATCTACCTAGGACAAGTACAACTGGCGGATCCTGGGGAAATTGGGACCATGATCATCCTTCCTCTCAACAGAGATGTGACATCCCTTGAACTAGAAAAGGCACCACCAGGATGCTCATTAGCACCCTTCTGCTGAGTGAATTTTTCACTTGATGCTACCCACAAAAATAGGTAAAATTGCTGTTTAAGGTAATTTCTGATTTCTTGGAATTTCTTTTTTAATGCAATGTTCATGAATGTGCTAAACATGGTATGACCACCCATTTCCTCTGCAAATGCATACTTTCAGTTGGGAGGCAAAATCAGACCCAAAATGTGGCTGGGAGTTGGGTAATATAGCATAAAGGTTATGCTCAAAATCAATAGAAAAGTTGTAGCATAACCTAACCTAACCAAGCATAAACTTCCATGCGAGGTTCCAAATTCTTTGTAATAAAAAATTATCAGTTTTTTCTCACATATTTTCAACTTAAGCATTTGACATAAACTAACCTGGCATGGAATAGCCTGAACTGTTTCTGAAGAAAACTAAGAAAACAAAGTTAAAAAAAACAAAAAAACAATCTTGCTTTTTATATAATACACAACAAAAGCCTAACCTAGCATAACTTAGCCGAACCTAACACCTTTGTATGCTTCATGGATACAAAATGTGGGTATAACGTTTATCGTGGCGACCTCAAGATGCAATAATACCAATTATGGTGCCACAAAAAAACCCTTGGGGAAATGGTGCCCTTCCAAAACAAGTGCACCGTCTGATCAAAATTCCTGGATCCAAATCTGATACGTGCCTATTTCACCTCTCCACAAAGTTCAGAATCAGTTTCTGTGTGAAATTTGCCAGAAAGGCTACCAATACATCAACACCAATGCAATGTATGACACTTTGCCATACGTCTCACTGTGGCTAAAGCGCACTTGAACTGAAATAATGAACTAACCATGCTTGAACCACGTATTTGTATTGGACAGGTAACTGGGAAGTAATGCCAGTAGACTAACCTAACCTACAAATTAAGGTAAATTTGTATCTTAGATCGTTAGCTAGATTTTGAGAAAATATTGTTTGAATACCATGTTTATTTAACATAATTCAGACAAACTTGAAGGGTACTCCAGCAGCAAGTGTAAGACGGCTTACATTTTTAACACGGCGTTTCACGCAGTCGCCATGCAGCGGCCCGACACGAAAAATCCAGCCGCCGCGACCGGAAACCCGTGGCAGGTGCGGAGAAATTTGTGAAAAGCCAGCGCAAACACGAAGCCTACTTGTCGCCGATACGCCCACACACTGTCAATAGCGGCCACTTGAAGCTGATGAAAATGCAAAGAGTGACTTCCGCCCAGCCACGGGTATCAGCCTGACCCAGTAACCTGGAAACAGCTACCGCTCAGGAACTGCCAACTGCCAACCGCCAATCAGCGGCCGGCAGTCGGCAGTCACCAGTCACCGGTCACCAATCACCAGTCACCAGCGTCACCAGCCGGCACCATCAGCCACCAGCCAGGCCACGGAGCACAAAGAGCCTGACGTGCGTTGTCTGATATCTGGGGTCGGCCGCGCCATTTATAAGCGCCACCCCGGAGGAGTCGACACATCACCCAAGGCAGTCGTCGGGGACACACCACCCGAGGCAACCGCCGGAGGCGGACCACCCAAGGAGTCGTGGGACATCACCGAAGGCAGTCGTCGCGGACACACCACCCGAGGCAGCCGCCGGAGGCGGACCACCCCGGGAGAGTCGACACATCACCCACGGCTGCGACGGAGGAGAGAGACATTGGACGGAATCGCCGAGAAGCTCGCACATCCAGCAGAATCGTCCGGGAGTCGCTCGCGAGCTAAGTGGAGTGATTATGGTGAAACGGTGAACTGCGCTCGCGTTCGTCGACACGGCCACTACTGAAAGACTGCGGAAAGCGAGTGAATACCGCGACATGGGAGTGGATCAGGGCAGGAGTGTCAATGTTCCCGTGAACTGTCATGCAAACCATGTGACCCGTCCGCCACCGGCCCTTTTTTAATGGGATGGACCAGCCAGCGGTGGGATATGGGTAGCCGTCTGCCCCGGGAAGGGTAAAAATGGAGGATCGAATTGTGGCAAATAAGGTTCTTATGGAGAATAGTTGTCAGGGTTGATGGAGGATACCTGAATGTTTATCGTTTAGAAATGCAAGGTCCAAGGTCGCTGTGCATGAGACATGAATGTATACATAGTTTAGAAATGAATAGTATCAGTGAAATACATAACCCGCACGGCCATTTTTTGACAAGAGTTTAGGTGACGGGGGGGAACCACTGGTTCCAGGAAGACGTTAGTAAAGAGGGCAATGTCTTCTGGCTCACCACATGCTAAATAACCACCTTCTTTCCATGGGGAATTAAAGTAGCTTAGATCTGCTGGGGCCCCACGTCACTCAGCGATTTCGGTCAAGGTGGGAAAACCCCTGGTCTCTTCCCCACTGACACCCTCTCTCTCTCTCTTTCTCTCTCTCTCTCTCTCTCTCTCTCTCTCTCTCCCTCTCTCTCTCTCCCCCTCTCTCTCTCTCTCCCTCTCTCTCTCCCCCTCCTCTCTCTCTCCCCTCTCTCTCCCCCCTCTCTCCCTCTCTCTCTCCCTCTCTCTCTCTCTCTCTCTCTCTCTCTCTCTCTCTCTCTCTCTCTCTCTCTCTCTCTCTCTCTCTCTCTCTCTCTCTCTCTCTCTCTCTCTCTCTATATATATATATATATATATATATATATATATATATATATATATATATATATATATATATATATATATATATATATATATATATATATATATATATATATATATATATATATATATATATATATATATATATATATATATATATATATATATATATATATATATATATATATATATATATATATATATATATATATATATATATATATATATATATATATATATCTCTCTCTCTCTCTCTCTCTCTCTCTCTCTCTCTCTCTCTCTCTCTCTCTCTCTCTCTCTCTCTCTCTCTCTCTCTCTCTCTCTCTCTCTCTCTCTCTCTCTCTCTCTCTCTCTCTCTCTCTCTCTCTCTCTCTCTCTCTCTCTCTCTCTCCCCCTCTCTCCCTCGCCCTCCAATTAAACGTCAACACCTGTTCCCAGCACACAGGCAGCCGAGCGGTCGGTGCCGCCAAGCCAAGGGTCCATTAACCCTTGTGGAGGGAACAGACCATTACCGTTAACACGAATAGTCAGTAGTGAACGGGAGTATCGCATGACATGGACATTTGTTTATCAGAGATCTGCCATTCCAGTGCGTTTACCTGCAAAGACATTGTAATTTGCATCATATTCCACCAGACAATGGGTTTGGTTCTGGCGGGTTTATGAGGGTCTTGATGTCACCCTTGACTGAACGTAACGTTAGATCCCATAAGTGGTAAACCGTATTCGCACTACTAACCCACATTTCGACGGAGCAGCCGGTTACCGTCATTGCGGGTATGCTGAAAAACATGTGTGTGTGTAGATTTATAGCCTCTGGCGGGACAATGTTGTACCTTCCGTCCATCAGGCCTCAAGTAAACGATCCTTCATGTGCATATTCAACATGGATTTTACGGCCATTGGTGTTGATCCCCTCTGGTCTAACGCCATGTCCATGAAATTGAAATGCAAGGTATCCCTAAAACAAATGTTCTGCCTATGCATATTAGTGGACAACATCAGAAGATAGAGGACCCTGTGGTCCGTGGTGTGCGTTTTATGTCACGCCGAGATATGCTGGAGACCAGACTCGTACAAGTAAATTGTTGTAGGGGGGAAATGTCACAAAGCAGTCACGATGGGAAATAACGTTACCGTGAAATCGCTGGAAACTCGCCCTCAGGCTTTGTACTTATCAGCGCATGTATTACCCTTGAATGCCGCGGGCCTAGTAAACACTCGGAGGTCCAAAATACTTAAGTCGATGTAGTTGAGGAACGAATAGTACACTGACCATTAAGTGGCCAAACGTACTAGGTGTAAATGAGGGATTTAGCAGGGAATTAATTTCGGGTTCGTCCGTAACTTAATGTAAAGTTAGCCGGCAAGACAGGACAGGACGGACCCAACTACCGTCTGTAACGGGAAAACGGGACACGACATTACGCAATTAGCGAGGAGACGGCCTGCAAGCCGCCCTTCCACGGGCGATAACTTCCATGGGCCCAAACGTGAGCCTCCGCCCTCTTCTCTTCGGAGAGACGGAGGAGGGCTGATAGAAGACGGGAAAATGACGAAACACTGTTGGTTGAACCCCTGGGAAAGCGTGCCGGAAAGACTGGATATTCACAAGGCAGCTGGTTCACTTGAGAAATTCTAGGCCGCAAAAACCCTCCGGCCTGGTGATCCCAGAGCGCGGAAGGGCATCCCGAGGGTGGTCAGATCCGACGGGATCCATGGTTAAGCTCGCAGGCAGCGGCAACCAATTTTGGGTCGGGATGAATCTGTGCGCACAGTTAGGTAAAAGCCAAAAACGGCTAGGTCGGTATTCCTTTCCCGTCTCAGCTATTCCAGCAGGCCTGGGCCTCTCGATTACGGCACAGACAGGGGAGATGAAGTTTGGCGTTCCGTAAGCCCCCAAGGATAGGACAGGCAGGGGATTTGAGGGTCTCCCGACCATGACCCCGGGCAGGATAGGTTAGAGAGACGATAGGGGGCCATCCCGACCGATTTGTGGCCCAGGACCACCTGTGGGGGTGCCCGCCGATTGCAAGTTAGAGCAATGCAAAGCCTGGCAAGGCATTTGACTCATTTAACACGCGCACTGGAGGGGGGGGCGAAATCCGCCCACCCCTCCGGTTTTTCGCAAATACCTGCAGATTTTACCGGTCGATATACGCAAATTTCGGTGTACCTGCCTAGACATGAACGGCGCGTCGTTTAAAGCAAGAAAAATTGAAATCGGCCGAAAATTTTTCAAGTTACGGGCCGCTAAAGTCAAAAAATGTTTTAGCGCCAGACCACAAAAATCGGCGCTGATGCGCTTCCAGTATACTGACAAAAGGGAAGTGTTCTAGGCAACACTAGCGACTTGTTTGATGCATATTGATATGCTGTATAGTTTCAAGGTCATGTTAGGTCACCAAGGTGAAGTCAGGTCAAGTTCATGACAGGTTAATGGAACCAAACTTGATCAACTGGAATGTTGCCATAAATGCACTACTGGTTGTCATTTGTACTGTTTGTCATTGCGTTTCCATACTTTATTCATGTACTTCACTCCCTTCTTCACGAAGCCGATTGCTCCGAGCTGTCCGACGGAGCAGTCGGGCGGGCGGCCGGTTCCGGTAACTGGAACAGGTAACTGACCTGATAAAGTGGTGCTATATAGGTGACCTGAGGTCAAATGTTGGGTCTAGCATCTGCATTGCATCATTAGTAATGTCCAAGACATCATTCATGCCCATTTTTGAGCATTTAAACACAATCACAGCGATCCATAACGATGACAAGCCAAGCCACGGAAAACCGGAAAATTTTGCCAATATGACCTCATTTGACCTTGAATATATTGACCTAAGATCACGAAAATTGCACACAATAGAGATCACTACCGTGCCCATCCACCCTGCGAATTTCGTTCCTCCAGCTTTACTAGGAGCCGAGATCTTAGGGGGGGCGGAATCCGCCCCCCCCCCCTCCAGTGCGCGTAATTATCAGAGGCCCTCCAGGGCGCGTGTTAAGCGTAGGTATGTCGGCCATTATTACTCAAGCCCAGCATAAGACCATCAGAAACTAACGGAATATCGCAGCCCAGTGTCATCGAGCCTTGAAGGCAGTAAAATATATAGTATCATTCCCAACCAATAGTGTCGCGTCAGCCGGTCACAGTTGTGGACCTAAGCACGGGTAATTAACATTTAACTTTGGGCTAGAAAACCCTAAGCAACGGTCAGAGAAAGTAAGACTTGTTGAATGCGCATGCTCCACTGGAAGGGAAATTATCTGGCCAACACTTTTAATAGAGAGCGAATGTTCGGAATGGAAGATGGAAATGAATAGATTACGTGGGAGCATGCATGACGTAGTCATGGGTAGTTAAGGACCAGTGGGAGCTGTTGGAACTCTGCGTACGCATCTAGCTGTCAGAAACCCTCGTTGCCAAAATTTGACCCAGGATAATTACCTAGGCCCTCAATTTGCCAGTCTGGTGACCCGTCGGAGCATGCAGGTGGATGACATGGAGGGAAACAAGTGGGGACTCTAACACTTAAAGAGGGCCCCGAAGCTGGACCAGGGCAGGTGACGGACGCATTTCCAACTCCAATGTCCGTCCATTACTCTTATGACCCCCCCCTCCTAGGTCTCTCCATCCATGCGGCTCCTCTATCCCTGGCGCCACGACCAAGCCAGGTTCACTCACGGATGGAAGTGTTGAAGTGATAAAATTTGACCTCGCTATTATAAATTTGTGTTAGGATAACGAGTTACGGGGCGCCGACAAGATGACAATACGACGAAGACAAGATGGTATGGCACGCTCAGACTGTACCTACTACAGCGAGGACTCGCAGGTCACCGCTCGCTGTGGGCCGCCCCGGTTAGGGGCCGGCGGCACGCCTGAAGCGGGATCGGCGCGGGCCAGAGGGGAGCCGCCCGGCGCCCGTGAGCGTAGTAAAACATGGCCGCCGGCCGGCGGCCGTGCGGAAACTACTTTCTCAAGGTCGCTCCGAAGTCAAGGGCGCAACGCAGTAGACCAAGACGAAACATAACAACAGTGCCACCATTCAGACCGACAACTCAGACCGACCACTAAGACCGAACTACACCCGTAACCAACACCTAATATCCCATCCCCCTCAATACCACTCCCCCCCAAACCACCACCCTACCTACCCATCCCGTTCCCCCCCCCCCCCCCCACACACCGACCCCGCCCCCGACCTCGCCGCCCTACACAAGCTTAGCTGGGAATTCCTCCTATAGTATTGCTCATTTCCCCTTCATTACCCAACCAGTGTGTACTGTATGCCCCTCTTAACAGCTAACTCAGACAATTGGACCTGAGAAACTATGTACCATAGATTTGATGCATTTGGCAATGCTATGTGGTATACAAATATAACAAAACAGTATCAAATGTGCTGTTTTTTAGTGAGGTGGTGGACACTTAATATGTTTTGAGGAACAATTTGCATTGTGTAGAATACTGCTTGTTGCTTCTTACATGTTTGTTGGCATCGCATGTACTGAACAGTAATTGTCTAATTTAATATTCAGTGAAGATTATGTGTGGGAAGCCTTGGAACCACTCTGACGAAATTCAGATATTTTGGGAAAAACGACCCATGATCCAAACAGATTTGAAACTTAGTCAATGCACTCCCTATTATGTGCATCTGAAACATAATTTTGAACTTGGCCAATGCACTCGCTTGTATTAACATCTTGTACTATATCAGTTGCATTTAAGAGATTCTGATGCATTGTTGCAATGCAATGCCACATTAATCGCACTTACCTTTCAGTTTTAGTGCAGCCATGGTGCAGTTGTGCAATCACAAATAACCACTACTTAACATGCGCCCTGGAGGGCCTCTGAAAATTACGCGCACTAGAGGGGGGAGGATTCCGCCCACCCTATGATCTCGGCTCCTATTAAAGCTGGAGGAACGAATTTCGTAGGGTGGATGGGTACGGTAGTGAAATATATTGTGTGCAAATTGTATGACCTTAGATCAATATCTTCAAGGTGAAATGATGTCACAATTGTCAAAATTTTCTTGTTTTGCGTAGCGTGGCTTGTCATTGTTATGGATCACTGTGATTGTGTTTAAATGCTCCAAAATCGGCATCAATGATGTTTTGGACATTACTAATGGTGCGATACAGATGCTAGACCCGACATTTGACCTCAGGTCACCTATTTAGCAGAACTTTATCAGGTCAATTACCTGTTCCAGTTACCGGAACCGGGCCGCCCGCCCGACTGCTCAGTCGGGCAGCTCGGCGCAATCGGCTTCAGAAGAAAAGAGTAAAGTACATGAATACAGTTTGGAAACGCTTAGGTACACAAGACAAACAGTAGTGTATTGATGACAATATTCCAGTTGACCAAGTTTGGTTCCATTAACCTGTCATGAACTTGACCTGACCTGACCTCGGTGACCTAACATGACCTTGAAACTACATAGCATATCAATATACATCAAACAAGTCGCTAGTGTTGCCAAGAACAGTTCCCTTTTGCGGATATACGGGAAGCGCATCAGCGCCGATTTTTGTGGTCTGGCGCCACGATAAAAAAAAATTAACGGCCCCTAACTCGATAAACGTTCTGCCGATGTCATTTTTCTTACTTTAATCGACACACCAGTCATTTCTAAGCAGGTACGGAAAAATGGCGTATATCGACCGGTAAAATCTGGAGTTATGTACGAAAAATCGGATGGGTGGCCGGATTTCGCCCCCCCCCCCCTCCAGTGCGCGTGTTAATTTAAATCCTTTTATATTTTAATAAATTTAATCCGAGTTATTGCTGGGGTGTCTAAGCAGAGCTTGTTGCGTGAACCCTGGCCCCACCACCCGATCCATGAATTCCAGATCAACGGCAGAATATTGACCGAAAGTTTAACGTGCCGTCAATGCACCGACACAGCCGCCCGGAAGCTCGTCCCCGGCCTTATTGGGCCAGCTGCCAACTGGCCCTCCCAGCCTAAATGCGAGCGAGTGAAGCTACTTGAACTCTGTGTCGCCAGGACAGGGGAGACCAAAGCAGGACAGCGCTCTAACCAACTGCGCTACCGGGGCGGCAAATCTTCAATTAGTGTGCTGAAGATCGGAAATTTTTACTTAATGGCAACATATTTAGGCATTGCTTCTTCCACCACCAATACGGACATTTTGTCATGGTATGTTTCATCACCATCACCAATACGGACATTTTGTCATGGTGTATGTTTCATCACCATCACCAATACGGACATTTTGTCATGGTATGTTTCATCACCATCCACCAATACGGACATTTTGTCATGGTGTGTTTCATTTTTTTTTTTTTTTTTTCCCCCCCCCCCAATAAGGAATTTTTGTCATGGTATTCATCACCATCACCAATACGGACATTTTGTCATGTATGTTTCATCACCATCACCAATACGGACATTTTTTCACTGTATGTTTCATCACCATCACCAATAAGGACATTTTTTCATGGAATGTTTTGAATGAGACCAAATGCCCATAAAAACCTTATGACTGGTGAGAGCTGCACTGTCCTGATTCATAAAGGCAGCGGAGATGCCAAAGGCATCTCCGCTGCCATCTCCGCTGCCTTTGCTGCAGACATGACATCATCTGCAGCCTCTAGGCTCCAAAGGGCAACGGATCTGGCTTTGTGGTCAAGGGGTCTGGTTCTGTTCAAGACGATGCAGTACAAAGGGTCATCGAAAATTACAGATCAATAGATACTACCCATATGCATATGCACCTTAAAAACTATAAGCTGCCATTTTTATAACACCCTCTTCACTGTTGAACAAACCAAGATCAGGATATTGTCTCCAATAGGAGAATGTGGCGCTCTTTGTTTGCATGTGACGACCAAATGAAAATGAAGTTGGAGACAGTGCTTATAATTGCGACTGCTGTCCAGTGCTATGTAAGTAATAGAACCTGTTTTCATAGGGTCAGTTTGCGCTGTTTCCATGTTTGATTTTATTATACACGTTAGTTGTTCCGAAGTAAAATTGCGTCGCTACGCGTATATAAACCCATGGGTGACCTATCGGTAATTGGTGACCTTGAAATTTGTAGAGGTTTTAAGGGAAACCATAACATCTACATTAGAAAGGCATGCACATTTTTGTGTTAGGAAATGCTTTCCAATCATGTGTCTTGATGTCATTGTTTTACCTCACGTTGCTTTTCAAAAGCAGAAAGCTTTCACGAACTCCGTCCTTCCCGAAAAACTCGAAATCGCAAAAAGTCATGAAGAGCGGACGGCTATATCGGATGTTTATAAGAAGAACGCATTTGTTTTTGGTCAACGAAATCATACCCACATTTATTCCCGCAGTAAAATGTATCAATTGCAGTGGTCTAGGTGTCACGAGAAGTCACGAGGTCACGGGATCATGAGGTCCCGAGGTCAGACGTAGGAAATTTTGATATTTTATTTCGGGGAAGTTTCAGTTTGTCCTCTTCTTCTGAAGCATATATCATTTTCCACCCTATTCTGTGTCTTCTGTCAAACCAACACACGTTGTTTGACCTAAAAATAATGCCGGAGGCTATTGCTCAAAAACCGTTGGTCGAATCGGGCTGAAATTTGCCAGCCGTGTTCAAAGCCAAAGATGGCCCTCTAAGCAAATTTGCAGTGCAATGTAAGCAAAGTGCATTGGCCGATCTGTCATAGAACGCACCAGCTATCGTTAGGTGGCAGCACGGTCTAGGTATTAGCAGTGCGAATAAGACTGAACGTTGAAGCATATGAAACAACACTTCTCACCGGATGACCGGATGATGCCATTCAACACGCGGTAGTTGCCCGCCGACATGTTGCCTATCAAGAGCTCAGCAGCCCGCGAGCCGCTCGGTGGGAAGCTGATATGAGGGCCAATGGCCGACGGTAGGGACGACTCCATTGCTGAGGTCTATTATAATTCGATTTAACGGTTTCCTTGCAACGTTTACTGCACTGTGATACTCGTGCAACATTTGCATTTAATCCTCCTGCAGCATGGCGGTTGGTCACGTTCCGGTGATGCCATTCATCAACTGTCTGTGGAAGGGGCGGGGAAGACGCAGCGTCTGTGACGCGCCAAAACCGTAGGTTCCCGCTACGGAACGGTGACCGTGCCGCTCATGAAAATATACACTCCACTGCGAGACGGAGTCGCACAAAGTCAAAGTATAACGTGCGTCTAGTCAACCCAATTCTCGGTTTAGTTCACGCGTATCACGAGCTGGCTCTCCTTACATGTTGTAGTTCCGATCCGAAAGTAAGTGCCGAGCACGGGGAAGGGCGTGTATTCGCAGTAGTCAGCGACCGAACGAACCGACACGACTCACGAGAGAGGGCTCACCGTAATCAGACCACGAGCACCGGCCACGCGTCCCCTCGAATTACCGGATCGTCACTGGCGCGCGCCGCCGACCCAGCCGCCCTCAACAACAGACCGCGCTGCCAAACTGCTGGAGCATCGCCACAGGCTCAGGACAGCTGACGGCGCCGGGTGCCACTTGACTCATGCATACCAGCATGGCCGCTCACTACACATGTCGTGCATTACGAGCTGGCCTTCCTCGCATGTCGTGTATTACGAGCTGACCCTCCTTACATGTCGTGTATTACGAAGAAGAAGAAGAACCTTGGGTTCTTTTACGACGCACTCAGCCGCTAGGTTATATAGCGTCGCCAACCTCTCACGCCGATTGGTCGCGGGTGGACTCGGTAAATTCCGTCCGTTGTGAGATTCGAACCCACGATCTTTCGATCAAGAGTCCGACGCTCTACCTCGTGTATTACGTGAGCTACCGCGGCCCCTCGTGTATTACGAGCTGGCCCTCCTTACATGTCGTGCATTACGAGCTGGCTCTCATCACATGCACAAAATCCAAGTTTCCGGACTTGACGCTCAGTTAAATGCTTGAGCTTTTACAATCTGGTGATTTTTATAAGGCCGACTAATGGAGGAGCAAGTCCATGCCAACTCCATGTCAGGGCATGATCGATGGGCGGACAGCGCCGCCAGAGGTGAAAAAAATGGTCGCAAATTCCACCAACGAAATTTTCCGCCATGACTTTTCCACCACTCCAAAGATTGTCCACCACTCCAAAGACACCACTTCTGTTCTCCAGCATTTTTTTAGGGGGGCCAATTTTTTTTCTTTGGGGGTTCCGAGGCCATTTCTTTATTCTCCGACTCTATGGTCAGGAATACCTTTTTTATTCTCCGACTCCAGGTCAGCGAACCACTTTTCCCACACTGGTTGGCTAGCTAGCAGTCAGCTGGCACAAGTGGTTGGCATCAGAAAAGCCTGAGAGGAACACTCAACAATTACTGTCCTTTGCTTCCTGGAAAGCATTTCTTATCATATTCCACTCAGCTGCACTGGCATGCTGTCATATGACTTACCTGTTCTACAGGAGCATAGCTTGCAAACCTCGCTCTCGGTTCAAAGCCAGATTTTTTTTACTTTGGCGTTTTGAAGACCTCCATGCCTCCTCTTGTTGTGTATCCTAAGGCTGTCGGGCCTGCCATTAAAGGTACATCCCGGATACCCACAACGCACTTTCTGTTCAGAAGGGGAAAGCTTCTCCCCAGCTCTCTTCCGCATCGGTATAATATGATTATCCTACCACCTGTTCTCACAGCACCTTCACAAAAACCTTGAAATTCCCAAAACCGGCAACTCGGAAGAACCGTGGTCAGCACACTCTTCAAGGTCTTAAGCCTAAGCCGGGTACAGATCCAATTGTTGGCTGTTCCCTCCATCATCTAGTTTAATTCTCAATATATTTTTTTAATCCAGACGGCGTGATATATCTTCGGTTGTAATATAATCTATCTGCATAAAATATACAGTATGGACTATTTGCAAATCATTGCATGTTCTTTATAATGATGCACAACGTCAGAATAGCGTGGCTCACTAGTGACACCCTGTGGCAAACAGCCGCAGGTAATCCAATTGATAGATGAAACCGTGAAAACGCACTTAACCGGAAATTACTCGTGAGAAAATACGAGAAAGAGATGCAAAATAAGCGAGGGAAGCAATAAACGCGAGCTGAAGAAAAAATGTACTGTTGTGAAAAGCCATCTTACAAATAACATGACGCTGTACCTGATATACAAATTTTATAATAACAACCCTGCATTCATTCTTCCTATTTTTATCATAATCTCTCGCCCACCGTCGTTGGCAGTGTTTCGCCTCTACATTTTGAAAGTTATGGCTTCAAACAAATGAAATGCGAATGGAAATGTCGTTTTCACAACTTACCAGAAACGCAAAAAATCATGTGAATCCGGCCGGCACACAGTTTTGACATTCTAGCGTCTGTGTGTCGGTCAAAAGCCTTCCCACCAATTTCCACCATAGGCTATTTCCGGTGGAAAGTTGCCGCTGCCGAAGTTTTTTTGTACGACGTTAAGGAACTCCTTTACATGCAAAAAAAACTTCATGCGTGTCTTGGGGGAAATGGGATGGATGGGGAGCAAATTGCAATTTATTTTGGGCGATTCATCTTATTTCGAGGAATTCGGCAGGTTTTACTTTTTCGAGAAGTCGTAAATAATATTTTTTTTCCGAAGCTCGAATCAAACCAGCAGTTTGTTTGTTCCTAGTCTCCGGGGACCAGTTTCCACCACGGAGGAATTACATCAGATGGAACACACAACAAATTTGAGATTTGCAACACGCTAAGCCAGAAATTTTATGTCCGCTTCATACGGCCGAAACGATCTCTGGCGAAATTACATTCCCTGGCGTGGTTGGGCTCCCTAAGAAAATCCTGGCTTCGTCCCTGTTGGTGGACTATTGAACTGAACAGCATATCCTGCTTCACACGTTTCAAGTGTGAATGTATATCCTGGCGTAAACAGCTAAGCATGCATCAATATTACTGATGCATCAATATTACAAATCAATATTGCTGTTCAAATTTTTGTATTCAATTTCCGCTATGTGCGTGTGTGTGTGTGGAGGGGGGGGTGCAAGCTCATTACAACCTCACTAATGGGTACCTGGTGTGCCCTATTTTCCATAGTACTATACGTCTTTAAGATGTCCCCGTTGTAAATGTTCCCCGATGTTGATGAGGAGAAAGAATAAGCAAGAACGTTGCTTACTTGCTGGCCCATGGCAAAAGAAGGCTCATGATTGATGCTGGAAAGGATGAGAAACAGGAAAGGCCGGTGATCGCTGGTTGAAATTGATTTGGTCCGGTGTGTGGCAGACCAAGATTCTCCGGCTGACAGACTGGAGCACAGAAAAACGCAATAAATAAAAATATATAGCATGGTGTTCGACCTCAGGGCCTAACTCCAATACATAGGTGATCAGTCGCCTCAATCATCTCTGTAGTACACACCGTGCACCTTAGAATATCCGCCACTTGAAACGAAATGCTGCAACTACTTCATGTGGCACCCGGATTAATAGAAATGTAAGCGTTTATTTTGGGGACCAACAATTCAGTGCAAAATAGCTGACATGTGACAACACACGGCACCTCATAAGGTCATAACGTGTTCAGACTTAGGAGCCACAAGGGCCCATCCTGAATTCAATTCGATGATTAGTTCTCTTCTTGGCTCTTCTGGCCCGCGAACTGGGCTTGGCGCCAGTTCGCGGGGCGCGTTGCATTTATCTGGGCCCCAGCGCGATTTTGGCGTTTCACAGCGCCAATTTTCGGGCACGGTGCAAGTTTTTTGTTCCCGCTGTATTTATTTATAACCCCTAATTCTGTGGCCCGACGTTAATTTATGGGGCCCCAAACCATTTTGAGGGACCCGGCGCGATCCTTGGGTTTTTGGTAGCACACCTCTTCAGGATTGGAGGGGATTTGCCTATTTGGAATGCCACTGCGGCTGCTCACGGAGTCTTTTTTTCAGCCAATGGCACCGTTCAGAGTAGAAATAGTCTAACGCAACTTTCTTTTGGGGCCTGTTCTGAATTTTTCGGTGCTTGGGTCGACTCAATGGAGTCCCTTTGTGATTGTTTTTTGCGTCGACTTCTTTTTTTGTAAGCCTCCTGCGGGATATTGTTGGGCCCCGGTACGATTCTTCGTGCTCCCGTGCATTTATTTTGGTGCTCCAACGCGCTTCTTCTTTCGGGGCCTGAGCGCATTTTGGGGACCTTTGGCGTAATGTTTGTGGCCGCAGAGTGACATTCCGGGTATAAATTTACTTTCAGGAAACCAGCTGCGACTTGTGGGGTGCCGGCGCGACTTTGTGGGCCCCAAGTGTGATTTTCAAAGGCAACGGTGCGATGCTTATGGGTCTAAGTACGATGTTTAGAACATGTCGTCATTTGTTGGGATGCCTTTCGCGAGTTTTAGTGGCCTCGACACCTCTTTGGGGCCCAACACGTTTTGCTTTCTTTTGGAGCGATTGCTGGGACCCCAGAGTGATTTTCCATGTCCGGACTGTATTTTTTCGTTGCCCCGGTTTCATTTATTGGATACTCCCGGTGAGACTTTTGGGGCCCCGGTGCGACCTGTCGAGCCCTTAGTTTGATTTTCAGGGGCCCCGGCCAAACCTTTTAAGGTCCTCATTGTGATTTTAAAGAATCTCAAATTGTGTCTCAAATTCCCCATTGTGATTTTTTCCGCCCCTAGCGTGATTTTCTGGGCCCAGGCGCAATCATTTGAGGCCCCTAGCATGATTTGCACGGGCCTATCCCGTCTTTTTGCGACTCCCATCGTGATTTTCAAGGACCACAAGACGATTTTTTTTGCTTTCAGCGTGATTTTCAGGGGTCCCAGTCCGACTTTTAGAGGCCCCAGTGCGATTATCACGGCGCCGACCGGACCTTTCGGTACCCAGTGTGATTTTGAGGGCCCGGCAAGTCTTTTTGGGGCCCAGCGTAATTTTCTGAGGTCTCGGCGATATTTTTTGGCCCACAGCGTGATTTCCTGGAGCCTGGCTCGACCTTTTAAGGCATTAGCGTGGCTTTCTGGTGCCCTGGCGCGACTTTTCGGTGTCCCGGCGCGACTTTTTGGGGGCCCCAGCGGTATTTTCAGAGATCCGGTCTAACATTTTGGAGCACTCAGCCTCATTTTTATGGTCCCGGAACGATTTTTTTAAGGCCCACAATGTCATTTGCAGGGGACTTGGTGGGATCTTGGGGCCCCAGTGCCATTTTTAGGGGACCCGGCTCGACTTTTTTGGGCCCACAATATTATTTGTATGGTTTTTAGGGAGCCTGGCGCTATATTTCTGAATCCCAGCGCGATTGTTGCGGGACCACAACCTCTCAGGGGGTGGGGGGACTGCTCCAATGCCCCCTTCAGTTCGCCACTGTGCATGCCCCAATTATTGTATAGTTTAACAATAACGTCTATGGAGTACATCACACAAAATCGACTTTAATATGCCCATTTAACTGCTTGCACCACATGTGGTGTTCATAATGATACACCCTGCAATTGGCCTAAATTCACATCATTATCTTCGGGGTTCTTAAATCTCAGCCTGGACGCACAAATCACTGGACGATGGAAAAACATCTGAATCTTGCTGGACGGGGCCGTACATGCTACGGATACCTCCTCCCCCGTCAGTTGCCACTGGTGGTGAGCCAGGTTTGTAGTACTCCAGTACTGTGTATTTGTGCGCGCTGTTGTTTGACCCAAGTTTATTCTTCTAATTCATTTTTCGTGAAGTTTAAAATAGCAAAATACTCCCAAACGTGGCACTGATACTTGTGCGTACCATCCCCGTAGGTATTGGAAAGTAGTACTGACAGCTGTCGTCATTTCCGGTTATTTGCGGCATTGCACAATCTGGAAAACATTAAATGCCCGTTCTCGAAATTGTTCTGAATAGATAGCGCAGTAGTCGTGACTCTCAAAATCTGAACACATATCATGTAACAAAGGCTGAACAACAAGCGATAGAAAATAGAAATGATGGATGTCGTAAATGAGCACGTGATGCCCTTGATGCTGGCAACATAAATAGTATGCCAAACTTATTCATTCTTCTTTTTTTCGTAATCGTAAAAGGAATGAAAAACAGCTCCCAGAAACGAAATCCCGCTGCTTCTCAAATTGTTTCTCTTCTATTTCAGATTCCCCATATTAAAACACGTTTCAAACATTATGGCGCAACTTTGTCTCAGTGGTGCCAAGCAAAAGCCTGCGGGTGGCCCACCATAAATTGCGCAGTTTACGTGAAAATTGAGGTTGCCCCGGGCTAAATCGCCTGCCGCCGATATGCATTGTGACCAACAGAAAGCATGCCATGGGAAGGCTGTGCGACGGTAGCCATGACCGTCATGCACACTTCGATTATTTCAAAGCACTTCCATTTGTTTCCATATTTGTCCTTCCTCAATTCAAAGTGAAGTGGCCTAAATCCGAGAAGAAACAAGCTTTTGTGCATATGATAAGTAAAACATTGGGTAGTTTGTTCACTGTCAAATGGTAAGTGGGACCAGCCAGTCAGACATGAGCCCGCCCAGGGCTCACCACAGGCTTCCACCGCTGGATGAAGGGTCGTGCTCGGTAGCTTAATAACACAAAACTATATTAGGCTGCTAATTAAATTACACATTAGTGATTATTATAGTATAGTAGTATATTTCCTAGATTATAAATTTATAGTAGTAAATATATGACATAGTAGTAAATATATAACATGGTAGCACATTCAAATATATAACATCGTAGTATATATATAACATAGTAGTAAATATATTAGTAGTTATAAATTACCCTAGCAAATATATTAGGCTAGACCATTTTGAGCTGTGGCTGCTGGGGCCTGGGCAGCACCGACAGCCGGACACCAGCTGGCGTCGGTCGGCTGGAGTCGGAACGGCCACCAGCACCGCCAGCTGTGTCAGGCGGATGACATCGCACTGCAGACTGCAGTGTGATCCAGATTTTAACATCTGTTGTCATACTGTGTGCGTGCTAGCAAGTTGGTATTACTTCCAATCTGGCTGGCGTCTCATTTTCAGCTCCACTCCTGCCTCCCCTTGGAATGTTCCTGCAGATGACCTGCACTAACAAATGTGCATTATCCTCAATGATGCTGCAAGGTTTCTGTGGCAAGGATCCAGTATGGCTGAACAAGATGGTGATCGCCAGGACTGGAAGTGGATCTCATTATCAGCCATAGGTCACCATATGCTATATGCCCGCAGAGCATGCTGCTTCCTCTCCATACAACCAATCACTATGGGACAATGGCATCTAGCTGGGGTTGCTACTCAAGCATGTCTCCATCTGGCAATGTAAAGAGTCAATTTTTGGGTGAGTGTATGATTCATTGGATGGCCAAAGTTTCAAACAGGTCATTTTCCGGCGCTGCATCGCCAGACACCGTAGACATCACATACATCGCCAGAGACGGCCTTGCCGTCTGATACTGGGGACAGGTGCGCTCCAGACCGATGACCGGTATTGGCCGTCTGCCGGAGTGACGTTGGACGATTTTGCCGGGCCCCTGCCAACGGCCCCAGCTCAGGGTGAACAGGTGCGGTTGCTGTCGGCGAAAGCGATAGCATCGGAGACGAAGCAGCCGGCCGGCACAGCTGCAGTGCCGGCGGTCGTATGTTATGTCCAGGACGTTGTAGCTGTTGCAGCCGATAGCTGAAGTTTGCAAGCGTGAATCCAATTTGAAATACTGGGCCGACATGGGAGCCCTCAACGTTCGTTGCAACTCCCAGGGACGGCAAAGAGCATGCAATATGGCCATTAGCCAAATTCAGCACCGTGATAGCTCCGGGAGCGCGAACATGTAGATTCACTTCTTTATAAATATGCATTTTAGCTTACAAGGTTGAGAATGTCTATTAATGTGGTCGACTAGACGAAAGTTCCCTTTTGGCATTGCCAAAAAGCAGTGTTGCCAGCAGCGTTGTTAATATAAAGCTTTGCAAAAGCCATGCACAATCGTCATGCCGATATCCCATACCAGCGCCAACCTGTCAACTGACCTGACCTGTCAACTTGAGGACATAACCAACCCAGCGGAAGTGCCCCCTCCCCACTACCTAAGTATTGTGCAACTCTCAGAGAATATAAATATGTCACTTTAAAAATAATCATCTGGAAATGGAGATCACGTAAATTTACCCATGATATATTTTCAGGCGGCCAGAGGTTCACAATCTTGTGGTGCGTCATGCCTGTAGTATGCGTACCACCGTCATTATCGAGTTTGATTTGAGGGCGGTTCCAAGACCCCTGCTCTGAGAACTTTCGCCGGCCCCGCTCCTCCCGCTTCACCGGCTAAGTACCCCGGTCAGGTCCCCGGTCCTGTTCGGCGACCTCATCTCCCGACCGTCCGGATCCGACTATGATCCGCCCGTCCATGTTCTGCGTCACCGCACCCCAGGTCCGTTATCCGTTCCTCTGGCCCCGTTAGGCACTCCTCGCTCCGTGTTTGGATTCCGTTCCCTGCCGACCCACTACCCACTTCTGCTCCCTACCGACCCACTACCCACTTCCGTTCCCTGCCGACCCACTACCCACTTCTGCTCCCTGCCGACCCACTACCCACTTCCGTTCCCTGCCGAACCACTACCCACTTCCGTTCTCTTCCGACCCACTACCGTTTTGTTCCACGGTTTTCCATTCTTTTCATATAATCAAGGCTGCACTGAGACATTACCAAACATCAATTGACGAAAATATTCGATTACTTCGATTAAAACAGGCTAGGCTAGGCTAGGTTAGGTTAGGTTAGGTTAGGTTAGGTTCGGTTTGGTTATGTTATTTTTTCATTAAAAAATAATAAAATGTTCAGAATGTATATATTTGTTCCATATTTTCCTTACATGTTCTTTCCTAACACGTTCCTTACATGTTTTTATGCTATGTTACCGGACTCACAACCCATGTTTGGAGTTATTTGGTCTGCCAACTGAAAAGTAAGCATTTGCACAGTAAATGAGTGGTCACATCATGTTAGCCACATACATAAACATTGCATTGGAAAAATAAATTTGAAGAACTCATAAAATACCTTCGAGCACAAAATTACCCCCATTTTCCCATCCCAATGATGTAAGGGTAGGTTTTGTTTTATTTGTAGGGTAAGTTTGGAAAACATTTTAAACATTTCCATACTTTTGAGGAAAATGTTTGATTACTTCTTCAAAAACAGGCTAAGCTAGGCTAGATTAGGTCAGGTCAGGCTATGTTAGCTTTCTATAACAAAAAATGAGAAAAGATTGTTCAGAAAGTTTATATTTTTCTTTACATGGACGATAAGGATAGGTTAGGTTAGGTAATGTTTAATTTTTCCTTTTTAAACATTGTTTTTATGCTATGTTACCTAACTCACAACCCCACTGCTGGTGCTATTTGGCCTGCCAACTGAAAAGTAAGCATTTGCACAGTGAATGAGTGGTCACATCATATTAGCCACACACATAAGCATTGCATTGGAAAAATGCATTTGAAGAATTATGGTGTGATACCCTATCTACAGCGAAAGCATGGGGTAGGCACTGGCGCCCCTAAGCCTAAAGCCATGGTGCACTTTCTCCCACCCGCAATGGATCTAATCGCATACCACTATTAGACCAAGATGGCTTTTAAAAACATTGGGTCCCAAACATAAAACAATGTCTTGGCTATTCCGTTGGTCTCTATTTCTTTTCACATACTTCTTTAAATACAACATGAACTGATCCTTCAGTTCACTTTGATGCGGGCCTGCTCCTAAAAAATGCCCAATATTTAAGATATCCACTGTAAGTAGTTGAGAACATGGGTAGGGCCCATGCTGGCACAGAGACGTTGTAGACATATATGGGGTTGGATCTGTCACGAAGCCAGGGGATGTTTATTTCCAAGGCAAATTTTCAGACTGAATAGGGAAAATGAGAAATTAACATTAGCAGGGCTCCAAACCAGGGGCACTCAGACCCCCTCGACCCACCCGGAATATCCAGCCATAGACATGCGACATATTTCCATTATTTATATACGTCAATCACAAACCTATAAATACTTACATTTTTATGTATGCCCGCGTGTAAAGTTGTGGAACTTCACATGCCTCTCGCGGAGCATACACGAAGACACCTCTCGCGCGACATTCAACAGCAATTCAAGATGGCTAACGCACGCGGGCTGACGCTGACTACCAATCTGCGAGTTATCGTTTTGGGTAGGACATCCGCTTAGGGGTAATCGTTTTGGGTAACCATATAATGACACCCGATTGACGAGTCGCCATGTAAGAGTTACCCGCGATCTGCGAGACTGCCGTAATTGGTTGAGTGGAGCATGCATCAGGTGTATCGCAAAGTAAATACTTACCCTTCCATAGATAAACCCTGATTTGGTAGTTACTCTCCCACTACGACCCTGAATATGTGTATCTTAACACGCGCCCTGGACGGCCTCTGAAAATTACGCGCGCTGGAGGGTTGGGGGGCGGATTCGGCCCCCTTAAAATATCGGCTCCTATTACAGCTGGAGACGCGAAATTTGCGGGGTGGATGGGTACGGTAGTGACCTCTATTGTGTGCAAATTTCATGAACTTAGGTCAATATCGTCAAGGTCAAATGAGGTCATATTTGTCAAAATTGTCTTGTTTTGCGTGGTTTGGCTTGTTATTGTTATGGATCGCTGTGATTGTGTTTAAATGCACCAAAATGGGCATCAATGATGTTTTGGACATTACGAATCACGCAATACAGGTGCTAGACCCGACATTTGACCTCAGGTCACCTATATAGCAGCACTTTATCAGGTCAGTTACCTGTTCCAGTTACCGAAACCGGGCCGCCCGCCCGACTGCCCCGTCGGGCAGCTCGGCGCAATCGGCTTCGCGAATAAAGGAGTGAAGTACATGAATAAAGCATGGAAACGTAATGACAAACAGTACAATAGACAAACAGTAGTGCATTTATGACAACATTCCAGTTGACCAAGTTTGGTTCCATTAACCTGTCATGAACTTGACCTGACTTTACCTCAGTGACCTAACATGACCTTGAAACTATATAGCATATCAATATACATCAAACAAGTCGCTAGTGTTGCCAAGAACACTTCCCTTTTGCGGATATACGGGAAGCGCATCAGTGCCGATTTTTGTGGTCCGGCGCTACGAATTTTTGTTTATTTCAACAGCCCCTAACTCGCAAAAATTTTCCGTCGATTTCCATGTTTCTTACTTTAAACGACGCGCCGGTCATTTCTATACAGATATGCAGAAACTCGCGTATATTGACTGGTAAAATCTGCAGTTATGTACGAAAAACCGGAGGGATGGGCGGAGTTCGCCCCCACCCTCCAGTGCGCGTGTTAACCCCAAATAAGATAGTGCAATTTCAAAGTACTACCCATCATTGGGTGACGTGAAATAGTTGCCCACGAGCCTTGGGTAGTTTTGTTTTCAGCGGGGTAATTTCGTTTTCAGTGAAGGAGTAAATATACATGAATAATTAACTGTATGGTTCATATAACAATGCTGTGGTATTCTAATGGAAAATGTAATATCCAGATGCTCTTCCACTTAGCGTTCATCAGCCCACCCGCGCTATTATTAGAGATACACAGAAGTCGATAATTGGCAACTTCACCATACACAACTTGCATCGTTTGAACGGTTACCACTCCGAAGCGCGACCGGTCAGCGGATACCGCAAAACAAAATGACTCATGACTCTAGGTCTATTCCAGCTCTACTCTCTCAATACAATTGCATTGTTCATGCGTTACCGGTGGAGTGTCGCCCCGATAGCTCAGTTGGCTGGAGCGGCTGCCTACATCGGTCTCCCCTGCCCTGATAAAACAGGGCTCGAGTCGCTTCACGGGCTCGCACGCCCCCCGGCATGAACGGCAACTGGCCCGGGAAGGCCGGAGATGGGGCGGCCGGGAAGGGCGGAGAAGGGGCGGCGGGGCGGCCGAAAACGCTGGAGAAGGGGCACCGGGGCGGCCGAGAAGGGCGGAGAAGGGCGCCAGGGCGGCCGAGAACGCTGGAGAAGGGGCGCCGGAGCGGCCGTGTAATTCTGCTGTTAAACTGGAATTTCCAGATCGGGGGATGGTGGTCAGGGCTCCCTCAACCCTCTACTGGGCATACGTCTTCCTTATATAGCAGCGTCCTCCACTAGAACGCTGCTACATAAGGCCATCTCAGCAAACAAAGCTTTTCGCTAATCAACCAGTAATCATATGCGAACAACTTTAGCATATGCGAACGCTTAGAATTAGAGGATAAACTCATCAACGTTCCAGAGCACAAGTAAGACCTGAAATCCCTAATGAGATCGTTGTTGTTGGAGTTTGGAACTTCGATGACAGCATAGGTAGATGCATATGTATAGTTTTGTGACAGACCGCCTGCGCGTTATTGCGAGGAAATCGGATGGCTCGTTTTCGGAATCGCGAATGAATCACCATTACCACACGTACATGAATCGAGGTAAATAACGACGCAGTAGTCGGGATAGATAGGTTAGCATCAGCTCATCGCGTCTAATGGGATGATCTAGCTACGAGGCGGCTTGTTTCGGACTACAGCAGCCCACCTATGCCGTGATATGTAAATTTTAGCACACGTGGAATTCAATTGGAATCTTCGATGATGCTACCACAGGAAAGAAGAGAAAATTAAAAAAAAAATTAAAAAAAAATTAAAAAAAGGCAATAAAAAAATATAAAGTTTGGCTTTTTTTAATTTTTTTTTTGGTGGTTGTTTTTTTTTTTTTGTGCCATCAATTTTTTTTTTTTTTTTAATCCAGCGTCCAGTGTTGGGGGTGTCACAGGCCAACCCCGCTGCAGCACCCCCGACCTGCCCAGGAGGTTTGTTTGTTTTTTTTTTGGTTGTAGGCTTTTTGTTTTGTTTTTTTTATTTTTTTTTTTTGTTTCGGGTCGGCCGGGCGCTCTTCTCTTGTTGCTGCGCGGCGGCCCGCCCCGCGGCGCCCCCGCCCCGCGGGGACCCCTGGCCGCCGACGGGCCGGCTTGCCGGGGTGATTGCTGGGGCGCCCGGCCCGCCTCTCGTCCCCTTGGATTCGCCCCCCCCGCCCCCGGCCCCGCCCAATGCTCCGCCCGCCCCGCGGGCGGCCTGTTCGTGTTTTTTTGTCGCTCTGCGGCCGTGGTGCCCCCGCCTTTCGCTTTTCTTTCCTAGTGCTTTAAATATCCAACCTATCCACCTTTTTTTTTCGTGGGGTTTTGTTCTTTTTGTTCTTTTTCATCTATTTTATCCCTCCTTTTTTTCATTCAACCAGGCTGACCCAAGCAACTTAATTTTTTTTTTATTTTCTTTTATTTTATTTTTTTTTTATTTAGGTAATTTTGTTTTTTGTTTTTTTTTATTTAAATATATATGTTTTGTATTTAATTTTTTTTTTTTTTTTAGTTTTTTTATTTTTTTATTTTTTAAAAATTTTTCCTTTTTCCTTTTATTTCAAAAATTTTTTAATATAATAATTTTATTTTTTTTTTCTTTTTTTTTTTATTTTTTTTTTTTTAATATTTTTTTTTTTTATTATTTAATACTTTTTTTTTTTTTTTATATTCTTTTATTAATTATAGGGGTTTTTTTATTGTGTCGTTAAGGTAGCCTGGAAGGGCCCCTGTGACGAGGTGTGAGGCCTTAGGACAAAGAAGAGGGGGCCCGGGCGGCGGGGGGGGGGCTTCTTGGCTGAGGAAGAGGGGAAAGAGAAAAAGAAACTTATGAACTTTTAAAATTTTTGGGTTTCTTGGCGGGGTTAACGTGAAGGGCCCCGGATAGTTGGAAGGGCCCCGGGCTGACGGAGAGGGCCCGAGCCAATATGAAGGGCCCCTGGGCTGTCGGCGGAGCCCAAGCCGAAGAAAGGGCCCCTGACCTGATGGACAGGGCCCAAGAGTTTGAAAAGGGGCCTCCGGCTTGCCGGAAAAGGCCCTGGGTCGTCAAAGAGGGCCCCTGAGACGACGGAGGGGGCCCTAGTTGCCGGAGAGGACCTCGGGCCGTCAGAAAGGGCCCTTGGGCCGACGGATGGGGCCCAAGCCGTACAAGGGCCCCTGGCCTGATGGAGGGGCCCAAGCTGTTGAAAGAGGGCCTCCGGCCTGACAGAGGAGGCCCTGGATCGCTAAGGAGGGCCCCTGCGCCGACGGAGAGGACCCCTAGCCGCGGGAGGACCCGGGCCGTCGGAGAGGGCCCAGAGCCGGTATGAAGGGCCCCTGGGCCGATGGGGGCCGAAACCGCACAGGGGCCCCTTGTGTGATAGAGGAGGCCCAAGCTTTTGAAGAGGGGACTCCGGCCGGACGGAGAGTGTCCTGAGCCGTGAAAGAGGGTCCCTGAGCCGACGGATGGGGGCCCCGGGCCGGACGTGCAGAGCCACTGGGTCGGCTTTGGCTCACGCTGATGGAGAGGGGCTCAGAGCTGACAGCGGGCCTCAGGCCGATAAAGAGGCCCCCGAGCTACGGAGACGATCCGGGCCGAAGCGGAGGGTTCCCGGTGCTACGTAAAGGGCCTCTAAGCCCATGGAGGGGCCCGGGCTGTTAAAAAGCAGTGGCGTTTCCAAGGGGTGAAGGGGCACCCGCCCCCTGGCGAGTCCGATGGGGCCCTCCAGGCGACCGCCCTGAGGGGCAGAGATATAACCGAGGAAAAATGTAAACGCATCTAACAGCTTGTGTGGAAAGGGCCCTTGAGACCTGAAGACGTCCACCCTGAGGGCTGGCAAGGGCCGTGAAGACAAGAGAGGGCCCGCCCGAGAGCTGGAATGTCCATGCCAGCTGGAAAGAGCAGTCTCAGCTGGAATGGGCCCCTAACAGCTGAGGAATAAACAGGGCGCCTGAGGGCCAGAGAGGGCTGGGATGCTCTTTGGGTTTGAAAGGGCCCCTGAGGGATGAACAGGACCCCTAAGAGCTGAAGAGGACTAGTGAGGGCCCATCTCAGATCTGAAATGCCCCCGAGATGAGAGCTAGACAGGACTATTGAGGACTGTGATGGGCCCCTAAAAGCAGGAGAGGGCCCTGAGGGATGAAGAGGATCTCGTGAGAGTCAGAGAGGACTGGACTGGGATTCTTCTGAGGTTGAGAGCGGCCCCTAATGGATGAACAAGGTCCCCTGAGAGATAAAAAATTCCTGTTGGCTGGCGATTGATGTGAGGAATACTGAGGGCCAGCCTCAGAGCTAGAATGTTCTTGAAACCACAAGAGCTGTCGATAACTAGGAAGGGCCCCTAGCAGCTTGAGAGGGCCCTTGAGGGCTAACAGAGCCCCCTTGAGAGCTAAGGAGAGTCCCTAAGGCTAACGATGGTTGTGAGGAATACTGAGGGCCAGCGTCAGAGCTAGAAAGCCCTTGAAGCTAGAAAGACTGTCAAGGACTGGGAAGGGCCCCTAACAGCTGGAGAGGACCCCTGACGATTGAAAATGGTCACTGAGCGCTAGAGAGGACTGGACTGGGATGCCCAAGAGGCTTGGAAGGGGTCCCTATGAGAAGAACAGGGCCCCTGAGATCTAAAGAGAGTCCCTAAGGGCTAGCGATGGTTGTGAGGAATACTGAGAGCCAGTTTCAGAGCTAGAATGTCCTTGCTAGCCCGAAAGACTGTCGAGGACTGGGGAGGTCCCCTGAGAGCTAGAGCGGACCGGACTGTGATGCTCCTGAGGCTTGGGAGGAACACTGAGGGATGAACAGAGCCACCTAAGAGCTAAGGAGAGTTCCGAGAGCTGGCGATGTTTGCTAGAAATTGTGAGGCCTGTCTCGGAGCTGCAGGATTCCTCCTGAAAGCTAGACAGGTTTGTCGAGGACTGGGAATGGCCCATGCAAGATTGGAGAGGGCTCCTGACGGATGAATAGGTCCCCTGAGAGCCAGAGAGGACTGGACTGGGATGTTCCTGAGCTTTGGGATGGGCACCTGAGGGATCGGGGCCCCTGAGAGCTAAGAGAGTCCTTGAGAACTGGCGATGGGTGCGAGGAATACTGAGGGCCAGCCTCAGAGATAAGATATCCTTGAGAGCCATAAATGCTGCCAAGGACTGGGAAGGTCACCCACCGCCACCTCAGCGGCGGCGGCCGCCCCTGTGGCCACGGCCGCCCCAACGGCCACAGCCGTCCTGGCGGTGACGACCGCCCAAGCGGCCACAGCTGTCCCAGTGGCCTGACCACAGCTGCTCCAGCAGCTACGGTCGCTCCAGCGATGGCGAAACAGACAGCCCAGCGATAGCTGTGATGACGGCCGCTCCAGCGGTGCCTTTTTTTGCCTTTTTTGAAATTTGTTAAGTAAAATTAAAAAAAAAATAATTTTAAGTTTTTTTGGTGGTGGGTGTTGGTTGAGAGGCGTTTGTAGGTTTGGTTTTTTTTCTTTCTACTTTTAAAAATTTTTTATTTTTTTTTTTTTATTTTTATTTTTTATTTAAAAAAAATAAATATGGGAAAAAAAAAAAAAAAAATATATATTTTTTTTTTTTAAATAAAAAATTAATTTTAAATTAAATTATGTAAAAAAGAGAAAAAGGAAAAAGAATTTTTTTTTTTGGGGATGGGTTTATTTTTTTTTTTATTAAAATTAATTTATTTTTTTTTTTTTTATATATTTTTTTTTTTTTTTTTTTTTTTTGTTTTTTTTTTTTTTTTTTTTTGTTTTTTTTGGGGATTTTTTTTTTTTTTAAAAAAAAAAAAAAAATTTATAAAAAAAAAATTTTTTTTTTAAAAAATTATTAAAAAAAAAAAAAAAAAAAAAAAAAAATTAAAATAAGTGGTTCTTTCCGGGAGAGAGTAAAAACTTTTTTATCCCCCCCCCCTCCCCCCCCCCCCCCCCCTATAAAAGGGGGGCTTTCCCTCAAAGAGATCGATGAGCTGGTCCGCGAGACACTGGTAGCGGCTTCCAACGTCGCAACGTTTCAACGGCTACCTATCATTGCGTCAATGGGGAGGGGGCAAACGTATTTGGAGGGGTCCACCTACTCCATTAAAAAAAAAGTCCTCGGAATTCGACCACTATTTTGTCAAAGGGGACCTTTTAAATAAAATAAATAGTGACGAACTGAATTGGCCTGTGAAGGGGCCTAATCTACCACTATCGTTTCTGATTCGTCGGATTTCAACTCTGACTCCCCCACCCTGTCCTAGGGTTTTCTTTTGGTATCCCTTGATATGCCAATTTCACACTGTTGAAATTATAACTATGCAAATCATTTTAACATATAATATTTCCCAATTTCAGACATTCCAGTTCATAGCACCGGGTCGGCACGACGCTAACGTTCGTGCACGTGCACACCCATCTTGCGCATTCGGCGCATTCGCCACACTTCGTGCGATGTTACGGCTTCTGCTAGGCCTACTACGTTTTGTTAATTGCTGCCACATGATAGACTTGCGCCATATTTGACGTGACTGAATGCTTAGTATGGGCGTTCGCTGCGAAAATTCGATTAATTAAGTTCGATCATTAGTTCCTTATTTCCCACATTCTTTGGTGGCTAAAATGCGGATACCCGCTGAGCTTTGATGCACCTCATATCTTTGAATAAATATGCTCCCAGATTGGCTATCGAATCCAGGCCCTGTCTCAGTGTTCTTTTTTGCACCCATTTCGTTTTTCTTCGTCTACAGATGTGTCTTAGAGTTCCAATCCATTTTCGTTAGGGGCCCAACACATCTTCGAAACCGCTGCTAGTTTTAGGGATTTGTTCCTTTTTGTGCACCGAGGATTTAATTTAGGTGTCGGGGCGTTTTCAAAGATCCCGATGTGTTTATTTAGTGCCCGGTCTTTTTGTTCGTTTTGGGACCATGTTCCTTTTTGCGTCCCCAGCCTCTTTTTCAGGCCCTTGTGCGGTCGCATGGCCCCTGTATGCCTTGATACCTTCCGGTGTATTCCCTTTAGAGCTCCCGGCATGTTTATTTAGGGCTGCAAAGCATGTTTTAAAGCCCTGTTGCTTTTTGCGAGACTCTGCGCTTTGGAGGGCCAGTTGCATTTTCGGCCCCGTTGGCTCTTAGGGTTTCGTTGTGTTTATTTTAGGCTTCTGACGCAAATTTGTGGGGTCCCAGTGCGATTTTGGGTCTTCGGTGCGATTTGTATGGGTCACAGCGCGACTTATCGCGACCAGGCGCGTGGTTCCGGGGACCCAACACCAGTTTTCTGGGCTCAACGCGATTTTTGTGGATCCCTTCTGAATTTTCTTTAAAGTCCGAATCCCGGCCCGATTTTTCTCGCCCCTGGAGCCATTTTTTTGTATCTCACCTCGATTTATCGAGCTCCGATATGTTTTTCGGGGCCGTACTCGTTTTGTGAATTCATCTGATATGTTCGGTGCTCCAGAGCCATTTTCCTGACCCGGACATTAATTTTTTTGGAATCAATCCTTATTTTGGAGGGCTCCGGCTTGATTTTTTGTCGGATACTGATGCGATTTTTGGGGTCACACTGTGCTTATGTGGGGCATTAGACGACAATTTTTGAGAGCCCCGACGTGAATTTTTGATGCCCAGACCAAATTTTTGTAACTACCGATGGGAAGTGTGGGTCCCGAGCGTGATATTTTGGGGGACCGGTTTGAGTTTGCGGGACGCGTTGTGCTTAGCTGTGGCCCCAACGCGATCTTGGCGGTTCCTGTTGCAGATTTTCTGACCTCGGAGCGAGTTTTCTGGGACCAGCCGTATTAATTTGGATCCCCCTGCGGGAATTCTGGTGGACCGAAGCGAATTTTGGTGGCCCCAGCGCGACTTTTCGGGACCCCGGCACGATTCTTGGGAGCTTATACCTCTTAGGAGGGAGCGGGAATTTGCCCCTTTGATATGCCACTGCGGCCACCGAAGAAGTTTTTTTTTCGGCCGATGGCAACTTTGGGAGTATAAAAGCCCCCCGGGTAATTTTTTTCGGACCTGTTCTTAATTTGCTTGTGCTTGGATCGATTCGATCGAGTCTCGGTGTGAACTTTGTGGACATCGAGTTCTATTTTTTAAAGTCCTTATGTGATATTTTTGGGTCCCGGTACGTTTCTTCCGTTTCCCGGTGCGATTTTCTTTCGGTGCCCTGACACGTTTTTTTCGGTGCCCAACGGGTTTTTGGGGGACTTTGACCCGATTTTTGAGCCCGCAGAGTCTAGAGGCCTTCTAGAGGCCTTCTTTGTCAAATTATGGGCCTCTTTTTCTCGTCTGGAGGCCATCTTTTTCAAATTAGTGGCCTCCTCTCATGTCTTGTGGGCCTCCTGCTCTGCGTTTTGATTCGATCTTTGCCCATTTTAAGGGTGGCCTCTTATCTCCTGGTGGTCTCCTCTTCTCTCTCATGTTCCTCATCCTCCAAATTACAGGCAACCTTTCCTATCTCAGTTGCCTTGTCATTTACTGGAGACCTTCTTACCCGTCTTGGAGCCTTCATTCTCGCCTGGGAGTCATCCCTCTTATCTAATGGTCTTTCTCTCCTATTTTAGGAGCCTCCTCGTTCATCATGAAATCTCATTTCCAATTCTGTGTCGTTCTCTTCCGAATTAGGTGCCTCCTGCCACGTTTCTGGATAATCCTTTTCTATCTTGGTGGAACCTTACCAATTTTGGGGCCTGCTGTTGCGTCTCCGAAACCCCATCTCATATCCATTGGCTTTCTCTTCCGTCTTAGTGCCTCCTCTTATTCTCTGGGGCCTCCCTTCTCGTATTGGGGCATCCTTTGCAATCATGAGGGCCTCCTTTGCAATCCTGGGGACCTCCTTTGCAATCCTGGGGTCCTCCGTTCCAATTGTTGATACTCATTTGATTTCTGGGTCCTCCTATCCTCTCCTAGGTAACTCCTTTTTCAAATTAGGGGCCTCCTCTCACGTGTTGGAGGCCTCCTCACCTGTGTTTGGAACCTCGTTGTCCTCCTAGCAGGGTGCTTTTGCGTCTTAGTCCCAAATCTTCTCACCTAGGGTCCTCCTCTTCCAAAATATGGGCCTCATCTGGCTGGTCTCAGTGGCCTTCTCCCATTTCTGCGGAGACATACTTACCCAAACCTGGGGCTCCCTTCTGCGTCCTGAGAAATATCTTCTATCATTCCTTATTTTCTATTGTAGGGGCTTGCTCTTCCATCTTTGTGGGCCTCGTTTTCCAAAATAAGAATATCCTGTCACCCATTGGAAGCCTTCTTGTATAACCTGGGTGACTTCTTGCCCGTCTCGGTGGCATCCTTTTCGTCCTGGGGGCCTTCTCCCAATCTCTGTCCTACGTACCTTTTAGGGACTTGATTTGATTTCCAGGGTGCCTCGTTGCCAGTCTTAGGGCCTCCTTGACAGCATGATATCTGTCTCGTCGACCTCCTTGCTCACCTTTTTTCCTATGCATTTCCGGATAGGGGCCTCCTCAAATTTCAGGGGGCGGCGCCACCAGTCTCACAGCAGGGGGGCGACTGCCCCCTCTGCCCCCCGGTGGCGACGCTCCTGGATGGGCGGTAGATGAGATCAAACCTTTAACTGTTTTGCAGGAATGTAGATATGTTGTAGTACTGTGAGTGGAGTAGGATAGCGTGCGCACAGAGGACGATCACTTACCCAGGGCTAAAAAAACCTTTCGGTGGTCGCCGACGAGATACAATTCTGGGAAATTGGTCGCCAATCAGATACGGGTCCAATGGGTGGGATGGGGGAGAGATGGGAAGGGGTGGCCCACCATCGGTCTTGGAGAACATCAAATTTCCGAAACGTGCTTTTTCGTGATTGACCCTTTGTGAAGATTTGTCTGCCTTCCAGCTTTCCATCTATTTTTTTCCGCAGCAATAGGTATCGCTTGGCGCCCTGAATACATTTTGGTGCCCTAAAAGGAGTGTCCTCCTGCCGATAGGAACTTATAAATGCGTCACCGTCGTATGCAGGGAAGAGACTGAGAGACTGTCTGTAAATCATTTGTTAATTGACTGTGCAGATGAACGAAGTCGCTCGGAGACAGTGCAGCAGAGGTGAAAAAAGCGTCCAGCCTGTCACCTACAGAATATCGAACACCACTAGGCTGTCACATGTTGATGGCTCACAGTAAGACCCCGTACGCATGTGTGCAAGCGCGAAATATCCACGATGATGCTGAAGTGGAACAAAAAAAAATGATTTAGTCTATATATGATCTTAAATTTAAATTCAACTACATCAAGCATGTCTGGTGCAAGGAGCAATCAGACCATTGGGACAATGCAAAAAACTGATCATCATGCTCAAAAATTGAGGTACACTTTGCAGTTTTATCATGTGCACATGTTGACTTGCTTTGTCTTCTGCACTGGAACATGCATACAAAACAAATTCAAATAATTAATTAATATGTGAAATTACAACACACCCTATAAGCTAATCTTGCTTCTTTTGGGTGCATCCATAAATATATTTGTATTATTGTGGTGTAATGTGCTCGCAATATCTTTTACAAAAATTTTACTGAGCAAAGCAAAACAACAGGTTAGGCTAGCTTTTATTGTGCAAATGTGCTCATTTTATTTCAGACAAAAATGGGCTATTTTTTTATCTGAAAAAAGGTAAGGCCAGTTTATGTTTCTTAACATTGTTATATTATTGAACACACAAATTGTGACTACATTGAAGAAACAATTTAAAAGGAGGTAGGGTAAACCAGGCTAGGCTATGTTAGGTATCAAAAATTAATAGTGCATTATTTTGCTTTCCAACTAAAAATAAGCATTTCTGATGGGAATCAGTGGTCACATCATCTCCATCATGCTGATAAGCATAGCATTGAAACATGCTGTTCTCCAAATCCAATGACTCCTTGAAAATTAAATTTACCAATACAAATTGAATTCCCTTGTACTATAGCTCCAATATCAAGGACAGAGTGTCATAGGTCATATTTTTTATTGGTTTCGAGTAATTTATAACACTTTTGGTCAATGCGACAAGTCATACTTATGACAAAACATGGGCCCTGCTCCAAATAAATCAAACCCAAGGAAGTGACCAGATGAAATTATTAAAATACCATACGCTCATATTGGAAGAACCAAAACATTTGTTTCATGATAAGGATTCCACAAGTCTGAGTGTGGCAAAATGCCTGAAATGATATGTTAGACTGAGAAATATTGTGCATATAATACTGCACCAAACAGCTTTATATGGCTGGGTAATTGCACAAGGTTTCATAGTATTTTTGCTTGCACATGAACAAAACACCCTCAAGGTTGCCATATTTTACGAACATGATGTTGGTTACTAGAAATACATTCAGTCTTACCTGCACTTCCTGCAGCAATGTGCCATGATTGCCACCGGCCTCCTTCTCCAAAGGCAGTGTTTTTTCAGCCGGATAGGTAAACCGGCATGCTTTGCCTTCATATGCCTATTCAACGATCTTGACTGGCCATTAAATTTGCAACCAGGATAGCCACAACGCACCTTTTCTCGTGATGG
>JAOTOM010004371.1:192500-276660 GCA_034440615.1 Ashinkailepas kermadecensis | reverse complement strand
CGTTGCATCGCGAAGTCTTCATTCGGGCACATTTGTCGCCCAGCGTAGCTCGTGTAGCCTATACCATAATATTCATCATTACGCGGTATGTTGCGACTTTATCAGTTGTGATACTGTACAAAAAGACAGACGCACCTACGCTTGGGTTCACTGTAATTTTATGCAAGGGTCGAAAAGTCCGCTCACGGTACCATGGATGCGGAAGACAGAAAGCTCCTCATACCAGGGCATCGGAGATACATAGGCTGAGCAGGAGGAACAAAAATATTATTTTATTTATAGATGAAGCAAATAACTATCTCACTAACGCAGTAGACAAGGGGCGGAACGAGGCATTTGCTTCAACTAGCGGTGAGGTTCGAACGTCTACCCGGGCGCACCAAGCCAGTAGGACTCCAATGTCATGGAGCAAATGTCCAAGTTACGCTTCATGGCAGACAATTTTATGGCAGACAGTTATTTTATGTTCAGTGCCTGCGACACGCAGGCAACCGTGATAAGGTCACTATCGTCACACGTCTAATATGATGTGCTTTGCTGGCATGCTATTTTTCGTCACGCCACATGTGTCTTTTAGTTCACTCATGCTACTTTCCATACACACCATGGTCTTCACCAAAAGTAGTCCACTGATAGAACAAGCTGGGCTGATCGAGAGTTAGTAAAAAGCGACCGGAAATTGCACAGCTGAACAAACTGATGTGTCGTAGATCACTGCAAGATATCGTAGAAGTGTTTTGTTCACTGTCTCGAGTAACCGATAGCAGTGAGCTATGCTATTCCTACGGACATTGCGAAGATCCCCTAGAGTGGCGGCAGATGTATTCTTTGGTGGAAGGGGGATGGGGAGCTGCGGAGACATTTCTCAGTATTATTTGTATTTCGTATAATTTATTTTATTTTATTTCTAAATATATTATTTCGAAGACAACTGTCTCCCAATATTTAGAGGCGAGCATGCCGATCAATGGTCGTCACATCGACTTCGAGACCGGCCTGCTATGTCGTCCTCCGACTGGATTTCCCCTCAATTTGGAACCCAATGGTGCACTCTTTCCAGGCGGTACGGTAGGGTTGCACATAACTAGAGTTGCACACACCGCCGACTCGATCAGCTCGATACTCGCCGACAGTAACCTGTCTCTTTGTGTCGCGGGCCGCCATCGACCGTGCCCCATCGACTCGCGTCGCCCCAGCTGGGAATGCCAGCGGCGCTGCGTCGAGCATGGCAATTTTCGCCGGCAACAACGTGCCAATCCATAACCAATGCTGCGGCTGGCGAGTCGGCCAACAGCAGGCTCCGGTCCGGCTCCGGTCAGGCTCCGGTCCGGCTGTGGTCCGGCTGTGGTTCGGCTGTGCACTGTACGACAGAGACCCCCGACCGCAGCACGACGTGGCGAGTGGTGGAAGGGCAGTGGAGCGGCACGTGGACCGCACGAGTAGTGCATCGACCAGCGGCCACCGCGCGGCAGCGGGACGCTCCACCGCTGAGCCGGCCGTGTGTGTTTGTATCGACACGGCCTGGCGAGCGCCGGTAATGTCTATCGATTGTGGACGCCGGCAAGTGGCGGTCACGCCCATTACACAGCCTTGTTACCGCGCAGTTCATATTTAACGTCCGCCGACGCAGTGGTGCGTCGCCCCACCGCCGCTGTCCAGTCCATGTGGGATGGTCCGGCTTCTCAAGCGTAACGGAGTGATGCGCTGTTCATTTGTTGGAGCGTTATCGCGGCAGTCTGACAAGGGGCGAGTAAAATAGGATGCCGTTAGACGCTCATTTCACCAATTTGGATGTTCCACGTTCTTGGAAAAGTGCGCACACAAAACGTAATCGTCCATGTTGTTAAGTTGGTATATGTGTCCACCAAGATGCTACAGCAAGAGGGCTTATTGCGTTGGATGCCAATTCGGGCCTTTGAATGCTTAGATATCAACATATGTTGATGGGCTCGAAGAGAGCTGGGAAGGCATGGATGAACAGCAAGGAACATTGCGACGTTTCCGTAATTGGCTGGTGAAGTAGGGCCCTGTGCACGTGATCCTGTTCTCGGGCGGCGGATGGTCAGTTGGAGCGAATAACGTCGTGCTATTACGGGCGAGATCGCAGCCCCGAGTGACTCTATCCCCGTGTGTACAAGTGGTACAAAGGCTCATCGAAGAGACCCTATCCGACCATCACGTTTTTGAAACAGAAATATACTTTTTCTATTGGCTTTCACGTTCTATTTTCTCTACTGAGAGTGACATGTGCTATTCCATTTTCGTTTTTACCCGTTCCAATAATCTTCACGAAGTGATCTTAATCCCTGTTCAGTGACAAAGGTCCGCAGCGGTACTTCCGCCCGTGGACAATTTTCAACAAGATTTGATGGTGTAATGCGGCATTCAAGTTATAATTTTGTCCACTCGGAGCCAGACTGGCTATTTGCGTGTTTGGACTAACCGGCTTCGATCACAATATTTGTCACTCTCAGTGCTTGTTCAAAGAAAGAAGTTTCGACAACATTCCCGTGCACTGGCAGCTTACCATGGACCACGAACCGCAGCCGCTGCTCCGTCCCTGGTGGCAGATGGCACAGGTACCATCTGCCACCAAATTAATCCTAGTGAAGACGACGGTTTTCATTTCTTACTTTAGTAATGCGATTTAGCGAACCTATTTCACTCGAAATCACTTTACCTCTCGATACATACTTGAAGAACAATTAAGGCAATGCGCCTATTATAGCACGGTGATTTGACTTCACCCGCGCTTTTAGCACTTACCCCCGCTCCTCCAGCAATGTCAAATGTGTCAGCTGTGTCAAATGTTTGACTTCCCTGCCAACCAAAGAAGATTCGGCACTGGACGTATGCAGGCCTGAGGGTGTGCATCAGAAGTGCAGCCAAGGGGCGGGGAGGCCTGGGAGCATGCCCCCCCAGCAACCAGCAGGCAGCAGCAGGTGGCGGCAGCAGCTGCATCTGTACCGCAGGCAGTCGGCCGACGTGCGGCAAATGCCGGCGGCTGCCCAGCGTACGTGGGCGATACACACCTGGCGAACGGTGGTGGGGTTCGACTGTCACGCGACCCGCCCACCAGCGATGACGTCACACCCACGGGAGGCGGACTCGACATCCGTGCAACAGCTCACGCCATTGCGGCGCAAATGCCGCTGCATTTGCGTGCTGCGTCGCCTGCTGTGGAAGAGCGTCCCCGTGCCTCGCCACGCATCCGCCGGCGGTGTCATGACCCATCGGAGCGCAGGCAACCAGCTTAGCTCGCCTAGTTTGGCCAAATGTTGATCTTTCGGTGCGAAATTCCACATTGCAATGGAACAGATAAAGCTATCTCTGGTTGGGTAGGGGACACAATCACCTGTACACTAGCGTTCCACCATCGCACCTGCAAACTACACGTTGCAGGGGAATATATTAATTTACCCTGGCTCGGTGTGGGACGCCATCCCTCGTCCACCAGCCTTCCACCATTACACCTGAAAAATGACTGCTTGGTGTTGAAACCTTCACCACCTGTTACTAAATACCTGAGGCGTTTATTTCTCCAACTCAAGAGTCGAAATTCCCATACTATTTCTTGTTAAATTACGGTGTAAATATAATTACCGCGTGTGCTTTGTCATTAACCACCTGCACCATTCGGGGCAACGGCACATCAAAATCGGCACTGTATTGCACCAAGCACCGACCACGTCACACATTCCATACTCTACACAAACAAAGCTTCATCACCTCGATTTACCGCCGGCGTCGCCAAGTCGTACTGTCCTCACACTCGGCCCTGCCAGACGAATTGCGTGCACGCATTCGGGCCCTGAGTCTGAAGTAGGGGACGACATTTGCGGGCTGCATCTCCCTGAAGGCGTCGCGTGGCCGCAAAATGACCCCGAAGGTCACAATATCTCCTCCATACAAAAGAGCGCACAGTCTCGCGTGCATTGTCCACACGGCACAGCCAGCCGTGACGAGCTGGCAAAGGCCGCGCCACCGTCGCGCAGTCGATACGGGTAAAGTCGTCTGACGAGCTGGTAAAGGCGGCGCCACTGTCGCGCAGTCGATACGGGTAAAGTCGTCTGACTACTATGACGCCAGCAACCTCCCTCCTTGCGGCTTTATCACCAATTTGGCTACTTGCATATTCATAACTACACACATGAGTGATAGGTTTGATAAATTTATAGCACAAGCATATAAGGTATCTATCGCTTGGACGCTGCTAATGTCTGCATTACAGCGTTACGATTCGCAGATAAGACCGGGCGGTGGCTCGCCATCTTCAAAAACTTTTCATTAGACACATTAGATCCTACCTCATTTTCATCATTAGACGATACAAGTATCTTAATGTCACCCTAAATTGGTGTTGCAATTCACTTAGAGCTAAGCGGTAGCTTCACTCGTAAGCCGTGACTAGCGGTAATATGGGTAAATGAGCTAATAGCCTGTTGCGAAATATTGATTTGTTCTATTAATTCCAGTACTATTAAACTTCACATAGGTACCAGGATGGCATAGGCACTTGGTGCCTTTGCACCACCCGAAAAATATTTGTAATGCATTCGTTCATGGCTGGTGACAATAACGTGATGATGCTGATGATACTGATGATGACGATGATGACGATGATGGTGTTGATGATGTTGATGATGTTGACGACGACGACGACGACGACGACGACGACGACGACGACGACGACGACGACGACGACGACGACGACGACGACGACGACCGACGACGACGACGACGACGACGACGTAGATGATGTAGATGATGTAGATGATGTAGATGATGTAGATGATGTAGATGATGCAGATGATGTAGATGATGTAGATGATGTAGATGATGTAGATGATGATGATGGTTGACTGTGCATTACTTGTCTATGTGACTAATAGGTGATATTTTTGCAGGACACGGAGCCCATACAGTGCTCGTGCAAAAACGCTACGCTGATTCACTTAGCGCCTGTAAAGTTACCGGCCACTGCGCAGACTTTGGAGGCCCTCAAGGTCAACCAGGGCTTGACGGGGTCACCGCAAATCGACGCTGCATTCTACTTCGACCTGACCCTGAAGGCCATCCAGGCTGTCTCGTGAGTACGGGTGTCCTTGGTGTCGGGTCCCAACACCCGTATGCTGACAGTTTATATATATATATATATATATATATATATATATATATATATATATATATATATATATCGGTGGAACATTTACAATCTCTAGGTAATCTGGATCAAGGCGACAGCCGTCGAGCAGTCATTTTGCACGACGTGATTAGTGCCCAATGATTTCCCAAAGTACTTTCAAAATACAGTTTGCCATTATAATTTTATTCTTCTTGTATTTTGCTGTTAGTGTTCTGCTACCTGATTTGCTTGCTTACCATGTTTGAATTATAGTGGGAATGTTTCGTCATTAAAGGAAAACATTGGCTAGAAGTGCGGCACGGAAGGACAGCCATGGCCGCTGGTCACGTCCTTTATCGGCGGGAAACTGCGGACACTCGTGTGAATTTGCGTTTTCTGGTTGAACATTGCGACATCAGCCTTGGTTCTTTAAACAATCGCAGTACAATCGTGTACAATTTTTGGGCACATGCTGATTGCGATTCCTTATCAGTTGATGGAACAGCAGGACTTCGCCGGATGGAGATAATCGACGGGGTGTAGGTACAACTTATCCTTCTTATGATAGGCATTATAGGTACATACACCCCCGTCAACTTTCAACAAGTAAACTCTACTATTCCTTTCTCGTCTACTCTCCTGAATTCAATACTCCTTCCACACTCTTACTATGCCTACGACACCAATGCATCTAGATCTATACACACAGCAATAGCCGACATCACCAACACGGTGGAAGGCTGGCCAAATTCACTCACACACACACCCATCGCTATATAATGCATCCGACGTGCCATGGTAGTTAGGTGCTGCCATCTCTCGGTAGTACTTAGTAGTATAGATCACGCTAGGAATTATAGACGGCGCTGCAATCGTCCCTCATAGCCTCTGTTGAACGCTGGCACTGCTCTCTGGACCAGTGGACCATTTGGCCATGGAGAAGGGGCGGCACCCTACTAAAAGAGGTTCTGAGTACTCCATCCTAGGCAACAGGTGCTGAAGCAGGTCCCAGAGAGAACGTGAATTGTGTATGGTGAGCTGCCAGGAACTGTATGGCTGGCCACGTCCAACGTCTTGTGTATCCTAACACAAAAGAGGTATTGATCGGGGAATGATCCAGGGCAATGGCAAGGAAAATTGGCCATGGTTTTACCTCTAAGAGGCAGATTTGTGCCGATATTTTGCGCTAAGGTGTAATTTCCTGGCAATCTAATATTTTTATGAGAACCATAGTGTCTGAAACAGACCCGATTGCAGTTCAAATGTGATGGTTTGTTGAAATCGTAGAAACGTTTTTAAACTTGTCCCCCCCCCAGCCCTGCTTCTGGATCCGCCCCTGGTAGTAATGGTCCGTTGCTGCTGAAGTACAGACCATTGGCGCCAATGCCTACACACAGCTGCCTATGGAAGTCGGCCATGCCCAACAGCATCTACACTGGCCAATTGACACGCGTCAGCTTTTCGTATCAGCAGCTGTCTGTCTCTCATGATGCAGCCATCCGTGTGTGCATTCCAGCATAGTAGGAGTTCCTACAAGTGCACAGGTAGTGATATCAAAACACCACATGGACTGCCCTGTGCGATGCCATATTCAAACCCGAAATTCCTACGGAGGAGGAGGGTGAGCAAAGTAGAGGCTGGGATCTCTCTAAAAGAGTTAGAAGTGTCACCTATGTGTCTTACTACAATGCTGGCCGCTCAACGTTTGGGAAGATGTCGCAAGCAGTTCACCTCCGTTGACGAGTGTGTCGTTTCGCAGGCTGTGACGTTGCGGCGGCTGACGAATATCCCAGTGACTACTCTGGCCTAACCCGTGAAGCCTACCCAGCCGGGCGACGGCAGACCATTGCTGACGAGTGTTGGGTGCTGTTTCGCGGGCAGTGACGTGATGGCGGCTGGGGAGTGTCCCAGTGATTCTCTGTCCTGACCCGTAAAACCTACCAAGCAGGGCGACGGCAGACCATTTCTGACGGGTGGTGTGTGTTGTCTCGCGGGCAGAGACATGATGGAGGCTGGAGAGTACCCCAGCGACTACTCTGTCCTCACCTGTGAGACCTACCAAGCAGGACAACGGCAGACAAGGACAAGCCCCGACCTGATGGGGGCCCTTCAGAGGGTGAGCGTGCACATCGATTCGAACTGGGTGGTCTCAGTGGACATGGCGTGTGAGCAGCGACAGCAGGGGAGCGACCGCTTTGTGGACGTGCCAGCATGACTTCATTTCCTAACGCCGAGCGCTTAGCTAGCTTGTTAAACGTTTGCTGCCGCCGCCAGTCGATGTACTCTCATGCATACTCATGTTCCTGGCTGTGCTTGCAAAATAAGAAACCAAGTTGATCGTCACTGCCCAAGGAATACATTGCGTTAGGAAAACTGCGAAACTATATTCCAGACGTTTCGAGCCGAGGAAGTACGGGTCTTTCTAACTATATACGAGCTCACCATCGTGCTTGAATGGCATGCTTGTATAGCACGTCAATGCTTAGCGGGGCAACAATAGATCACTTTTGAATTATGACCGAAGGTAGATTGGGAAACAATTTTTGTCAGCCTTAAAATGGAGCCATTCATGCATGTATTTTCAGTCCATCCTCATGAATCCTTTCAGTTTTCTATTAGCCCTCTATCCATGATTGAATGGTTTGTCAAAGCTCGTATTTTCCGGCTGGTGATGATCATTATATACTTAAAATATTGGACTATTTGTCAGTCATTTATCCGGCACATTTAGGTTATATATTTTTGTCGTCGACTTATTTTTAAGACACAAAAACTATATGCATTTTATTCGTAATCAATAAACATTTGAGGGAAAGCCACCCAGCCGACCATCCTTGTGCAACTGCCCGTCTGCATACACTGAATGCTTCACTCATTGCTAAGCCAACGATGTTAAACATCAAATGACATCATCATCAGCAAAATCCCAACCATGAAAGGTGATATTGAAAGGGGAAATGAGTTCCTTGCAATGCCCGCGAGCACGGTGCTTAGCTGGGAAGCAATGTTTTGGCCAGATAAAATTGTACTCTGCGTCCATATATTCCTGTGGGTCAGGCATATCTCTGCACCTGTAAACCCCGATAGGCCAGACATGCCTCTGTATCCATAGACCCCGGTGGGCCAGACATGCCTCTGTATCCATAGACCCCGGTGTGTCAGGCATGTCTCCATCCGAAGACCCTGGTGGGTCAGATGCATATATATATATATATATATCCATAGACCCCGGTGGATCAGGCATATACCTGCATCAATGAACCCCGGTAGGACAGGCATGCCTCTGTGCCATGAACCCCGGTGGGCCAGGCATGCTTCTGTGCCCATGGACCCCGGTGGGCCAGGCATGTCTCTGTATCCATAGACCCCGGTGGCACAGGCATGTCTCTGCATCCATAGACCCCGTTGGCACAGGCATTTCTCTGTATCCATATATCCCAGTGGGCCAGGCATATCTGTATCCATAGACCCCGGTAGGCCAGGCATGCATATACACATTCATGCTTAAGCACACAGGAATGCAAATGGTATATTTATCGGGAACTTCTTAACGCTGGAACGCAAGACTTTCTTATCGAACATTCCAACGGAGGCAGAATTTCCAAAAATTATTCTGGATGTTCAAGCAGATTTTCAGCACTTCAAAATCGACATGACCTAGGCAAGTGCATAGCACAAATATGTAAGCTACACAATAGTTTAAGCGTTGGGAATATTCTTGTTTCTAAAACATCCACACAACGAGAGAAGTTTCCAGACCTGCCCTTTGCATTGCAATTTTTATCGGTCCCTAGGTGATCCCAGCTGAGCTTTCTCACATTGTGTAGGGATGCCGACATTTTATGTGATTAGTTATTCAGCTACCAGCAGAACTGGAAACGTGCGCTTATTGTGAACCCCGGGAAGGTCATGGACATACCGCTCACGCCAGTATGAAACAACATCGAAATATGTGTCCAAATCACCGGGAAAACGCTTTCATGCACTCGTTTTCCATGCTAGTATACACATGCAATACCAGGCTGAGCAAATCAAATCCACTCTATTGCCTTTCTGATCACCACAATCAAGGTGTGCATGTATGTCTACACATGCGCCGCACACAATGTGCATGTATGTCTACACAAACGCCGCACACAATGTGCATGTATGTCTACACATACGCCGCACACAATGCACATTTATGTCTACACATACGCCGCACACAATGCGCATGTATGTCTACACATACGCCGCACACAATGTGCATGTATGTCTACACATACGCCGCACACAATGTGCATGTATGTCTACACATACGCCGCACACAATGCACATTTATGTCTACACATACGCCGCACACAATGCGCATGTATGTCTACACATACGCCGCACACAATGCACATTTATGTCTACACATACGCCGCACACAATGTGCATGTATGTCTACACATGCGCCCCACACAATGTGCATGTATGTCTACACAAACGCCGCACACAATGTGCATGTATGTCTACACATACGCCGCACACAATGCACATTTATGTCTACACATACGCCGCACACAATGTGCATGTATGTCTACATATACGCCGCACACAATGCACATTTATGTCTACACATACGCCGCACACAATGCGCATGTATGTCTACACATACGCCGCACACAATGCGCATGTATGTCTACACATACGCCGCACACAATGTGCATGTATGTCTACACATACGCCGCACAGAATGCGCATGTATGTCTACACATACGCCGCACACAATGCGCATGTATGTCTACACATACGCCGCACACAATGCGCATGTATGTCTACACATACGCCGCACACAATGCGCATGTATGTCTACACATACGCCGCACACAATGTGCATGTATGTCTACACATGCGCCGCACACGATACGCATGTATGTCTACACATACGCCGCACACAATGCGCATGTATATCTACATATACGCCGCACACAATGTGCATGTATGTCTACACATACGCCGCACACAATGCACATTTATGTCTACACATACGCCGCACACAATGCGCATGTATGTCTACACATACGCCGCACACAATGTGCATGTATGTCTACACATGCGCCGCACACGATACGCATGTATGTCTACACATACGCCGCACACAATGCGCATGTATGTCTACACATACGCCGCACACAATGCACATTTATGTCTACACATACGCCGCACACAATGTGCATGTATGTCTACACATGCGCCGCACACGATACGCATGTATGTCTACACATACGCCGCACACAATGCGCATGTATGTCTACACATACGCCGCACACAATGCACATTTATGTCTACACATACGCCGCACACAATGCGCATGTATGTCTACACATACGCCGCACACAATGTGCATGTATGTCTACACATGCGCCGCACACGATACGCATGTATGTCTACACATACGCCGCACACAATGCGCATGTATGTCTACACATACGCCGCACACAATGTGCATGTATGTCTACACATACGCCGCACACAATGCACATTTATGTCTACACATACGCCGCACACAATGCGCATGTATGTCTACACATACGCCGCACACAATGTGCATGTATGTCTACACATGCGCCGCACACGATACGCATGTATGTCTACACATACGCCGCACACAATGCGCATGTATGTCTACACATACGCCGCACACAATGCACATTTATGTCTACACATACGCCGCACACAATGCGCATGTATGTCTACACATACGCCGCACACAATGTGCATGTATGTCTACACATGCGCCGCACACGATACGCATGTATGTCTACACATACGCCGCACACAATGCGCATGTATATCTACATATACGCCGCACACAATGTGCATGTATGTCTACACATACGCCGCACACAATGCGCATGTATGTCTACACATACGCCGCACACAATGCGCATGTATATCTACATATACGCCGCACACAATGCGCATGTATGTCTACATATGCGCCGCACACAATGTGCATGTATGTCTACACATACGCCGCACACAATGCGCATATATGTCTACACATACGCCGCACACAATGTGCATATATGTCTACACATACGCCGTACACAATGTGCATGTATGTCTACACATACGTCGCACACGATGCGCATGTATATCTACATATTCGCCGCACACAATGTGCATATATGTCTACACAAACGTCGCACACGACGCGCATGTATGTCTACACATACGCCGCACACAATGTGCATGTATGTCTACACATACGCCGCACACAATGTGCATGTATGTCTACACATGCGCCGCACACAATGCGCATGTATGTCTACACATACGCCGCACACAATGCGCATGTATGTCTACACATACGCTGCACACGATACGCATGTATGTCTACACATACGTCGCACACGATGCGCATGTATATCTACATATTCGCCGCACATAATGTGCATATATGTCTACACAAACGTCGCACACGACGCGCATGTATGTCTACACATGCGCCGCACACAATGCGCATGTATGTCTACACATACGCCGCACACAATGCGCATGTATGTCTACACATGCGCCGCACACGATACACATGTATGTCTACACATACGCCGCACACAATGCGCATGTATGTCTACACATACGTCGCCACGATGCGCATGTATGTCTACACGTACGCCGCACACAATGTGCATGTATGTCTACACATACGCCGCACACAATGCGCATGTATGTCTACACATACGTCGCCACGATGCGCATGTATGTCTACACGTACGCCGCACACAATGCGCATGTATGTCTACACATACGTCGCCACGATACGCACGTATGTCTACACGTACGCCGCACACAATGTGCATGTATGTCTACACATACGCCGCACACAATGCGCATGTATGTCTACACATACGCCGCACACAATGCGCATGTATGTCTACACATACGTCGCCACGATGCGCATGTATATCTACATATTCGCCGCACACAATGTGCATATATGTATACACATACGCCGCACACAATGTGCATGTATGTCTACACATACGCCGCACACAATGCGCATGTATGTCTACACATACGCCGCACACTATACGCATGTATGTCTACACATACGTCGCACACGATGCGCATGTATGTATACACATACGCCGCACACAATGTGCATGTATGTCTACACATACGCCGCACACAATGCGCATGTATGTCTACACATACGACGCACACAATGCGCATGTATGTCTACACATACGTCGCACACGATGCGCATGTATATCTACATATTCGCCGCACACAATGTGCATATATGTCTACACATACGCCGCACACAATGTGCATGTATGTCTACACATACGCCGCACACAATGCGCATGTATGTCTACACATACGCCGCACACAATACGCATGTATGTCAACACATACGTCGCACACGATGCGCATGTATGTCTACACATACGCCGCACACAATGTGCATGTATGTCTACACATACGCCGCACACAATGCGCATGTATGTCTACACATACGCCGCACACAATGCGCATGTATGTCTACACATACGCCGCACACAATGTGCACGTATGTCTACACGTACGCCGCACACAATGCGCATGTATGTCTACACATACGCCGCACACAATGTGCACGTATGTCTACACGTACGCCGCACACAATGCGCGTGTATGTCTACACATACGTCGCACACGATGCGCATGTATATCTACATATTCGCCGCACACAATGTGCATATATGTCTACACATACGCCGCACACAATGTGCATGTATGTCTACACATACGCCGCACACAATGCGCATGTATGTCTACACATACGCCGCACACAATACGCATGTATGTCAACACATACGTCGCACACGATGCGCATGTATGTCTACACATACGCCGCACACAATGTGCATGTATGTCTACACATACGCCGCACACAATGCGCATGTATGTCTACACATACGCCGCACATAATGCGCATGTGTGTCTACACATACGCCGCACACAATGTGCACGTATGTCTACACGTACGCCGCACACAATGCGCATGTATGTCTACACATACGCCGCACACAATGTGCGCGTATGTCTACACGTACGCCGCACACAATGCGCGTGTATGTCTACACATACGCCGCACACAATGTGCATGTATGTCTACACATACGCCGCACACAATGTGCATGTATGGCTGACCCATTCGGCTCGCGCCGAACGCTCTCGATTGTGCCCGAAAGCCAGCCGCCAGCGCCAGCTCAAGCTCGGCGACCTTTCGCGCCGCCGCCCGGGCCAGCACCGGCACCCGCCGACATCTTCGGTAGGATGCCCGGCACGGGCACACGTCAATGGCGCACAGTCGCCACTGACGACCAACCGGTGACATGCTGACACCACTGACATCACTGACACCACTGACATGCTGATACCACTGACACCACTGACACCACTGACATGACTGACACCACTGACACCACTGACACCACTGACATCACTGACACCACTGACACCACTGACACCACTGACATCACTGACACCACTGACATGCACTGACACCACTGACATGCACTGACACCACTGACATGCACTGACACCACTGACATGCACTGACACCACTGACATGCACTGACACCACTGACATCACTGACATCACTGACATCACTGACACCACTGACATCACTGACATCACTGACACCACTGACATCACTGACACCACTGACACTGACACCACGGACATGCTGACATCTAACCAACCACTGATACCACTGACACCACTGACACCACTGACACCACTGACACCACTGACATCACTGACACCACTGACATCACTGACACCACTGACATGCTGATACCACTGACACCACTGACACCACTGACACCACTGACACCACTGACACCACTGACACCACTGACATGCTGATACCACTGACACCACTGACACCACTGACACCACTGACATCAATGACACCACTGTCACCACTGATACCACTGACACCACTGATACCACTGACACCACTGACACCACTGACACCACTGACATCACTGACACCACTGACATGCTGATACCACTGACACCACTGACACCACTGACATCACTGACACCACTGACATGTTGATACCACTGACACCACTGACACCACTGACATGCTGATACCACTGACACCACTGACAACTGACACCACTGACACCACTGACACCACCACTGACACCACTGATACCACTGACATGCTGTTACCACTGACATCTAACTGACATCACTGACACCACTGACACCACTGACACCACTGACACCACTGACATGCTGATACCACTGATACCACTGACACCACTGACACCACTGACACCACTGACACCACTGACATCACTGACACCACTGACATGCTGATACCACTGACACCACTGACACCACTGACATGCTGATACCACTGACACCACTGACACCATTGACACCACTTACATGTTGATGCCACTGATACCACTGATACCACTGACACCACTGACACCACTGACACCACTGACACCACTGACATGCTGGTTCCACTAACACCACTGACACCACTGACACCACTGACATGCTGATACCACTGACACCACTGACACCACTGACATCACTGACACACTAACATGCTGATACCACTGACACCACTGACACCACTGACACACTAACATGCTCACACCACTGACACCACTGACATACTGACATGCTGATACCATTGACACCACTGACACCACTGACACACTGACATGCTGATACCACTGACACCACTCTGACACACTGACACACCGACGTGCTGATACAACTGACATCAGTGACGCATTGACATGCTGACACCATTGACACCATTGACAACACTGACACCACTGACACACTGACACACTGACATGCGAACACACTGACACACTGACATCACTCTGACATCACTCTGACACCATACTGACACCATTGACACCACTGACACCACTGACACGCTGAGACCAGCGACACACTATCGGAAAGCACTCTAATATACTGGCACAATGGCTTGGCTAGCACGTTGACATATGCTGACTCCATTGACACCATTGGCAACACTGACGACAAACACTTTGATACACTGACACAATGGGTTGGCTAAGACGCCGACGTCATCAATATACTGACTATGGTAGTAAGGTCGAAGTACTTGTACTCTGATTAATGATAACAGGCACATTACAAATATATGCAATGATGGAGGGCTACCAGCAAAGCCACTATTGCAAATGGGAGAATCCTCCTAATCGGTGAAATTTAGATGTAACTGGTGTAACGGTTGAAAATATTTACGTTCCAGTTGCAGCCGGTAAAATATCGCATCCATCAACTATGACTATATGGGTACAAATACTTTGAGAACTAAATGGGTGTCAGTTCTATCTCGTCGTGTCCCGTATACTGTAGCATGTGTGGCTGAAGTGTGAAATGAGCTGACCCGCCCTCAGGCGAGTGCGATATAGGAGTTGTGAGTTTGTGTTCACGCCTCTCCGGGCTAATCTTAGTAGGTGCACCTGCACATCGTCAGGACTCCGACAAGTACTGCTCTGGTGGTAATTTGCCTAGTCACGAATTGTCGTACACTTTTGGACGAGTGAGGCCCAACATTTATTTTAAGAAAGGGCAATGTAACAGGAGCACTGGTGATGGTTTCATACAGAGGTTTCCACCACCTGCAGTTGTGCCGTATGAGCTTAATTTTAATATAACATTAAACTAATTTATTCCACACCGGAACTCTAACTTATGTAATAGCACGGAGATGGTGCTCATTCTACCTTGCAGCTCTACGTTTGCTATGATGATAAAATTGAGGACGAAAAACACTATTTGGAGTTTCCATCAGCCAATTATACCTATTTTGCAGTCCAGAATATTACATTAAGACTACCTTGGTACGAGGTCAATATGTCGGGAGATACGGACACTCCTGCACGTCACAAATAAGTCTAACACCGACCGCTCGCTGGTTTAAAATTACGCCACTACCAGCTGCTCGCCCGTTCACACTGCACCATTCGTGTCTACTCGGCTGCTGCACCGGTGGCTCTCCTAAGCGGCACTAAGACGCCGCTGACACGCGTCGTCCGGCCGCCAGGTGAACGCCCCGGACACGTACGGCCCGCTCTCGCTCACCGCCAACGGCCAGTCGCACATGCAGTTCTCCATGAAGCTGTTCCGCACGCACATCGAGATGTCGAGCACGGTGAACCGCGACGAGGTCGGCACCTACGTGGTGGGTGCGCCCGTCGGCGAGCTGATCGACATCAACCAGCAGGTGTTCAACGGCTTCAGGGCGGTCACCGTCTACCGCATCGTCACACTCGAGGTCAGGCGTAGCGGAGGGACAGAGGGGGGATGCAGTGAGAGAAAGAGAGTGAGGTTGAGCGGAAAGGAGAGAGAGAGGAAGAGGTGTGAATGGAGCGAGGAGAGATAGGTGGAAAAAAAGAAAAAAAAACAAGCAGGAAGAGAGGGAAATGGTGAGATGAGCGAGAACGAGAAAGAAATATGGAAAAAGAATGAGCAGGGAAGAACACCAGGGAACAGAAAGGAGAGTAGCGAATGATATGAATTAAAATTCCTCGATCCAATTAAAAGCGGACCCGCCAAGTTTAACACGCGCACTGGAGAGGGGGGGGCGAAATCCGCCCACCCCTCCGGTTTTTCGCAAATAACTGCAAATTTTACCGGTCGATATACGCGATTTTCGGTGTACCTGTTTAGAAATGAACGGCGCGTCGCTTAAAGCAAGAAAAATGGAAATCGGCCGGAAATTTTTCAAGTTAGGGGCCGCTAAATAAAAAAATGTTGTAGCGCCAGACCACAAAAATCGGCGCTGATGCGCTTCCAGTATACTGACAAAAGGGAAGTGTTCTAGGCAACACTAGCGACTTGTTTGATGCATATTGATATGCTGTATAGTTTCAAGGTCATGTTAGGTCACCAAGGTCAAGTCAGGTCAAGTTCATGACAGGTTAATGGAACCAAACTTGATCAACTGGAATGTTGCCATAAATGCACTACTGGTTGTCATTTGTATTGTTTGTCATTGCGTTTCCATACTTTATTTATGTACTTCACTCCCTTCTTCACGAAGCCGATTGCTCCGAGCTGCCCGACGGAGCAGTCGGGCGGGCGGCCGGTTCCGGTAACTGGAACAGGTAACTGACCTGATAAAGTGGTGCTATATAGGTGACCTGAGGTTAAATGTTGGTTCTAGCATCTGCATTGCATCATTAGTAATGTCCAAAACATCATTGATGCCCATTTTTGAGCATTTAAACACAATCACAGCGATCCATAACGATGACAAGCCAAGCCATGCAAAACCGGAAAATTTTGCCAATCTGACCTCATTTGACCTTGAAGATATTGACCTAAGGTCACGAAAATTGCACACAATAGAGTTCACTACCGTGCCTATCGACCCTGCGAATTTCGTTCCTCCAGCTTTACTAGGAGCCGAGTTCTTAGGGGGGGGGCGGAATCCGTCCCCCCCTCCAGTGCGCGTAATTCTCAGAGGCCCTCCAGAGCGCGTGTTAATTCATACCCAATTCAAATCCGTCGAGAACCAGAAAGTGAATCAAATTCTAATCCGTTCAGAAAGAAGATGGTTTGTTGCCGCAAACAGAGCAGAAAGATAGCTTTAAGATCAATATTCAATCCAAACCGAAACGCGTTTCCAAGATGTTGTTACCGAATCCGACCGAAATCCTGACGGATATATCCCGTGCTACGCCCTAGAGGATACAGTCATCTTGACAAGTAGTACATGTATCTACACAACATTTCACTTTATTTTGTGGTTTGGAACACGCCGTTTATTTTAGGGTAATTGAGCGCATGTATGTTCGCCTTTAATTATCTCACTCGAGTCATGTTCTTTTGGGAGGGACATGTGAATCCAGAGTTCCATACTGTTCTTTCGAAGTCTTAAATCGTGTGGACAAAGTCTTAAATAGCATGGACAAAGTATTACATGGAGTTGACAAAGTCTTCAATACCGGAAGAAAGCAAAGCGTTCGTCTCCCTTGATCGCTGACAAGATCAGAGCTTTGTTATTCGTACCAGTCAATGCCGCCGCTGCCCTTGACAAATGTCGTAGCTCCGATGTCATGTATCTTCTTTTTATCATCCGAGGAATAAGGGCGAAAGTATGAATTACCGGGATATGAATACAAGCACTATACCAAAACCACTTATTTTGCTTCATCAAGTGGCGGTTCAATGACCTCAGAAAAATGTGTCAATCTTTCAGTTCAATTTTCGGCAAGCTAGAAAGAACGCCTTTAATATTCAAAAAGTATCTTCAAATTGAATCGTTCCGAATAAATCTAGTTCAAGGCAGTGGAAATTGGAATTCCAACTGTCCAACTAGAAACAAATCCTCCTGTTAGGTCGTAATGTATGGAAATGGTGCATGAAGGCAGTAGAACATGCAATCCAATTCACCTGAATTGCTGACACACCCATTTCGTTCCAGCAACCGCCCTTCATAATCAAGGATGGCTTAGACGAAAACGGAAAGATGCAGTTCAGTGGGTACTGTGTGGAGTTGCTGCACGACATTCAGAAGATACTGAATTTTGAGTACGACATGTACGAAGTTGAGGACGGGAAGTACGGCGTCATGAACGAGAATAATGAGTGGAACGGCATGATCCGGGAGCTGGTGGACAAGGTACGTGAGCTGGTGGACAAGGTACGTGAGCAACATTGCTGCTTGGATGCATGATATTGACTGTGTCCCTGTCATTGAAGAAAGGGCGGTTACCGTACAGCTGTGGTGGAAGAAACATCTGGATGCTGTTCCTGCCAATTTAGGCGGCGAGCTTGCCTTGTGAGAAAAAGGAAGAGATAAGGAGCGTGGAGCGGGGTGACCTAACTTCCAGTGCACCCCACCTGTCACTGGTGGATCCAGGGGTAGCAACAAGTCTCATCCCCTCCTTCCCTCCTTTAAGTCTACAATGTGGGGTCATGGTGTGGGTTTCTTGGGCCATGATAATGCATTTCTGTATGCAGGTCTGGCTGTCATATGACTTTAGCGTAGGACTTAGGAGGCCATCAGATATAAAGGGAAAATCCGGTTTCATAGGAAACCACCCAATGCTACCCTGCACATGTGCGGATAAAATTGAAGCGAACGTTTACTCGCAATCAATGTTACCTGGGATGACCCTTCAGAAAACACGTCATGAGCTTTCGGGTGCTCCTAACGGCTACGTCGTCAGGTGGCATGTCGACGACAAATTGACAACAAATGGAACGTCGTGATGGCGTCGCCGTCCTGAACCATATATTATAGCTATGTAGCCTCAACCGGGCTCCAATAGCGTACGCTTGAGAAAGTCGCCCAACGCCACCACCATGTCTCTCAAAGATTTATAAGATTACTCTCCTCAACTTTCTCAGTCTAGCTATTGGAGCCTGGTGGAGAGCTTGCAGCCACACGCAATGGTTCAGGATAGCGGTCCCACCGCGGTGCGAAATTTCTGCCCACCTGTGCACTTCTGGTGAGAAATTCGCACGATTCTGGAGTTCGCCGATACATCTTCGTTTTTCCTCCTGAACGCTGAACCTGAAAGTCTTCTGTGAGACTGAGATTGTTTTCCAAATGTTTGTCAAATAAAGTGGTATGATTTAGATTCACAGCATGCGATATAATCTTTTCTGAACTGAACCTTTTTGGATTTCGATTGGCACTGGCAAAATCCAGGAGACAGCAAACCAGTCCTTACTCCTAAAGGTTTGTTCCAGCATTGGTGTCGCCACGGTTGGGGTCGGAGAGAATAAATCACCCTATTCTCCCACCCCACTCCCCACTGCCACTATCCACTCCCCATTCTTGCCATTTCACATTCTTGGCATTCCACATTCTTGCCATTCCACGTTATTTTCATTCCACATTCTTGCCATTTCACATTCTTGCCATTCCACATTCTTCGTGCAATTTAGTCTATGGCGTTCAATGAAAAACAAATTCGACCTAAAACATTTTCGTCAACCCTCTCCCCTCCCCGTATCCAAAAGCCTGGGCAACGACCATTCTGTCTAGACCCATAATTCCAATGTTCGGAAGTTCATAACCACCTCAAACCAACAGTGGGATTATTTTACCATTACTGCTGGGACGATATCGTGTGCGATACTAAGGATTGGAGGAGGGATTTCTCTTCTTACCTGGCCATAATTTAGCACATACTAAATAGGCGCAAGAATTGGGGAGAGGGCCATGGCTCCTCAAAATGGCGCTTACTCTAAAAAGGGCCTTGGAAGTGATTTGCAGCCCTCCTTGCATTCAGATGATCTGCAGCTGCTACAGAGGCCCACTTTTTAAAGGTTGCGCGACTTCTCGAACCAGCACATCGTGTTATCTCTGTAAGAAGGTTGTACGCATTCATTCCTTTCTCATGAAAATGGAACAGCTGTGCAGTAGATGTCATCGGTTGACTACACAATTGAAGTGAAACATTCTAGTTAAGGGTTGCAAGACTACTGATAGTTTCACAAGCATCCCTTCAATACAATATCAGACCTGCGAAAGTCATTTCGGAGTTGGAGAATTGTGGGAACATGAGTCGCTTTGTTTTTTCTATTACTTGCATTGACATACAAGCCGTGTTTCATCCCAGATACAAGCCGTCCTGTCCTGTCTCACGAACTATGCTAATCGCACAACCGCACACTCCACACTGACTGCGCCGAGCTCCGTCGCGGCGGCTTACCACCGGCAGCAGAGGTGTCAATCATTGGTGGCCAGTCAACACGTCTCCGTCCCGCTCGTCGCACGTTGGATGAAGCCGTTTTTATGGAGGTTATTAGAAGTCCATTTTTAACTGAATGAATTGAATGAACTGAATGAAGCCGATTATTTCATTGACGTTATTGGAAGTCCATTTTAATTGAATGAATTGAATGAATTGATGAAGCCGATTGCTTCATTGACGTTATTGGAAGTCCATTTTAATTGAATGAATTGAATGAATTGATGAAGCCGATTGCTTCATTGACGTTATTGGAAGTCCATTTTAAACATTATTCCCTAGCGTATTTGTAATGCATACAAATTATCTGAGTTCACGTCAGCGTACCATCCATGAGCTGTGTGATCTCGTCCTGCATTTTAGCTGCCCTTTCCATTTCATTCTATTTGATTACAGTGCTTTCAAATGACCTCAATTTCAACCATATTCTGTCATATGTACCAACATAAGTAAAGCTGAAGGATAGGTCATTCCTCCACGCATAATCTCTGCGATCTCTGGTGCATTTTTATATTTCATTATGATCTGTAATTTTCATTGACACTCATATGAACGTGTATAGTGTCAATGAAACGTGTGTAACGTATGTAAAATAACGTGTGTAAAACCTCCTTCCATAACGTGTGTAAAACCTCAAGTTTGAGGTCAGGTCACTTCATCACATGTGACCGCTATAATCTCTGACGCACCTCACTCTATCACCATCATGCATCAAGTGTTTTATATGATACCCATATCGGTCAAGCTCTCAATCACATACCGAGGTCACCTATGTCAGGCCAAATTAGCTTTTGACCTTTTAACTCCGAACCAATTATCTCCAGCCACAACAATTTTGTGGTACCCGCTAGATAATTGGTTGGAGTCATCAGAGCAGACATAACTTGTTTATACGTTTCAAGCACAATATAATGTTACCGAGTGGTGGGGTCAAACGTTTACGTGATGGGATTGTATCCATATTTGTTTCGTTGCATATACCTTCCCCATTCCTAAGATATATAGGGTTATCATTCGCATGTTGTTATCATAAAGACAATGCTAATTGTCTGTCGATAAAGCTATAGGTGTGTCGTTTAATATTAGTTGCCCTTCATCTAGTCACTCCTGCGATCTAGGGACATAACATCTGAAAATCGTTATCAGGAAGATACAACGTCTTGAAACCCCACGCATGCTGTTTTTCATTCAATTCGCAGGGCTGGGAGGAATTCAACTTGACCTGTCCTGGAATCTGACCTGATGAACTCACCTTGGTGACCTGTCCTGGAATCTGACCTGATGAACTCACCTTGGTGACCTGTCCTGGAATCACCAAATATGAAAAGGTAAAGCTGACACCCAAAATTAGCATACTCGAATCATGCGTCCAAGATGTCCGCCACGGCCAAACGATGGTATGAAGGCAACAATGTTATTCTCACCCAAGAGCACCGGTAGCGTGAGCCAAACTATAAATATGGTGGGAGATTCCTCCCATCAGAGCCTCGGATAGCATGCTAACTGCTTGAGCAGCTGCCCCAGCAGTGATGGGATTTTCCGCGGTAGCTAAGCTTCGCCCCCCCCCCTCCCCATTGATCCAGGCTTACTGCGGAGGTAAAGCTTCTTCGGATAGGCGACGACTGGCGCCCCAGCAGCAGGAACGCCAACTTGTGGGCCCAGTCAGGCGTGTCAAGATAAAACATTTGACGTTCACGTAGGGTGTAATTGGTATGTATTTATATTTTTATGACAGATCAGAAATTGCTTTTCCCGTGCAGTTAATTATCAGCAACTGAGACCCTGCCTTCCTCGCCTCTATGGGAAATGCTCATTTTCACCATGGCTCATGCAGGAGGCATTGCATTGACAAAACATATTCCTTCAGTCTCTGAGTTTAGTTCTCGCGGAATTAAACTGTAAGAATGCCATAATTTGCTTCTAAAACCATGCAGCTGGGAACGATTTGGGCCTGGCGTTTGCGAGTATTTGGCCGTAAAATAATTGTGTGCTTGTCGTGGCCGGCTTTACCATAAGTCGATCCCTTAGGGTGGTCTGGCTTCAATCTTTTAAGGCTTCGCAGATTTAATATGGGGGCATATGCAGTATGCCTCTCATCGTCACATTGGGTGGGACTGTTCATATAAGCATGTTTTATGTTGCATCCTTGGTATAAAGGAGTAATTTGGCGATGCCGTTCAGCTTTGTGTGCTCAACAGTTTATGTTTAACGTTGCGTGTTAAGAAAATATACGACCTTCAATATACCAGGAGGTGTTGATTTGATATCAGAAGTAACGATAAAGGTTATATTTTATTATTCAACGTTTCGGCCAGGGGCCATCGTCAGGAGAGACAATTTAATGAATTAGTTTTCACCGACATATTATCCCTTACCGTGCTAATCCTATTGATTATATCCTCGACGATCTCACATCTTACAAAAAGTGGACCCAAGTCTTTCAGGACCATCACCATGGAAACATACTTAAATCAGCCGGAAGGTTGACGGGATTGTTTCTCGAGCATATTATCATAGCGCACTGCTGGTCCTTCATGGAGTTCCGAAGACGCTTGGACGCGGGCTGGCGACTTCGACATCGCTATTGTCCAAGGGAAACGCCTCGACATTTGACAACGCTACCACACACACCACGAGCTGTACACAAGAAATGTCGGCTATCAGAACAGAAACTGCGAAAGGTTAATGATTATCAGGCAAATTAAAGTGTTCTTTGCAGTGCAAATAGTTCAGCAACGCTATTGTTGTGACGCAATAGTAAACAAAGCTAAAAGTAATCAAAGGCTTCTCTTTGACCACTGGCTTTAATAATACGTTAAACCTCAGCCATCTCCAATGGAAGGAGTTGATGCAACCCCTTATGTTTTTCTTGGATAGCTACCGAACCTCTTAAGTGAACCCAGTTAAATTTGCGGTACCCTCTGGGGCGTCTTTTTCGGAGCTTTTGATGGTTTTGTTTGTTGATCATGTTAGGTCACGAAGCTATGACGTCATCAAAGGATAACCTTCAACCATTGTTGAACGAAATCGTGGATTGTCGCAACTTGACATGACATTGTGACCCAAAGTGACACATTTTGTGCAGGTTAGGCTAATAGATGACTGGATTGCTATACGGACATTGTCCCTGTATTATTCCAAGGTCATTCAAAGTCACTGACCTATAACAGCCTTGGATGCCCTTTTTAGCCTGACGGGATATATATGGTTATCTTAGATCCTGAATCCGATTTTCCGTCCATTTTTACCCTGGGTGAGTGGAAGCAGTAGTTTCAACCAACATTTTATCAAGTTGTCAAATGCAGGGTGAACCTCGGCCTCACCGGACCCGTTATCTGTGCTTTAAATGGAGCTTGAGATATGTCATTACATCCGGAAAGCATCGACGAATACCCTGATAATAATTCAAAGTACATATCTGATGCAATTTAGGAAGCGTTTGCGATCAACTTGTGAACAATCTCGATTGTTGCGACCATTTGAACTGGGACCTGACTTTGAGGGTCGCCTATTACCTTGGGGTACAAACATCGGGTGTGAATGGCGAGATCTCGTTCCAACCTATACGTCCATTTATGTTTCGTCTCTATCGCATGTTTCATTTGGAAATGCTAGGGAGCTGTTGCACCCCCACCCACACACACTCACTCCACTGACGAAGGTGGGAAAACTCCGTACACTGGAGAGGGTTAAAATAGCATATACGATGTACAAAATCTTCCTAACATTATGAATGGCAACATAGATGGGCCGCTAGTGCAGCGACAGTCCCGTTTCTCTCTCAACCTCGATGTTTGAAAGTTCAATTTTGGATAACGTCTGGAAATTTTGGCTTTTTCGCGACGATTTTGTGTGAGAATATCAAGCCACTCTGTAGTTAAATACTTCTTAGAAAAATACTTCTACAAATCTTTTGAAATTGAAAGCGTATTTTTCCTCCACGAAATCAGAAAACTTTATACGAGAAGATTTAATTCAACGAGTGCATCATCACAAGTTAATTTACGATAATGGGACGATAGAACTTAATATATTTCATATCTTTAGCTATATTTTCTGTTGACAAGTATTTCGATAATCGTTCTCGTCAGTGTCGATCCGAATTGAAAGAAAGCTAGACATTCTTTTGAAATCACTGTCAAGACACCACTTTGCCACAATCGCGCTCCTAACTGCATGTAGCTAGTCAATTAGAGACGACACATGTTATGGAATATCACTGTAAACAGTCGGATTTGCATTGTCCTTATGTTACTACATCGATCCGAGCTGCCAATCCGTGGTTACTTTTTGATCCCCCCTCTGAAAGTGGGCTGGGTCTAATAGTGCCACCTGTCTGCACCTAAGGAAATATTAACGTGGTTGGTGACTTGGGTGAGGTCACTGGTGTCTACCTATTAATGGGTAGGAGCAATAAAAGATAAATAATGATCTAAGTTATTGAAGGATTGAATTACATAGCTAGCAGTGGAGTTTCAGGAGTTCCTGGGTGTTACTAGCCTGCTACCTTGCTGATGTGCTTCCAGAGCTACTTCTACTAATCTTTGGACAAGGTGGTGGCCTATCTGTAAAAATCGATGCATTCCTAATCTGCTGTTCTGATTCTTGGACAGCGCGCCATGTGAATACCCAACATAAACCAAAACTGTAATAGTGCATGCACGTATCCGAATAGGATAGGTTACTGCATCCGAAACAGGGGTCGACATGATACAAAAATGGCCAACAGTTACTCAACATTTTTGGAATTAGCACCTGGAATATATATATATATATATATATATATATATATATATATATATATATACTTAGACATAAAATTAAACACCTACTAGTTCTCTGTCATGCACAGTTCGACACGGCACATGGAATAACTTTGCACTCTCTAAGCACTCTCTAAACTCTCTAAACATTGCTTTGTGTCGAGGATTACCTTGGCAGGATTCAGCTGCCTCCACATCCATGAAACTGTATGTGAACTTGTGAATCGTCTCCCTATTCCTCTTCGCAGCTGTACTATTGCGGCACTTGAAGGACTATCAAAGATTTCACGAACAATGAGATTAATGCTATGCTTGCATACTACGCTACTGAGTTTCGGCCGAAGACAATGCCTGGACCAAGTCAAGGAACATAATTGGGCTTGTGTTGAGCCCGCGCCCGTTCTGAGTTACCTAGGTTCTGGGTAATCGACGGGGTTCTCAGTAGTCCCGCGGACTAGCACCAGCTCCCAGTTTGACTTCCGGTTGGCTTGTTTAGCTCGTCATGTAGTAGGTTGTTTCGCTTCATATTTTGTGATTCACTTTTGCGCACCGAACTCCCACAATCGTGCAGAATTGTCGGACTATTTTATTTCCAGTATGCACTTCTTCGTCGTAAGATTCGAGAAGCTAAAAGATGGGACATGCTCATTAATGCCAACGTAATTTGACGTGATTGCCCTTGGTTTCATTGTGATCCGGCTATGGGCTCCGGAGTTACGGCAGGAGGCTTACAATGGCCCCTCCCTGACCGAGTTATCCCAGTGTCCCAATGCATTTGGGAGAGTAAATTGCAGCTCCTATCGAGTTAGGCACCGTTCGTAGTGGTGCTGCATCCGACTTAAATGTTAACACGTCCTGTGTAGCACCATCTATCAGGCCGTACTTTCTTATGCATCATGTTCTAGACGAACGCCAGTGAGATGTCTGGTCTGAGTCCCTTCCGTCGGTCTGGTCTGAATCCCTTGAGATGTCTGGTCTGAGTCCCTTGAGATGTCTGGTCTGAGTCCCTTGAGATGTCTGGTCTGAGTCCCTTGAGTTGTCTGGTCTGAGTCCCTTGAGGTGTCTGGTCTGAGTCCCTTGAGATGTCTGGTCTGAGTCCCTTGAGATGTCTGGTCTGAGTCCTTTGAGGTGTCTGGCCTGAGTCCCTTGAGATGTCTGGTCTGAGTCCCTTGAGCTGGTCTGAGTCCCTTGAGATGTCTGGTCTGAGTCCCTTGAGATGTCTGGTCTGAGTCCCTTGAGATGTCTGGTCTGAGTCCCTTGAGATGTCTGGCCTGAGTCCCTTTAGATGTCTGGTCTGAGTCCCTTGAGATGTCTGGTCTGAGTCCTTCGAGGTGTCTGGTCTGAGTCCCTTGAGATGTCTGGTCTGAGTCCCTTTAGATGTCTGGTCTGAGTCCCTTGAGATGTCTGGCATGAGTCCCTTGAGGTGTCTGGTCTGAGTCCCTTGAGATGTCTGGTCTGAGTCCCTTTAGATGTCTGGTCTGAGTCCCTTGAGATGTCTGGTCTGAGTCCCTTGAGATGTCTGGTCTGAGTCCCTTGAGCTGGTCTGAGTCCCTTGAGATGTCTGGTCTGAGTCCCTTGAGGTGTCTCGTCTGAGTCCCTTGCGTCGATCTGGTGACGACAGAAGGCGGACATTGCTCTCTCTGCGCTGTCCGTGATGGCGGAGAGAGAGAATGTGGTCGACTTCACCATCCCCTACTACGACCTGGTCGGCATCACCATCCTTATGAAGAAGCCAAAGGTGACACCGTCTCTCTTCAAGTTCCTCACTGTGCTGGAGACGGACGTGTGGGGCTGCATCCTCGGTGCCTACTTCATCACCAGGTCAGTGGAGGGTCAATCAGTTGCCAGGTGCTGAGGCGAACCAGAGCTAGCCCGTTCCACGACAGATCTTACCGGGGGTAACGCCCTATCTCTGATGATTTTGTTCAAGTATGTCTATTGTGTTGTGCCAGATCTGAGCTGTGTAACTTTAAGCCTGCTCAGATCAACGGCAACGGAGTTATAACGTCCGATATTGTCGTGAGATCGCTGTACATTGCTATGTTATATCAGCTTATATCTCTAAGGAAAATAATATAATTGGTAGAACAGTATGCACTGCCTAGCTCAGATTGAACTCGATTATATTGGAGCTAGTTTGGACGTCTTTAAAAAAATGGCCCGGTAGCATCGCGACCTTAAGTCACGTGACTCATCAACATCGTAGTTCATCTCATCATCATAATCGTTTGCACCAATTCCAAAAAGGACATCCTACCCTGGTGTCATGGTATTTAGGCTGGAAGAGATGGGCGCCGTTCCTCTGTGGCCACTTCTGTGAGCCCTGACTGCAGCTGGCCGTGTGTCCTCTCGTGTCCATCAGCTGATCTGACAGTGACTGCTGACTGCTGGCATCTGTGTGAGGGTCTTGCGACAGGCCAGCCACAACTGGGTTCCTCTGCGCATGCGCGTATTGCTCTCCCGCTTCCTGCGATGCATGCGACCCCCTTGAACGGTGCGCAATACCTTGCCTTTATGGCGCTTAAATGGATATCGACAGTACTCTCCCATGCAGCATCAGAACCAGAACAAAGAACAAAGAAACTCTCTCTCTCTCTCTCCACCTCAACCGAGCACCGATAAAAACGAGAGAAGCCAGTTCGGTTAATTATACGCCACGAAGCCTCAACGCCACCATAGAGGCCTAGACGCTATAGGGGCAGCAAACAACGGCTTGCAAACGTGCTATTATAGCAACGCGGCAATAGAAGAGCCGGAGCAGGCGTGCCTGAAAAGCGGCGCCAACGCCATCTGGTAACGCCCAACACCCTCGAAAAGACACATTGACGCCATTTTGGCTACGCCAAGACGCCACCCTGAAACCCCGAAGACCGCCAAAACCAGCCGACCACCAGTGCAGTGATACATAGTGCTTCTGTGCCTTTACTCTTCTACTCTTCTGACTGCCGCTCAGCGATCTTTATCTTCAGCCACAGGTTGGTCCGGCGGTACTACTGCCACCCCCAGCCCCCACATACCGCCGATACTGTAATAAGTGTACACCATTCTTCTCCTACCCCGACGCCATACCCAAGATCCACACCAAACACACTAACTCAACATGTACACCAACACCAGACCAAACGATCCGACGGGGGACTTCCTCCTCTGCCGCCGACCTGATGGTTTTCCCATGACCACCCTTGACCCCTGGCTAGTGGAGAGTGAGATCACCCGTCGGACACAAGCGCCCCTAGACGCACGCCAATTAAAATCGGGGGAGCTCTTGATTCAGGCCTGTAACACCAAAGACTTCGACATACTAACACACATCCAATACCTCGCAGAACAACCGGTCACTATAACACTAGACACACACCGCAATTCCTCTCAGGGAATAATACACGCATGGGAGCTAGCCAACATGACTGACGAGAAACTATCTCGAGACTGACGAGAAACGGATTTGCGAGCCAGGGGATCTCCTCGGTCTATCGGCCCCCCGCCCCCAAAAACAAACCAAACACACACATTCTCATCCTGACTTTCAACTCCAAACAGCAACCCTCACATGTCAGAGCTGGTTACATCACATACAAAGTAACACCACGCGCACCCCTCCCTCGACGCTGCTCCTTCTGTCAAGGATACGGCCACACGAGGGGGCTGCAAGCACACAAATCCCACATGTGCCCATTGTGCCGGCCCACACCACACCAACATCTGCAACGGCAAAACGCAGCGATGTGTGGGATGCGACGGCGACCACGGCTCCCGGGACGGGGCCTGCCCTCGGTGGAGGAAAGAGAAAGACATTCTCCGACTCATCCACTTAGAGGGCTGGGCCCCGTCGCGGGCAAGGAAGTGGGCCGCCGAACAGTATCCGTCGCAGCCCGCTCAATCCCTTTGCCACCAAGAGCCGTCCACACAAACACACAAATTATATACGGCTACCCCACTAGACTCAACCGACTGCTCCAGGAAAACCCAGACAGACCTGACAATAGTCATAAGACCAGAACCCACAACACAAAACACGGCACAAGCACTGGCACCACCCCCCATACCACACCGCGAAGCACTCAAGCTATCACTCCTACCATGCCCCCCAGAACCACCCGAAGCACCACAAGCACCACTCACGCGACGCAAAAACCATCATAACCATTATGGACCAATCACAGACTCAGACGACGACTGCATTGGCTTAGACACCTCAGATAACACCCATCAGACTACCCAAGCATCGACAACACGAGTAACCAACAAAGCAAACACTACATCAACCAACAAACCAAACACCACAACTACCAAGAAATCAAAAACCCATACCAAAACCACCCGACACTAAACAGCATCCGAACAAACAACATCCGAACAACTCCTCCGCCCACTCTTTCCCAACTCTACCTATGACGTGTAAGAAGGAAAAGAAAAGACAAACAAAACAAACAGGCTGGTGTATGGATGTCAACACCACGGCCTGAAACAAACGTGAAAAGAAAAGAAAAGAAAAGAAAAGAAAAGAAGAAAGAAAAACAGAACAAAATGAAACAAAGCAAAAACAAAAAACCAAAAAAAAAACCAACTCAACACAAAACAAAACAAAGCCCATAACAGTGTATGACGTGACATGTATTCTTGCAATGTTCAAACGAAAGGCGATGCCCCCCCCCAAACTACGCCCCGGCACCGCCTGGATCATCACCTTCAACTCATCCACAACAACGTAAACAGCCGATATCACCTGACGGTGGCAGGCTGGGAAAATTCATTCACTCACTCACTCACTCTCCCATGGTGATAAATAAGTGTTCCACAACCAGCCACGTCCGATAATTCGCCAGCAACCACATCCACCCCCCTCCCCCATCAGCCAAGACGCGCGAAGCACCATGAAACACAACCGCCGGGTTTCTTTTTTCCGGTGGACTTGTTGTGAAACGACAGATGAACTGTTTGAACTTTTGGAGTTGTAAAATTTGGATACATTTTTATTCTGGATGTCCGCTGCAGGCTTTACCTGTAATACACTGGATGAAGATATCAGCTAATCACGAACCGCTTATAGCTCGGTGAAATAAATTGAGTCAGTGTTAGTCTTGTTATTCAATAAGTGCTCGCTTGGATTCATTTGGAAGACATGTAGTTGTTTCTAGTACGGTTCTTGTGCAGAATGGCTATTCGTCATATCGCCAATCATTGCTGAGCTCAGACACTCGCTCTCAAGCGCCGATACGCGGAAGAACGAGGACACAATATGGCACGTGAAGTTCATTGACTTTGTCTAGTGGTCCAGCAAGTGCGGACAAATTGTCTTTATCCACCATAATTGTATGGAAGCCCAGATTAAGTCGCAATACTCCAATCTCTGTACTATACTCAACGTCTTTTCTATGCTCACTGGTCGACTGAAACAATACACTGCAATATATTTACGTTATTATGGCAGCTTCTCTGTCATTCTCTGGTGTCAGTTTAATGCCGTCGGTAGCTCTGCATAATCGTGTTTCGCTCATTGCATCCCATTTTGACACGGCTTCAAATTGCATGGTTGTTAGCTGTCTCAAATTGCTGTTAGCTGTCTCGTCTGCGTCACTGGCTGTTCAAACGCAGCTGATGTGGCATTGTTGCGAGAAACGTGAAATTGCGTTGCAGAACTACGACGTATACACTCGCCCGTGTCTCATCCGGAACACGAGCTCTGCAAACAGTACAGCTGGCGAGTGGAGGTGACGTGTTGTGACGTGGAGGTGACGTAGAGGTGACGTAGAGATGGCGTGGAGCTGACGTGAAGGTGACGTATAGGTGACGTAGAGGTGACGTAGAGATGACGAGGATGTGAAGTAGAGGTGGCGCGGGGGTGACGTGGAGGTGACGTGGAGGTGACGTGGAGGTGACGTAGGAGTAACGTAGAGGTGACGTGAATGTGACGTAGGGGTGACGTGAAGGTGACGTGGAGGTGATGTGCGCTTGTGACGATCGGCTACCGTGGCTGATAGAGGAAATCGACGCACATGCAACAACACAGGTTTACCGAGTGCGTCGATTTGTTTCCGCAGTTATCAGCTTGCCAATTACGCTAGGGGAGGGGCGTGTCAGTTGACCATGGTACATATCGACTAGTTCCGTGCCTTTGTCTTGAATTCGTTAGATCGGTCATCACTTACAATGTCCTCTTCTTCCTTTTTCGCAATCTTGCAAGTGAATTGCAAGCCATCGCCCCAGCTGCATGCACTACCCTCATCAACATCGGCGCCCCCCCCAGTTCAGTACTGACCCAACAGCTGATACCAGCAGCAGCTTCGAACAGCTCCAGTGGATCGGACACGACAGCGAGCGGAATAGCGTCTGCCTAGCGCTACTTAGGCTCCCGTGTGGAACAGCGATGTATTCAGGACATCTGGTCGCGTGATGTGCCCTCCCCATGGGCACACAAACTGTTCCCGTGATCACGTGAGTGCTGGGGGCAGATAGGTCACCTTATGTGTGCAAAGACAACGCATTGTGCCACACAAACAGAAATAGACTTGCCCTAGTATTGGCAGGTGAAGCAAAATAAATTGTGTGTTTCAATACGCTTACATTTATACTTATGTGTTTTGCTAATATACACATAACGCAATTGATGACGCGGAGTAGTGACCTTGGCTGTCAGTGCGGCTGGGGGGGAGGGGCTAATTACGGCTTTACAAATCGCTACGAGTTCCGACGTGCTCGAGGAATAGCTAGCCGGATTTGCTCGTGCTGCCAATACGCACTCGAAAAAGTTGTGCAGAAGTCTTCAGACGGACTTCTTTTTCTGTCGCCAATCCGGGTTCCCTGAATCGGGCGGGAGACCCGGCCACATGCGAATATGGGGGCGCAGGCCACAGCAACATCCGATCAACAGGCTCCGCAACTCGGCTACATTCGTCGGCGAGTGGTGTCAACTCAAACGGTGGCGAATGGTGTTACCTCAGACGTCGGCGAGTGGTGTCACCTCAGACGTCGGCGAGTGGTGTCACCTCAGACGTCGGCGAGTGGTGTCACCTCAGACGTCGGCGAGTGGTGTCACCTCAGACGTCGGCGAGTGGTGTCACCTCAGACGTCGGCGCTGTGTTGAGAGCTGCGTGTGACCCAGCCGACGCCGCGCGGACACCTCACGTGACGCGTCACGTGTCACGGTCGAGCCGTGTCGGTCCACACACCTTCTGGCAGGCGTTGCCGTCCCGTCGGCCGCCGCCCGGAGCCGCCTCGCCTCGCCTCGGCTCGCCTCGGCTCGCCTCGCTTCGCCTCGCTTCGCCTCGCGGCGCGTCGGAGCGTGGCGGCTGTCCGCTGGCGTGTGAAGCCGCGGCCGCGTCCACGGGACGGGCAACGGTCGCGGGGGTGGAAGGGGGGGGGGGGACGGATAGGGGACAGAGGATGTCAGGCAGCCACAATCGACTGACGCCCGCTGCTCGTCTGACCGGCAGCATTCTGCTGAGCCTCTTCGACCGCTTCAGCCCCTACAGCTACCAGAACAACAAGGAGAAGTATCGGGAGGACGACGAGAAGCGCGAGTTCAGTATCAAGGAGAGCCTCTGGTTCTGTATGACTTCACTGACGCCCCAGGCAAGTTGGAAGCAAAATGCCTGCCGGTCAAAATGTACATGTGAATCGTTTGTTGTCCGACCTGCACCTCGGTCATGGTGGTTGACACGGACAAGCACTCAGTCATTTGTGTAGATGTGACAGACGTGGGATAGGCTATGGAAACAGACTGCATATTCTCGTTAATTCTCAGATTGCCTTGGGCCACATCTTTAGAGAATAATTGTGACTGAATACGAAGTTCGCGATGCTTTTCTGCAGAATAGAATGTATGTGACTTTAGAGGGTGATGCAAATTTAGAAAGAAACTTATCCTGTGATTCAGTTACCCTGCAACACGTGTACGGCTGCAATATCTTGAATAGGGTAATGAAGCTTCTCCCCAGAAACGTGCGAATTCAACGTCACAGGAAACTGACACCAGTTAGTTTCGCAATTTCTGGGACCATGTTCAGCTTTGTCCAGCCAGAACTTAAGATGGAGCGATCCGGATTACATTGTGGTCTTCCATAGGCGGATCCAGGGGGCAATAGGCTTAAGCAAACCCCACCCCTCCCTCCTCCCCCAAGAGGCTGATTTTTGCCTATGTCTCGCACTAAAAGAGCGTGTGTGCACGAAGTCTAAGAACATCTTATTACATAAATATTGCCTTAAGCAGACCCGACGAATGTTACCTGTTAAAATATGATGAGTGCTTTCGAAATCGGAAAACATGTTTTTGAAATTTCCCCTACCAATGCCAGGCTTCTGGACCCGTCCCTGTGGTGCGCCTGTAGGGCTTCGCACGCATCGGCGATATCATAACTCTTGTTACACCCCTCCCCCGTCACTTCATGGCATCACGGGGCTATGCCGAGATCACTTCCTGGCTTTGTATGGATACTTTGTAAGCCATTCACTCCCCCTACGGGTACTTTACGAATAATAGCGTCTTTGATGCTTTACTATATCTAATCAAATGAAGACACACAGTGAAATTGTGAAGAAATCCACGTCTGCACCGCCAAGCGGTGTCAGGGTGTCCAAGTGAGTTGCTTGGATTTCTGAGATGACCGTGGCTTCGGTACTCTGATTTGCTCAGTTATGTTAACGGAGTGGGATCCTCCAAGATCCCAGAAGCTATCACACAAGAAAGCAAATTTGCGCGATGGCTGGGGGTTGTAGGCAACTCTCTTGGGTGCAAAAAGTGGCGATCCTAGTGCAATTTACTCTTGATTTAAATACAGCCAAATGTGCTGACATATGCCATGCTCTGCAGTAGTGCAGTAGTGCAGTATAGTACAGTACGGAGTGCACTACATCCCTCTCCCAGTGAATATCCTATCATATCTTATATTATAATATCTCCGGTCCGAATTATCCAGATTCGCAGCAACACTACTCAACACTGAACTTGGAATATCTTCCTGCCGTGGTGACGTCACGACCAGGTGACACATCACTGGCATTTGACGTATATTGTGACAGCATTGCCAGCGAGAGGCGAGCCCGATTGAGTCTACTGTGTGCATACGGCACGAGTTCACACGAGCGACCCGATCCCCTCGGGCTCAGCCCAGTCCGACCCGACCCGATCGCACCCGATCCGATCCAACTATCATCTCTGAACTCATAAATAACTTTGTATTATGCTTTCCCACTTGCCTATTTATTACCCTGAAAATGTTTTTAAAACTTTTTGTCCTATCACCTCCATCGCAATATTTCCTTTATCTGAGTACCTACTTGTAATCTGTGCTCAAAGGTTGGTTGTTGTGGCTGCACTTCTGGTGCTCGTGAAAGTCGCCTTGTGGTTTCGGCCCACCATCGGTCACATGGCTGCGTCACACCAGCACCTGGGCTTAGCCAGGTTTGAGCTCCAGTAAATGCACGCCACGTTTGGGATATGTACATTGCGTTCGGCAGAGGGGCCAACTTTGTGTCAGAGTGTGGCCAATTTCAGCCGAAGCAGATGGGTTTTCAATGTGCATATAGCGAAATTGAAAGCCACGTTTCTATAAGTGAACACGCAAACATTGGATACACTAGAACGAAGTGTCGGAGGCAGGCGCACTTCAGTCTGGAATTGTTGTACTCGCGCGCGATATTGAGCGCCGTGAGGTAAATGTTCGCTCGGGCTGACAAGAGAGCGGGGTTACGATTGATCCACAAGTTGCTTGCCACAACGGTGCGTTGGCCGAAGCTGTGCCTATAGTACCGAAGCCCCACAGCCTGCCTATAATGGCGTCCTCGCCTGTATGGCGCCTTTAATGGCGCCTGACACTACAAGGCGCCGACAACATCGCATAGGAAAAACATCAAATAAATAAGGTCCCAGTCGCTTGAAATAGCAAAAATGTGGGTGACATCAAAGCCAGGATATAACAAAAAACATTTCTTCCAAATATTGCGGAGGGGTCACGCCCTCGAAGTGTCCACCCATGCATTACATTTTTCATTTTGTGTGGGGGAGCGTACGGGGAGGTTGGTAGTGTCCTGTCGATAATGATTCCAGCCAGCCTGGCTGGTCTCCAACCTTAAGGCATATTCAAGAGTTGATGTAAACGTTAGCCTTCACGTCAAGTTCCCCCAGAAACTCATGGTAGGTAAATGGGTTATATACCATATCGTAGATACAGATACATATTTTTTAATTCCCTGACTTTGCTGTCGTCCCAAGCACTGTGTTCTCATTTTGTACTACTGATAGTCCAAATCGTGCTGTCCGACAACGAAATAGCGCAAAATGACTGCACTTTTAAAACAACAAGAATAATATTCATGCGCTGGGTCTTTTCTAGCCCCAGGCACTCCCTGCATAGCTACAAAAACTAGCGCTCTGTCCATCTGTGCAGAATGTGATATTGCGGGTATTGCAGATGCCGCCTCCAGTACCGGCTGCGTCACTGACCTCAGAGCTCTGACTCATGCGACACCAGTCCGTTAAAATTCGCATTGCTGAACCTAAAATCAAACATCTACTTCATCTGCCCTCGTCCCTGCCCCTCTCCCTGCCCCTCATTGCTCCTCTCCCTGCTCCTCTCCCTGCTCCTTTCACTGCCTCTCTCCATCTCCCTTTCGCTCTCTCCACCTCTCCGTGTACGTCTGTTTTTCAGAAGACCTATATTATGTTCTATCGCATGTAGGATTGCATTTGTAACATACATTTTTCGTGTATTTCAGCGTCATTGGTGTTCTCTTCCAATCCACCTACAACGACTACAACATGTCACCACATGTTGAGCGCACTGGGCTACACCGTTTCCCACCGTTTCCCACCGTTTCCCACCGTTTCCCACCGTTTCCCACCGTTTCCCACCGTTTACCGTAATGTGCACTGGGGCTACACCGTTCCCATTATGTGATGCGAGCATAACAAATAACTGTCACTGGCCACACTCACCTTTCTGACAGCTAGAAGTAACCCAATGCCACCCAATATACGCCACGTAACATTAAGAGTGTACCGACAGCTGAAATGCACGAGTCACAATGTAAATGTTTTCTGAACAAGTTGATCTAATCCACAACAGATTTTCAATGTTCTGAAGCCAACTGGCTATGCATAAGTGCGCTTGTTTGTACCATGAAATTATACTTGACGTCTCTATGTGTGCCGAAAAGACGCCACATTTTGCATACTGAGCTCACCGGAGCACAACACGTGATGTCACACGTGTCCAGTGACGTCGCAACTATCGGGGAGTTGGGGGTGGTGGCAAAAGCCTCTTCCAGTATGCTACTTTCCGTATCGCATCCACATACACACATATAACCCAAATAACCCTATTTTTGTGCCATTTTCTCCTTGCCGATGTATTTAGCGTGTCATTTTCGAGCAGGGTGCGCTAGAGCTTTACAACTGGTTAGTGTTGTGCTCAATATTCACCGATGTGTTGTACCTCGCACGATCTCGTTTTTACCGAGACGTCCGCCGCGCGACGTGATCTGCACAGCCGCGCGCGCACTGCAGCCTTGCACACCCTGTACACAGATCCAGCGAAAATACCGGCACGGGAATACGACTAACTCAAGCGAGGTTGATGTCAATAGCCATGCCGAGTTCGGGGACCACGTGCCCGCTGCTCGCGCCCCCGTCCCTACGTAGCTGCACGATCCCTTACTTGACCTGTGCTGTAAGTTAGTCATTTGGGCTTAAGGGCGCTTGGTCCAAACGATAACATCTACCGCAGAGCAGCTGATGCTCATTGTGGTGATGAAAGCCTCAGACATCGCCGTCCTCTCTGTTTGACTTGACGTGAAGTGACCGGCTGTGCTCAAATCACACATCTGCTGACAGCCATCACAGGGGCGCGTGATAAGTTTGGATAATGCGCAATAAACGCCATAGTGCGTACTCGTCAAGCCATTGCAAAGTCAATCGCCCAAGTTGGATGACTGGGGGCCGAAGTTGTGCGTTCCAATCTCAACTCTGGCTGGTGGCAATGCATCGTGAGCACGCTCTGGCGCCTGTTTTCGCCGAACAGTTCGATTGCCACGTATTCGGAGCTGACATTGGCACGTGTATTCGAATATACTGCAGGCCGCCATTGAAAACAGTGCAATGGTGTGCTGGCCAGAGCTGACAGAAGTCAACAGGGCTGTTGCGACAATTAAATTACACTTGGTCGGCGTTAGTTCTCAACTCAAGCCAGGCAGGGAAATCACCCAGTCACGCACACAAAAAGCCATGCTACAGCAGCCAGCAGCCATGCACAAATAATAATGTAATCAAGTTTGAATCGGAGAGCACGCACTGCCGCCGGCGTGTACTGCATAGTGTAATACAATTATTTGACAATTGTTTTCCGTTAGTTGTTCCACTCGTAGGTCTCACTAGTCACACGTGTCAGTCAAGGTAGGCGAAAGTCAGCCGCATTCGTCTCATACAGCCGACTGCGTCACGCATTGCCGCGCTCAATGGTAGTGACAACTCGGCCTACCAGTACTTTATGTCCTGTATTGTGGACCAGGGTCCTTGAGTGAGCTTGGCCCTCCCAAATGAAGACGCAACACAATGCTTCAGACATGCCGCGCTTTGTGTGTTCTTGAAGCTAGGCGAAGAAAGTCTGGCTCCATTGTCATTTAAATGTTGATGCTGGTATAATGTATCTGGTCATATATGTACGTTGGAAATGAATGGGAGACGTGGTGAATATGACCAACTCTATGGTGAGGTGCTTGTGTTGAACTCCCGGTCGTCGCGGGGTGTGCAAAAATCGGTAAGCAACCGTTCATGAGTAGTGCCGCTAGGACATATACACCCACACCCACACCGACACCCACCCACCACCCACACATCTACATCTAGTTATAAATATATATATATATATATATATATATATATATATATATATATATATATATATATATATGCATTGCTGGTTAAAGGTCACTGCGGCTTTGCTCTTGAATAGTGTCTTTGATGTGTGATTGGCTTTGACTTGTGAGTAGTTTTTCACATCAAAGAATCTAATCAACAGCAAAGATGCAGTGACCTTTAATCAGAAATGCATTTTAAACAATCTGCTTCCAAACTACACGAATATATATATATATATATATATATATATATATATATATATATGTATATATCCACATATATATATATATGTATCTATATATATATCTGTATATATATATATATATATATATATATATATATATATATATATATATATATATATATATTACAATGTAAGGTAGGAGCTTGTCATGGCTAGAGGGATATGATGTATTGGTCAGACACAAGAACCCAAGAAGGAATGTTATCTGCTATAAAAACAAATCATCAATATGCATATTAAAACCGTTGAACTCACTTCTAAAGTGCCCATAGCACCACAGAAGCGTACAACAATAACAACAAGCTTTAACACTTCCAAATACATCGATACAGGTCGACGGCAGCCAACGGGACAACTAGCGCCACCAGTGGCAGGTTTTGTAATTACCGTTATGGGAGCTGATTGGGATGGTCTCTTACTAAATTGCTTGCCTGTGTGCTAAAACAGGGGAAATTCTTTTTTTTAATCATCCTGTTGGGAAATAATATAGTTATTTGGCTATCCCACAGCACCACAAACATCGGAATGCGATACAAATTAGATGTGGACTTAGGAAATAAAAATGGAAACTTATCTTGGTACTGTGGTATTTGTGAACAAAAGGTCATTATTTTCACAGCAGACAATGTCACTGCAAATAAACATCCCTATGCAATAGTGCAGTAATTTGGCTCTCCTACAATGCAGAACTCTTTGGAATATAATCCAAACCAGACGCGGAATCGGTCATGACAAGACTGTAGCTTATCCTGGGCTTGTGTTCGACACAAACCCGTTATTTGCTCGAAACTTGGGGACATAATTGAAAAATGATCATACTGGGAACTAACATAGCCGTTTGGCTACCTTACTGTACAAAAGTCATACACAGCGCAAGACTTTACCATTTTTTCAGCCACCTATGCTGATTCTCCGCCAAAGCAGAACCGAATGAAGCGCAATCGTCTGGGCTTGGTTTTGGCATCTCCAGCGTTGCCATGTGGAACGTGCAAAAATATTTGTTGTCCGCCTGGAGAAGACTAGAAGTCAACGATGCAGGCACTCCAATTGGTCCAGATTCAGATTAATCAATCGTGCAGCAAGGAGGCAACTACTTCAGTGCGCAACCCCGTCCATCACTGACACGGCACGGAGCACTTCAGAGCGCCCACGCATCTGCGAAATGTCCGTCCGAGGACAGATGTACACGGTCTCGTCTCGACGACAGCCAATCTGCCAAATCGAAGCGTCCCGTTCGTGGCCGACGTGGAGTTGGGGAAGGGGAGTGGAGAGGGAGGGGGTCTTTCGGCGGCGTAGCTGGCGCACAGTGGGCGGGAAGTCCCGCCTGCCGCACCAAAATCATTCTACCTTAGATCGTCGTTTGCATTAATTTCATCGGAACACAGAGCACCCCAATCGAAAGGTAATGAAGCGTTCAATTCGCTAGAGTAGGTACATTGTTCGTTTGTAGGGCAAGCAATAAAGGTATAAGCGTCGTATGTTTCCAAGCCATGCAAGGCGTGGAGCGCGGACTGCTACATGGCTGAAATCTAGCTGGTGTTTATTTTTGTTAAGCTGGTTTGGAGTTGTGTACGTCATATTGCTATTGAAGAAACATCAACAGTTTTATTATGAACAGAAGAAAAAGAAAAAGGCAATAGCGTCTCATTAAACTCAATGAACTTGATCGGTATGAACTCAATGAAACATTAACAATGGGAGAATATATTGAACATACTGGGGAGCGGAAATAATTGTGTTTCCATCAGTATAAATAATACAAAAACATAACGTAGTGACTACATATGACGACGGGCAAACACGGAACACAGTCAAATGCGTGGCAGCCTGCTCCCGGATCAAGGTACCTGTTTATTATCTACAATCAGTGTAAGATCTCTAATTCGAACACCATGGTAACAACAGGGAAGATGGACTTCCAACAAAGCAGCGGCTAGATGGATATGAATGTAAAATATAAACAAACAAACAAAAAACGCGAAAACAAACTCCGGAGAGAAATTGTAATGACCGGTGCTTGGATCCATATTTGTGGAATGTTTTAAGGAAAAGGTCCATTTTATGGTGGGGGATGTACAATGCATGACGATATTGTGAGTGTGTTGTCCTGTAGGCATGTGTGCGTGCATTGAATCAGTTCGTTTTTCTTCATGCGCCATATAGACGTGGAAACTGCGAAATGGAGGGAGGGGAGCAGAGGCCATAGCCTCAATATGTCGGCTGTCGGATCATGTTTGTGTGGGATATGTTTTCTTCCTTACACGGACACGTCATCCAAATCTTAAGGTGGATAATTTATTTAATGATTTCCGTTCGGTTTGGGGATTCAGGGATTCATTTTACTTTGCCGCCCAAATCTTGCCCTGCTCCCTCCCCACCCAAATGGACACGGTTGCACCCAATGTTTTCCCAAGGTTTTCAGATAGGGCCGGGACAGAATTTGGCACGTCAAGCCATGCTGAGGCCATATCAGAGTAGGCAAGCAAGTTACTCAAACTGTCAGTCAACGCTGGGGCTCGGATGTTGGAATGTGGAAGGATATGACTTGTCAGGTCACGCTGAGGTCACGCTAGCGTCGCCAACGTCGGCACTGTTAGTGGCATGAGGGAGCAGCGACCTGCGCCGGCTGGAAAAGCTGGAAAGCGTGGCTCAATGACTGAAACTGGAGCTTCACATGAAGTTCCTCGGCCAGCTCATGGCTGAGCCTAGAGTGGAGGAGGGGTAGGGACAAAGCCCTCCCAGCTTCACTGGCAACGTTTCCGGTGGCACGGTAGGCGAGGAATGCCAGTCTCCACCCCTCCCCTATCCAGGCAAGAATATGTGGCGCCACCAATGGATATTGGTTCGCATCCCACCTTTCCTCCATGTGCAGTATCGTTTGTGGTTATGCAAATTATCGATGTTATAAGCATATTTACTTTCGAAACTATCGGATAAGTCTAATACTTTGGTTCTATTTTCGATGCACTGCACACATAAATATGGTTCGAAGGCTGTAAAAGCAAGGCTGACTAACCCCGGAGCATACCGGTGGAAAGGTGACAACGTGGAGCAATCAAAACTTTCACATTAACAATAAATTTGCTTCTAACTTCAAATGGAGTAGGCAGAAGCGGTAAAGCAAGGTTGTCCTGTATACATGAATGCATGGAAAATACGTTGGTGATTGACATTCTTAATTTGGTGATTGACATTCTCTGAAATCTTTTCCACACACCATTTATTGGCATCATGAATCAGACAAAACAAAGCCATCCGGATTTGTGTAGTATAATATGAGGTCCACATCCGTATGTATCACATACACACCCATAGTGGTCACGTGCTGTAATATTATTCCCTGCGAAGCAATGGCACTTGTGCTACTTCATCCATAGTGGAGCTCGTTTTCAGACACTTCCAGTGGTTCGTGTTTCTGTATAAATGCACAACAAACGACAATTTAATAGTAAAATAATTTCACATTCTAAATTCCGCATACGATGTTAATTCTCGAAGCCTATATTTAATTTCCATAGCCTAACATTGGTTGGTGATTTGCTTGGAGCTGGCCGGGCCATGGTGCCCACGGTGCGGCGGTGTAATCAGACGGCGACTGGCGACACGTGCGTGGTGCCCACGGTGCGGCGGTGTAATCAGGCGGCGACTGGCGACGCGTGCGTGGTGCCCACTGTGCGGCGGTGTAATCAGGCGGCGACTGGCGACACGTGCGTGGTGCCCACGGTGCGGCGGTGTAATCAGGCGGCGACTGGCGACACGTGCGTGGTGCCCACGGTGCGGCGGTGTAATTAGGCGGCGACTGGCGACACGTGCGTGGTGCCCACGGTGCGGCGGTGTAATCAGGCGGCGACTGGCGACACGTGCGTGGTGCCCACGGTACGGCGGTGTAATCAGGCGGCGACTGGCGACACGTGCGTGGTGCCCACTGTACGGCGGTGTAATCAGGCGGCGACTGGCGACACGTGCGTGGTGCCCACGGTACGGCGGTGTAATCAGGCGGCGACTGGCGACGCGTGCGTGGTGCCCACTGTGCGGCGGTGTAATCAGGCGGCGACTGGCGACACGTGCGTGGTGCCCACTGTACGGCGGTGTAATCAGGCGGCGACTGGCGACACGTGCGTGGTGCCCAGGGTACGGCGGTGTAATCAGGCGGCGACTGGCGACGCGTGCGTGGTGCCCACTGTGCGGCGGTGTAATCAGGCGGCGACTGGCGACACGTGCGTAGTGCCCACGGTGCGGCGGTGTAATCAGGCGGCGGCTGGCGACACCTGCGTGGTGCCCACGATGCGGCGGTGTAATCAGGCGGCCACTGGCGACGCGTGCGTGGTGCCCACTGTGCGGCGGTGTAATCAGGCGGCGACTGGCGACACGTGCGTGGTGCCCACGGTGCGGCGGTATAATCAGGCGGCGACTGGCGACACGTGCGTGGTGCCCACGGTGCGGCGGTGTAATCAGGCGGCGACTGGCGACACGTGCGTGGTGCCCACTGTGCGGCGGTGTAATCAGGCGGCGACTGGCGACACGTGCGTGGTGCCCACGGTGCGGCGGTGTAATCAGGCGGCGACTGGCGACACGTGCGTGGTGCCCACGGTGCGGCGGTGTAATCAGGCGGCGACTGGCGACGCGTGCGTGGTGCCCACTGTGCGGCGGTGTAATCAGGCGGCGACTGGCGACACGTGCGTGGTGCCCACTGTGCGGCGGTGTAATCAGGCGGCGACTGGCGACGCGTGCGTGGTGCCCACTGTGCGGCGGTGTAATCAGGCGGCGACTGGCGACACGTGCGTGGTGCCCACGGTACGGCGGTGTAATCAGGCGGCGACTGGCGACACGTGCGTGGTTCCCACTGTACGGCGGTGTAATCAGGCGGCGACTGGCGACACGTGCGTGGTGCCCACGGTATATAGGCGGCGCTGGTGGTGGTGGGTAATCAGGCGGCGACTGGCGACGCGTGCGTGGTGCCCACTGTGCGGCGGTGTAATCAGGCGGCGACTGGCGACACGTGCGTGGTGCCCACGGTACGGCGGTGTAATCAGGCGGCGACTAGCGACACGTGCGTGGTGCCCACGGTACGGCGGTGTAATCAGGCGGCGACTGGCGACACGTGCGTGGTGCCCACGGTGCGGCGGTGTAATCAGGCGGTGACTGGCGACACGTGCGTGGTGCCCACTGTGCGGCGGTGTAATCAGGCGGCGACTAGCGACACGTGCGTGGTGCCCACGATGCGGCGGTGTAATCAGGCGGCCACTGGCGACGCGTGCGTGGTGCCCACTGTGCGGCGGTGTAATCAGGCGGCGACTGGCGACACGTGCGTGGTGCCCACGGTGCGGCGGTATAATCAGGCGGCGACTGGCGACACGTGCGTGGTGCCCACGGTGCAACGGTGCGGGCGGTGTAATCAGGCGGCGACTGGCGACACGTGCGTGGTGCCCACGGTGCGGCGGTGTAATCAGGCGGCGACTGGCGACGCGTGCGTGGTGCCCACTGTGCGGCGGTGTAATCAGGCGGCGACTGGCGACACGTGCGTGGTGCCCACGGTGCGGCGGTGTAATCAGGCGGCGACTGGCGACGCGTGCGTGGTGCCCACTGTGCGGCGGTGTAATCAGGCGGCGACTGGCGACACGTGCGTGGTGCCCACGGTACGGCGGTGTAATCAGGCGGCGACTGGCGACACGTGCGTGGTGCCCACTGTACGGCGGTGTAATCAGGCGGCGACTGGCGACACGTGCGTGGTGCCCACGGTACGGCGGTGTAATCAGGCGGCGACTGGCGACGCGTGCGTGGTGCCCACTGTGCGGCGGTGTAATTAGGCGGCGACTGGCGACACGTGCGTGGTGCCCACGGTACGGCGGTGTAATCAGGCGGCGACTGGCGACACGTGCGTGGTGCCCACGGTACGGCGGTGTAATCAGGCGGCGACTGGCGACACGTGCGTGGTGCCCACGGTGCGGCGGTGTAATCAGGCGGCGACTGGCGACACGTGCGTGGTGCCCACGGTACGGCGGTGTAATCAGGCGGCGACTGGCGACACGTGCGTGGTGCCCACGGCACGTCGGTGTAATCAGGCGGCGACTGGCGACACGTGCGTAGTGCCCACGGTACGGCGGTGTAATCAGGCGGCGACTGGCGACACGTGCGTCGCAGGAGGTGCCGCCTCCAGCGACAGCCACTTGTGCGCGGCCCAGGCGCAATCTGGGGACGGGGCGCCAGTAATTCGCTGGTTGGGGACGGGACGCCAACACTTGGTTAGCTGGGGACGGTCGGCCGCAGCCGGACCGAGCCATTATTTGCCCCGTCTACATGAGTAGCGGGACTTCCGAATACGATGCGATTAGGAGGACTTGCGAAAATATTGGTTCAGCTTTTGCGATGTTGTGTTACGTCAGAAACCTGTTTGCTAGAGCAATATGTTCGCTAGCTTACCAAAGCGTATCGTATTCAGAAGTTTGGTTGCCGATGTCAACGGGATAATCGATGCCCGAGTATAGTTTCGCGAACTGGTTTTGTGCAGACTTCGCGTCAGCCTGTTCGGATGTTTGATTTAAACTTCTTGCGAAGGCATGATTACGTGCGCCATCAAAAGGCCCTCTTCAAAGGTGGCGCGGCTAAATACCATTTTCAAGGTCAAGCGGTTTTTGTTCCTAGTTTTCCTCATACTTCGTGGGTGTATTTACATCCGAAGCCTGTGACACATCCGAAATGTTTGGTGTCCGACTCGATCTCTGCTGTTCTGTGATAATTGTAGCGCCTAGAGCATGCAGTTATGAAAGTAAAGTTCGCTGAGTCTTCAGAAGTATCAATTAAAAATGGTACAGCTATGTGTCATCAGTCCTAATCCTAAGTCATCAGTCCAGAAGCGACTTTTCAACAGAGTTGAAGAGTTGAGAACTGGAAGTGCCTTGCGTTAATTTGTCAGATACTTCAACAGCACCATAAAAAGATAATCACGCCAGTAGATGAATGGCAACCATGCTTATTTGCTTCTGTACTTTTTAAACTGAGAAGTCGAAATGAATTAAGTGAAATGTGCGTGTAACCTAGAGGTAACGCTGGCCTCGGTATCGGCACTGGCCTCAGTGGTAACGCTGGCTCAGTTGCACATTAATGTGCGCAAACGTGTTAAGGTGGACATCTTCATTTCAGGGAGGATTTTTTTGCAAGGGCCGATGTGTTTCATTGCACCTAATTACTGTGTTATTTACCTAGAGACAGAACCTCAAACAGCTTTGGGATGGTAATCACATACGAGGATAAATGAAGATCGAAAACCAAATATCAACAGAATGTTTACCTAAAAAACGGGAAGACGTAGGAGCAGGGGAACAGCAAAACACAAAGGTGATCTGATCTGTCTCATGATCTGTCTCATCACGTTGTAGCTGGTTACATGAGAGGACCTCGAAATTGCCTGTCTGATCACACTGTAACTGGCGACGTGAGAGGACCTCGAAATTACCTGCCTCATCACATTGTAACTAGTGACGTGAGAGGACCTCGGAAAAGGTCCTCTCACGCCCAGAGGATGGCGTCCTCTCACGTCTAGGTCATGGCCTGTCTGGTGGCCATGGCCTGGACAGTGCCTATCTGATGCCATTGTAACTGGTGACGTAAGAGGGCCTTGAAGTGGCCTGTCTGACGACCTTGCAACTGGTGAAGTGAGAGAACCTCGAAATTGCATCGCACACATGACTGTTCAATCATCGTCAAGCATAGACCGGTTGCGGTTGGACATTCTAAGATGGATCGGTTTTGTCCTGAGTTCTGTCAATGGACCGCTTTGAAGCACCAGACAGCCGAGGGAAGTATCCGACAGGCGTCGCCGGCTTGAAGGCTAAGCTAGTCAAATACGCGCTTGAATGGAATAACCCTTGAACTAACTTCACATCCCTGTGCATGTCTTAGAAGTCGGGCCGATCCTAGCCACAGTTGGCGGCCCGACAGAAGCGTATCCCGACCCGCCACAAAGTTTGGCGTGTTCGCAGCTGTTAATGGGTGTAGTTGGCTCGATGACAGCCAGGCGTTTTGCAGCTGAACAGTCTAGAAATTAAATATGCATGCATGCGTTCATGTCCATACGGCGACAAAAATATACTAGGTGACATATCCGGCACGCAATTTCTGATTCGTGATGGATAATTCGCGAGTTCGCTCTTTATATCACCGGTGTTCAAAGTTAAACCTCGTACTGTCTGGATGGACTATGGAGGCTATTTGTGGGGGCGGGTCACGATGATATGCTTTTCCGTTTCCGAGCCTACTTGCAAAATTATATGGTGTTCGGCTTATATGCACCTAAATATTTTGTGTTTGCTTTTTGTGCCGCGATCCTCCATCCCTATCAATTTGCGTTTTTTTGCCGCGAAGGGCGCTGCAGTCTCCGTTGGCGACGTGCCGGCGGCCAGCCGATAGCACCGAACGGGCTCGCCGGCGGAGTGCCGGAGCATCCACCCGGCATCCAAGGCCGATTTATGATAATAATGCAATGCCAAGACAAGAAGAACAAACAACTGTATTCATCAGAGCATACTCAAAACAATTAAATACACGCACTCACAAACGACTCACGAAATGTAATGCTGTACGAAACGTCATGCTAAGCATTGCATTGTCTGCGTCCACGAGCCGAGTGCGTCACGTCAGCTGCCAACTGCCGTGTTGCCGTCGTGCACGCGCGTTCGCTGCCTGGGGTGCAGGCGCGTGGGCGCCTACACATTTACATGAAGCATATGGATGTCGGCATTGCACCCCTGCGACTGATCTGCAGGCCGATATAGCAATCACCGGCCTCCTGCTGTACCACTGCAGCCGACGCTTCTGTGATTAGCTGCATGGCAGGGGCAGATCCAGAAATTGTCATGGGGGCACATGTCCGCATGGTTGGTTGGTTATTTGAATTATAGGGCACATGTACGAGATTTGATCATTTGGCGCCCATCCGGAGGGTGCCACTTCGAAAGTACTGGAGGGGTGCCTTTGCTCTGAGGGACATCTCTGGCTGGAACATTCGAGGAGGGAGAGGTGCACTCCGGCCTTCCCGATGGGGCGCCTTTTCTTATGGGGCGCCTTTTCCTCTCAGAGGGGTGCCTCTAGCTGAAAAAATCGAAGGGAGCTGCATAGGGGCCTTCCCAGAAGGGTGCCCTTTCCCGGCCGGAAGGGCCCCACCTTCCCATGGGGAGGGGGCACATAGCCCCAGTACCCCGCGTTGCATCCGCCCCTGCCGCCGCATGGCACGTCCAACCGCCACGGTGTGAGCCGTGGAGTCCGACACACTTGAAGCACGTGGCACGATCTTCGGCAGCTGTGGACCACGTGGTTCAGTCATCGCTGGAGGCTCTGTGACGCATGTTCCTTATGCCAATCAATAAGCTCAGCGTGGTTGTACGGATTGAAGTTTGCTGCTATCTCCAATGGGTTTGTCTATAGGTCGTATCTCCAAATCCTCCTGCCTGCGAAGTAGAGTTCCTTAGATCGATGGCATCGGCAGCTTTTGGCTAGTTTGACCGTCACTGTCTGATGCCACGACGAACAGAAATTATTATTGGTGAGCCCAATAGCTGCTACGGCGAATAGCAGGCTTCCCAACGCCTTGCAAGGCAGCGGACTGGTACATACGATGCAAGCTCGAACCTGGTGCTGAGTTCGGCCTGGTGTCGAGCTGTGTGCCACAGAACAGACTAGACTCAACAGAACAGAACAGATCACAGACTATTACAGATCACAGACTGCACAGGTCGGGTCACATTTCACCCCTTACACAGGTTGGGTCGCGTTTTACCCCCAACACAGGCTGGCCCCGGCGGGTCACATTTCACCCCTTACTATGTTGGGTCACATTTCACCCCTTGCACAGGTTTGATCACATTTTACCCCGGCTCGATCACATTTCACCTCTTACACAGGTTTGAACATATTTTACCCCGTACACAGGTTGGGTCACATTTTATCCCGTACACAGGTTGGGTCACATTTTACACCTTACACAGGTTCGCTCACATTTTGCCCTGTACGCAGATTGGGTCACATTTCACCCCCTACACAGGTTAGATCACATTTCACCCCTTACACAGGTTGGGCCACATTTCACCACTTACACAGGTTGGGTCACATTTCATCCCGTACACAGGTTGGGTCACATTTCACCCCTTACACAGGTTGGGGTATATTTCATCTCTTACACAGGTTGGGTCACATTGTCACATTTCCCCGTACACAGGTTGGGTCACATTTCACCCCTTACACAGGTTGGGCCCTGTTACATTTCACCCGGTCACATTTACACCTTACACAGGTTGGGTCACATTTCACCCCCTACACAGATTAGATCAATTTCACCCCTAAAGGTTGGCCCATCACCCTTACACAGGTTGGGGTATATTTCACCCTTTTCATATTTCACCTTACACAGGTTGGGTCACATTTCACCCAGTACACAGTTAGGGTTGCATTTCACCCTTTACACAGGTTTGGTTACCTTTCACCTTTTACACAGGTTTAGTTTCATTTCACCTCTCAGACAGATTGAATTACATTTGTCTTGGAATGTCACGCATGGGTAATAATCGATCAGACGAGCCAGAGCCCGCAGGGCATCGGCCGGAGCTATTGCAACAACACATATGGCTGCAATAGTTGAGCAACAAGTATCAACCAACGTGCCGTGTGCTTGCATACCACATTTTCATTCCGAGTCAGAGTCCGAAAATCCTGTTCACCCACAGTGGTCGAGTCAAGCTATATTTGTGAATGGAAAACATCTCTTTGTTGCCCGTTTATAATTGTTCTTAACTGGCACGCTTACATTTAGTTATATCTCTGGCCATCATGATTAAAATTAATGGAGTGTCGCATCACACTTGGTCCATACTGTGTATCGCAATTGGTAAATACGTAACACATTGTTCGTCACGTGCCGCCAGTTCGTTCGTCTTCTGATAACGTAGGATTCCTCAGTAGGTCAGTCTACAGTCAGAGATGGGCCGTCTTCTGATAACGTAGGGTGCCTCAGTAGGTCAGTCCACGGTCAGAGATGGGCCGTCTTCTGATAACGTAGGGTGCCTCAGTAGGTCAGTCCACAGTCAGAGATGGGCCGCCTTCTGATAACGTAGGGTGCCTCAGTAGGTCAGTCTACAGTCAGAGATGGGCCGTCTTCTGATAACGTAGGGTGCCTCAGTAGGTCAGTCCACAGTCAGAGATGGGCCGCCTTCTGATAACGTAGGGTTCCTCAGTAGGTCAGTCTACAGTCAGAGATGGGCCGTCTTCTGATAACGTAGGGTGCCTCAGTAGGTCAGTCTACAGTCAGAGATGGGCCGCCTTCTGATAACGTAGGGTTCCTCAGTAGGTCAGTCTACAGTCAGAGATGGGCCGTCTTCTGATAACGTAGGGTGCCTCAGTAGGTCAGTCTACAGTCAGAGATGGGCCGCCTTCTGATAACGTAGGGTGCCTCAGTAGGTCAGTCTACAGTCAGAGATGGGCCGTCTTCCTCGACTGTGGAGTACGATCCCCACAGGAAAATGCATGTGGGGTGCGTCCGCCACGCACCACACAGTGGCGCCGCCGTTGGATTTAGCAAGGAGGTGGTGTTGTCTCAATTCAACCAACAAGCTCCGCTTATCGTATGCTCAAGAAAAAGCATGCTAGAAAATGCGAAGTAATGAACGGGGTCTTTCTGTTAGTGTTGGCTTTCATACCGTAATAGCATTCATATTTTGCGCACTTGGTATTCCCCGCGGTCAAGTAATACGCCTCATATGCGTTCAAAAGATAATATATTCAGTGATTATGTGCTTGGTGCAATTTTCCCGGTCCCCGTCCACACGCATCGCAAAATATATCCATCTCATCATGTTCATGGAACGATACCGCTAACATGGAATGTTCTGCAGGGTATTCCTGCAATGGCTATGTTCAATGGTGAGCAATGCCAGCCAACCTTATGGCTATGGCTGGCACCGCTGGTATGCGTTCTCAACCAAAAGCAGAAAGTTTCGCTGCTGGATTGAGCATAGTGCCTGGACACTATGCTCTGGTAGCATAGATCATAGGCTTGGTATCCGGGAAAGGTGCGTGTGTTGTCTTTTCTGGAAAAAAAAATATTTTCCTCTTTTCACGCCTTTTGCTAGGCTGGATATGTTATTGTTAATTGCTGGATATTCATTCAATGAACTTCCAATTATCAAAATCTGTGAAGACCGTTCACAGGACCGTTTCCAACCATGCGCATCGTAATCAGTCCGCACAGAGTCAGTGGGGGATCCGGGGGGGCATGCTTCTCCAAAATGGTGATTTTTTGCCAATATTTAGTACTAAAATGGCATTTTCTCGAAATCTAACACATTTTATAAGATAAATAGTGTCTTTAGCAAACCTGACGAATGTTAGCTAGTAAAATCCTAAAAGTGTTTCGAAATCATAACTTGTTAAGACCCCCACGTCCCCAACCGGTCCTCCTGGATCTGCCACTGCATGGAGACCAGCTAAGGAGGACGGAATCAAAGTAAATGATTTGTAAACCAAGCTGAGGGGTAATTATCTGAAAACGCCGTAGTAAATTGGCTAGACGGAATCAAAGTGAATCATTTCTCAGTTAAACTGGGAAGTAATTATCCCAAAACGTTGTAGTAGATTGCCTAAGTGCGAGACCACCCCCAAGTTGTGCCGTTTCCGGTCCGAGTGGCAGTGTCGGCACACGCCCACCGTTACTGAGGCTGACAGGCGGCTGGCAGACCCAGTGTCGGCACACGCCCACCGTTACTGAGGCTGACAGGCGGCTGGCAGACCCAGTGTCGGCACACGCCCACCGTTACTGAGGCTGACAGGCGGCTGGCTGACCCAGTGTCGGCACACGCCCACCGTTACTGAGGCTGACAGGCGGCTGGCAGACCCAGTGTCGGCACACGCCCACCGTTACTGAGGCTGACAGGCGGCTGGCAGACCCAGTGTCGGCACACGCCCACCGTTACTGAGGCTGACAGGCGGCTGGCAGACCCAGTGTCGGCACACGCCCACCGTTACTGAGGCTGACAGGCGGCTGGCAGACCCAGTGTCGGCACACGCCCACCGTTACTGAGGCTGACAGGCGGCTGGCAGACCCAGTGTCGGCACACGCCCACCGTTACTGAGGCTGACAGGCGGCTGGCAGACCCAGTGTCGGCACACGCCCACCGTTACTGAGGCTGACAGGCGGCTGGCAGACCCAGTGTCGGCACACGCCCACCGTTACTGAGGCTGACAGGCGGCTGGCAGACCCAGTGTCGGCACACGCCCACCGTTACTGAGGCTGACAGGCGGCTGGCAGACCCAGTGTCGGCACACGCCCACCGTTACTGAGGCTGACAGGCGGCTGGCAGACCCAGTGTCGGCACACGCCCACCGTTACTGAGGCTGACAGGCGGCTGGCTGACCCAGTGTCGGCACACGCCCACCGTTACTGAGGCTGACAGGCGGCTGGCAGACCCAGTGTCGGCACACGCCCACCGTTACTGAGGCTGACAGGCGGCTGGCTGACCCAGTGTCGGCACACGCCCACCGTTACTGAGGCTGACAGGCGGCTGGCAGACCCAGTGTCGGCACACGCCCACCGTTACTGAGGCTGACAGGCGGCTGGCAGACCCAGTGTCGGCACACGCCCACCGTTACTGAGGCTGACAGGCGGCTGGCAGACCCAGTGTCGGCACACGCCCACCGTTACTGAGGCTGACAGGCGGCTGGCAGACCCAGTGTCGGCACACGCCCACCGTTACTGAGGCTGACAGGCGGCTGGCAGACCCAGTGTCGGCACACGCCCACCGTTACTGAGGCTGACAGGCGGCTGGCAGACCCAGTGTCGGCACACGCCCACCGTTACTGAGGCTGACAGGCGGCTGGCAGACCCAGTGTCGGCACACGCCCACCGTTACTGAGGCTGACAGGCGGCTGGCAGACCCAGTGTCGGCACACGCCCACCGTTACTGAGGCTGACAGGCGGCTGGCAGACCCAGTGTCGGCACACGCCCACCGTTACTGAGGCTGACAGGCGGCTGGCAGACCCAGTGTCGGCACACGCCCACCGTTACTGAGGCTGACAGGCGGCTGGCTGACCCAGTGTCGGCACACGCCCACCGTTACTGAGGCTGACAGGCGGCTGGCAGACCCAGTGTCGGCACACGCCCACCGTTACTGAGGCTGACAGGCGGCTGGCAGACCCAGTGTCGGCACACGCCCACCGTTACTGAGGCTGACAGGCGGCTGGCAGACCCAGTGTCGGCACACGCCCACCGTTACTGAGGCTGACAGGCGGCTGGCAGACCCAGTGTCGGCACACGCCCACCGTTACTGAGGCTGACAGGCGGCTGGCAGACCCAGTGTCGGCACACGCCCACCGTTACTGAGGCTGACAGGCGGCTGGCAGACCCAGTGTCGGCACACGCCCACCGTTACTGAGGCTGACAGGCGGCTGGCAGACCCAGTGTCGGCACACGCCCACCGTTACTGAGGCTGACAGGCGGCTGGCAGACCCAGTGTCGGCACACGCCCACCGTTACTGAGGCTGACAGGCGGCTGGCAGACCCAGTGTCGGCACACGCCCACCGTTACTGAGGCTGACAGGCGGCTGGCAGACCCAGTGTCGGCACACGCCCACCGTTACTGAGGCTGACAGGCGGCTGGCAGACCCAGTGTCGGCACACGCCCACCGTTACTGAGGCTGACAGGCGGCTGGCAGACCCAGTGTCGGCACACGCCCACCGTTACTGAGGCTGACAGGCGGCTGGCAGACCCAGTGTCGGCACACGCCCACCGTTACTGAGGCTGACAGGCGGCTGGCAGACCCAGTGTCGGCACACGCCCACCGTTACTGAGGCTGACAGGCGGCTGGCAGACCCAGTGTCGGCACACGCCCACCGTTACTGAGGCTGACAGGCGGCTGGCTGACCCAGTGTCGGCACACGCCCACCGTTACTGAGGCTGACAGGCGGCTGGCAGACCCAGTGTCGGCACACGCCCACCGTTACTGAGGCTGACAGGCGGCTGGCAGACCCAGTGTCGGCACACGCCCACCGTTACTGAGGCTGACAGGCGGCTGGCAGACCCAGTGTCGGCACACGCCCACCGTTACTGAGGCTGACAGGCGGCTGGCAGACCCAGTGTCGGCACACGCCCACCGTTACTGAGGCTGACAGGCGGCTGGCAGACCCAGTGTCGGCACACGCCCACCGTTACTGAGGCTGACAGGCGGCTGGCAGACCCAGTGTCGGCACACGCCCACCGTTACTGAGGCTGACAGGCGGCTGGCAGACCCAGTGTCGGCACACGCCCACCGTTACTGAGGCTGACAGGCGGCTGGCAGACCCAGTGTCGGCACACGCCCACCGTTACTGAGGCTGACAGGCGGCTGGCAGACCCAGTGTCGGCACACGCCCACCGTTACTGAGGCTGACAGGCGGCTGGCAGACCCAGTGTCGGCACACGCCCACCGTTACTGAGGCTGACAGGCGGCTGGCAGACCCAGTGTCGGCACACGCCCACCGTTACTGAGGCTGACAGGCGGCTGGCAGACCCAGTGTCGGCACACGCCCACCGTTACTGAGGCTGACAGGCGGCTGGCAGACCCAGTGTCGGCACACGCCCACCGTTACTGAGGCTGACAGGCGGCTGGCAGACCCAGTGTCGGCACACGCCCACCGTTACTGAGGCTGACAGGCGGCTGGCAGACCCAGTGTCGGCACACGCCCACCGTTACTGAGGCTGACAGGCGGCTGGCAGACCCAGTGTCGGCACACGCCCACCGTTACTGAGGCTGACAGGCGGCTGGCAGACCCAGTGTCGGCACACGCCCACCGTTACTGAGGCTGACAGGCGGCTGGCAGACCCAGTGTCGGCACACGCCCACCGTTACTGAGGCTGACAGGCGGCTGGCAGACCCAGTGTCGGCACACGCCCACCGTTACTGAGGCTGACAGGCGGCTGGCAGACCCAGTGTCGGCACACGCCCACCGTTACTGAGGCTGACAGGCGGCTGGCAGACCCAGTGTCGGCACACGCCCACCGTTACTGAGGCTGACAGGCGGCTGGCAGACCCAGTGTCGGCACACGCCCACCGTTACTGAGGCTGACAGGCGGCTGGCTGACCCAGTGTCGGCACACGCCCACCGTTACTGAGGCTGACAGGCGGCTGGCAGACCCAGTGTCGGCACACGCCCACCGTTACTGAGGCTGACAGGCGGCTGGCAGACCCAGTGTCGGCACACGCCCACCGTTACTGAGGCTGACAGGCGGCTGGCAGACCCAGTGTCGGCACACGCCCACCGTTACTGAGGCTGACAGGCGGCTGGCAGACCCAGTGTCGGCACACGCCCACCGTTACTGAGGCTGACAGGCGGCTGGCAGACCCAGTGTCGGCACACGCCCACCGTTACTGAGGCTGACAGGCGGCTGGCAGACCCAGTGTCGGCACACGCCCACCGTTACTGAGGCTGACAGGCGGCTGGCAGACCCAGTGTCGGCACACGCCCACCGTTACTGAGGCTGACAGGCGGCTGGCAGACCCAGTGTCGGCACACGCCCACCGTTACTGAGGCTGACAGGCGGCTGGCAGACCCAGTGTCGGCACACGCCCACCGTTACTGAGGCTGACAGGCGGCTGGCAGACCCAGTGTCGGCACACGCCCACCGTTACTGAGGCTGACAGGCGGCTGGCAGACCCAGTGTCGGCACACGCCCACCGTTACTGAGGCTGACAGGCGGCTGGCAGACCCAGTGTCGGCACACGCCCACCGTTACTGAGGCTGACAGGCGGCTGGCAGACCCAGTGTCGGCACACGCCCACCGTTACTGAGGCTGACAGGCGGCTGGCAGACCCAGTGTCGGCACACGCCCACCGTTACTGAGGCTGACAGGCGGCTGGCAGACCCAGTGTCGGCACACGCCCACCGTTACTGAGGCTGACAGGCGGCTGGCAGACCCAGTGTCGGCACACGCCCACCGTTACTGAGGCTGACAGGCGGCTGGCAGACCCAGTGTCGGCACACGCCCACCGTTACTGAGGCTGACAGGCGGCTGGCAGACCCAGTGGCAACCCCACCGTTACTGCATGACAGGCGGCTGAGACCAGTGTCGGCACACGCCCACCGTTACTGAGGCTGACAGGCGGCTGGCAGACCCAGTGTCGGCACACGCCCACCGTTACTGAGGCTGACAGGCGGCTGGCAGACCCAGTGTCGGCACACGCCCACCGTTACTGAGGCTGACAGGCGGCTGGCAGACCCAGTGTCGGCACACGCCCACCGTTACTGAGGCTGACAGGCGGCTGGCAGACCCAGTGTCGGCACACGCCCACCGTTACTGAGGCTGACAGGCGGCTGGCAGACCCAGTGTCGGCACACGCCCACCGTTACTGAGGCTGACAGGCGGCTGGCAGACCCAGTGTCGGCACACGCCCACCGTTACTGAGGCTGACAGGCGGCTGGCTGACCCAGTGTCGGCACACGCCCACCGTTACTGAGGCTGACAGGCGGCTGGCAGACCCAGTGTCGGCACACGCCTACCGTTACTGAGGCTGACAGGCGGCTGGCTGACCCAGTGTCGGCACACGCCCACCGTTACTGAGGCTGACAGGCGGCTGGCTGACCCAGTGTCGGCACACGCCCACCGTTACTGAGGCTGACAGGCGGCTGGCAGACCCAGTGTCGGCACACGCCCACCGTTACTGAGGCTGACAGGCGGCTGGCAGACCCAGTGTCGGCACACGCCCACCGTTACTGAGGCTGACAGGCGGCTGGCAGACCCAGTGTCGGCACACGCCCACCGTTACTGAGGCTGACAGGCGGCTGGCAGACCCAGTGTCGGCACACGCCCACCGTTACTGAGGCTGACAGGCGGCTGGCAGACCCAGTGTCGGCACACGCCCACCGTTACTGAGGCTGACAGGCGGCTGGCAGACCCAGTGTCGGCACACGCCCACCGTTACTGAGGCTGACAGGCGGCTGGCAGACCCAGTGTCGGCACACGCCCACCGTTACTGAGGCTGACAGGCGGCTGGCAGACCCAGTGTCGGCACACGCCCACCGTTACTGAGGCTGACAGGCGGCTGGCTGACCCAGTGTCGGCACACGCCCACCGTTACTGAGGCTGACAGGCGGCTGGCAGACCCAGTGGCAACCCAGTCCGCATCGATACAGCTATTATTTGACACGCCCACCGTTACTGAGGCTGACAGGCGGCTGGCTGACCCAGTGGCAACCACAGTGGCCCGCATCGATACAGCTATTATTTGACACGCCCACCGTTACTGAGGCTGACAGGCGGCTGGCAGACCCAGTGGCAACTCACAGTGGCCCGCATCGATACAGCTATTATTTGATTTAAATGGTAATTTCGCTACAATTACAGTGATCAACAGGAGCAAATGCTTTGGGAATGGTCAAGTTCGTCGTATTGCGAACTACACATGCTACGGACAGCGGTGAAACAATGGGACATCTCCCTGAAAACCGAGCCAAAATATTATTAGATAGTGGTATATGTGACAACCTACGGATCAAACTCGGTCGAACTAGGTGACGAGCACCAATACTGGGCGTCCCCATACTTTATGCTTCATACCAGCATTGGTATTGTAATTATCAATGCTGGGCGTCCCTATTTCATTTCACGACATAAAGAATTATGCACGCCGCAATTACCCAAGGGCATCATTTAATATACATTGGGCATTCTTGGCCTGACTGTGACAGCCGTACCGAGGGAAGGGCCGTGGTAGTCGGGCCGAGGGAAGGGACTGTGACGGTCAGGCCGACGGGAGGCAGAGACTGTGACGGTCAGACCTAGGGAGGGAGGGACTGCAACAGTCGCGCCGAAGGGATGGACTGTGACAGTCGGACCGGGGGAGGAGTGTGGCAATACCATGAACGGCAGGGACTCCGACATTGGCGCACGGTGGTCGTCCATAATCCGACTAAATGGAGCCGATCACCATTAGGAGATATCACTGCGCTGGGGCGCGTCTAAGCATGACAGATACCCACATTGACGAAGGGGAGGGATGATGGGGTGCAGCGGGATGTCGTGGGATGCAGCAGTGCAGCGGGCTGTCGCGGCGTGGTGTTGTCCGCACGACGACGCGTGTCTCGTTGAATATTGCTCACGCATGCTTCGTTCAATATAGCCTGTCAACATTACTACAACCGAGGGCGAAGTTTGAGAGAGCTTCTCGCTTTCTTCATGTACGAAACCAATTTTCATGTGAGCGAATTGACCCGACCCGACCTGACCAACCTGACAGTTATGCTTTTTATACAGGCCACTCACTGATGGCTAGCCGTGCTCATCTAACGGAAAATGTGTTCACAGCAAGGGCCTGCAATCTTTCATGAGCCCACATTCGGTAACCGGATTGGGTAGCTTCTCTGTCACAAATGGTGCAGTAATGTCGGGTCAGCCTAGCGGCAGAGGTCAGTAAATGCTGGGATTTGTCGCTCACAAAAATCAAAGGACACATTTTGATACATACAAGGATGTTGTAAGCATTTCAAATACAGTCTATTCCTAACCGGCAAGTCGGCTGATTTCGAAAATTTCATGGTACCCCTATGGATTCGCGCGAATGAAATCGACCTAAAGCTGCCCCTTCCCCCCCCAGATCCCAAATCCGTGGCCTGTCTTTGCCACCTGGCATTGCAATTCCCAGCTAAACATTCTTCGAGAAAACTGAATATGTTACCCGAGTGACAACATATTGTCTCCAACACCTAGCTGCCTACTGTACATGGAGGCACTGGATTTAGCCCGACGTTAAAGATCCCCTCATGTATTTAAATTCATTTACTCGTTCCCTTCATGAATTTTTCCTCCCCGTCGAGCTCCTCCGGTGTCTCGGCAAAGCTGTGGACAACTAGCATATTTTCTCCTGGCCTCTGTGTGCACTAGAAGACCGCCAACGATATGTGCAGCCTTTTTCCAGTTGTGTGACTGCTTTGCCCGCATCAATAATGTGTTGAAGGCTCAGTTCGCACATACACTGTAAAAAATATAGAACCCCTTGGGTGCTAATCGGTGCTAATCGGTGTCACATGCAAATGATATGCCTAGGCTTCCCCTTTGTTTTGCAAAATTGTGGAAATATACCTACACACCATACCTGGTGAGATTTAATTGGAAACATTTGCTGCAAGAGTGCACACATTTTAGAATTGCTGTGCTTTAAGTATTCACAGCACATGTTGTGCATGTATATTGACTCCATAAAGAAAACAGGAGATACGTTTTGTTAGCTTCGGTTATATTAAGTTTGTCTGTGGAAAATTCTGGAGATTATCTTTTCATTTCAAGTTTTGGATGACCAATAACTTCTTCTGTAAATGCTGACATTTCAGGAGGCAGGCAATAAAGGGGCTTTGAGTTGGGAAATGTTCCAAGAATAATGGCATTAGGAAAGAAAAGGGAACATAATATAACATAACCCAGCCCAACCTCTTGTCAGAAGAAATCATCTTAAAAGCTAGATGACCAGTGCAGTTGATGCGCCCTAAAGCCCAAATCATCTTAAAAATGCTTTTCAAATGGCATTATTGCAGTTTAAGGTAACCAAAACAAGTTTTACACACATTTACCCTCCATGGAGGTGGAGCATACAAAGGTGTAAGCTAAGTAAGATAGGCTGTATGCTAGATACATTTTCATTTTTTTCCAATTACAAAATTTCGTTTTCTTCTTCAAAAACTGATCAGGCTAGGTTAGCTAGATTAGGTTTTTATTACATTGAAAATGTTTGCGAAAAATTGTTCAGAAATTTGATGTTTAAAAATAATTCCTTTCTTGCGTGGAAATTTAGGCTAGGTAATTCTTGGTTATGTTACATTTTTCTGTATTTTCAATGTTACTTAATACTTAATATGAAATACAAATCATTTCCAAAAGTATATTTTTTTCCAGAGATTGGACAATAAAAAACCACTGCTTCCGAAAATGATAAACTTGTTTATCAGAAGGGTCAAATGTTTTAATTCATTGATAGTTTATAGGTGCATGTCACTAACCTGTTACTCTGTGGCGTGGGATAGATATGTATGCTCCTCAGCCCCCAATGTTGCCATCACCCCAATAGTTTCAACTTTTAACATGGGATTATATGGGGTCTTCCGAATCCATTTGGGCCCAACTATTTTGTCTGCATGTATACCCCCCCCTAAAAAAATACCCTACTTGGAGGTGTCAATAAAGGGTAGCATGATCACAAGGCAAAGTACCTTTGTATGCATAAGGAACTGCTGAGCACAAATTGGTAAATTAAAAATATGTAGGTGCCTATATGTTGAATGTATGCCCAACATTGCATTTCAAAAAAAGAATTGGAACATGTTTGTCAACATCATTAAGACAATTGAACCATTCATTCCCAGGAGAAATGCCTACTTTTCAATTGTTGACCATTTTTGTACCATGTTCGTCACTGCCCGAGAAACTGTTCTTTTTATTTTTGTGGGCATGTTCCTTGTTGCTTGTAGCAAGGATATAGATGTGTATGATCTTAATCCTGTGCACATTGAAAATCCCCCTATCTCTGCCTAGTCCCCCCCCCCCCACACAAAAAATTGCCAACAACCTAACCAGATCCAGCATGCATGTGCTTTGGCCTAGGCATTTGGCCAAATGGATAGAACCCCTAGACCATTTTTTGGTGTTTTCTGATGTGATTTGATGAATATGATATTCATTTCTTTGTGAAATGAATATTTATGTAAACAGGTTGGTAAATTTGTGCTTTAAGGGTTTTTGTGAATTCGTGGATTTTTTTGCTCCAATGCAACATTTATGAACATGATTATGATGTGACCACTCATTTCCTCCACAAGTGCTTACTTTTCAGTTGGAAAGCAAAATGACACCAAAAAAAGGTTTCGTGTTAGATAGGATAACAAAAGAGTTAGGCAAAAGAAGAAAGATACAACACAACCTAACTTAGCGCCTAACCTCGCTTTGAAGAAAGAATTATCAAAATTTGAAAAATATGAAACAATCTTCTTCTCAATGTTCCGAATGAAGAAAAACCTAACCTCACCTAATCTAAACTACCCTTACCTGCTTTTGAAGAAAAACAATCTACAATTTATTTTTGAGATCCCCGAAAAAAGAGAAAAAAGGGAATACACTGAACCCATCCTAATTGAACCTACCACCTTTGTTTGCTTTATGGAGATGGATGTATGTAAAACTTGTCTCTCAAACACCATAAAGCACAATAATGCCATTTTTGGTGGGATAATATATAATGAAGAATTACATAAAAGTACAAAACAAACCTAACCAGACCTAATCTAACCAAACCTATCGGTGGTGGATTCCCTAAATCTACTGACGTTAAATTGCCTAAAACATACTGGTGTTCGGTCACTTGATATCATTACGCCAGTGAAGGAGTCTGCATGACCCACCATTTCAATGCTAAGTGGCATGATTTTAAATAGTGAACATCCGAATTTCCCACAGAAATGGTACAAGAAAAGTTGTTGGGAAGCTTTAGCAAGTCCAGTCAATGCATTTTCTCTAATTTGCACCCAGGGTCTTCTTTAAATACCACATATTGTACTCCTGTGTGCTTCTTGACACCCACTGCTCTTTACACAAGGCAGAATTCTGGTAGAGCTATGGCAAAAGAAACTACTTACCAGAATTCTGCTAGGATTCTGCCTCTTGTAAGCATGCCCTTACACATAAGCCTACCCCTATGGATTTGTGCCGGTTCTCACAGTAACAGAATCAATGAATTATATCCCTTACACAGTACATTGCACCGTCCCCAACTTATGCTTGCACTGAATCAGCTACAGGAGAACTATACCCATTTGTTGTGCTAACAATACAGTATGAGTACAGTGATACAAGTGGGGGAAACACGCAACTTGCCTCCAGGACGTGCAGCCAATATCGCACCAAGTCAAAACAAATGGCGGAAAAAATGGCGGGAGGTTTGCTGCATAGATACTTATATTAGTAGAAGGTTCAGAAGACTAGTTCCAAGCTAAGTACCTTGCTGCTTTATTGTAGTGCTCGCAGAGTGCTTATTGGCCATTCACTTTTTACGATGAGCATGCTGTAAGTATCTAGGTGCTACTCTGGCTACTTTCTGAAGTATCATGTATGCAACCTAGAATTTAGTTGCAACAGTTGCATACTACATGTAGCATGGAAGAGCGTGCATGTTCCTCATGAAGGTTTATGTATAATATTGTGTCACCCAAAGGTTCCTGATAAAGTGCATATATGCTTTTTTGATACGGAAATTATAATCAAGGATCTGGTGGGAGTACATTCTTGGTGCTACAGTGTCTGCATTAGCATCCTTTAGCGCCATGGGTTCTTTTTTTTACAGTGTATTTAAGCCAATGCACATTCATAGTTTGGCAGTGCTCTGAGAGCTTTCAGCGAGATCATTTGGCGGTGTGAATGGCACCAGAACTGGCACGCATCGCAGCAAAAATATGCTTCATCGGACACGCCCTTGTTACATACCTTTTGTAGGCACGTGACCTCGGCGATCAGGTATGACTGTACATATTATTATGGCTACACTGTAGGTATTATAGCAAAACTTAGTGCAGTTTCTGGAAACGTTTCAAATTCACACACCGAGTACAATCGAGCAACCAGTCTAGGGAACAACGAACAGAGCATAACTGGACATAAGCGCAATAAGATCATCAGCGCAAGTGGCTCTCAATGAGTCGATAAATCAACGCAACAGTAAAGAGATAGATGAACCACCACAGCTACGCCAGTATGCATGTCCAGTCTGTTTTACTTCTACATGACTTTGAAACATTCATTGTTGCACTTCGCATACGTGAACACCGCGTGCTGCGCGAGAGATACATGCCGAGGTTACGCCGCCCAGACACAGCATCGCAGTCACGTCATCCGTCAGGTGTCGACCGAAACAGTCACCTTCAAACACGCCCGTCTCGACAGCTCGGCATCGTTATTCGCGGAGGACCGAGAATATAGTTCCGCACATGATGCACGAATTATACCGAACGAGTCTCAAACTGATGAATGCACGCCGAAAATATTATATATTCAACGGGCCTTAGTGCCGGCAATACCACTTTCACAATCAACGCTTCTCCGTTGCGATGCATCGCCGTCTTTCCGGTCAGATCCTCGGAGGCGGATTTGAAGTCTCGGAGGGGGGGGTAGATACAAACACCCCTTAATCTCCAAGCTAAGCGTCGCACGAAAACGAAAGAGGTGCCAACGGAACGTGCTCGACGAGTAGGACCAGAAACCACCCTCGAATTTTTTCCCCAAAAAAGTGACGTCACTAGGAGGTCTATGTTTTCACAACTGACTTCATGTTTTTGGCTCTGGGGAGTTAATTTTTAGGAGATTAAAAATATATATTTGGAATCAGAAAAGGAAGGCGAAATCGACCATGGCTCTTAAATTTTTGGCCACCCAAATATCAAAACGGTATTTTTTTTATTCACAATTTTGAGTTTCAATTTTCTTCAATTTTTATTTTTATAATGGGTAGAGCGGATCGCAAAGCGTTGTTAGAAGTCAATTTGCTCCCATACAAAATGCTCACTTTAGCCAGAATCTTCGATTTTAGCCATAATGGTCAAATATGCAAAACTCATGTCATCAGAAACGAAAAAAAAATCCTCTGGTGCGTTTTGTTTCCTCCCTAAAGGTAAGCAAACGCTGAAAGTTTCATTAAAATATATTTATCCATTAAAGCGTGACGACTGGTTGAACTTTTCTGGAGGTGACCTCACTTGACCTTCACTAACTATTTGACCCTAGATGACCTGACCTTAAAATTTTCACACAACATGCCAAATGGATGTGGAAAAGGTATGCAAAATTTCGGCGCGCTACCGAGCGCCGTTCTTTCACTAACCGCGGGAAACCTTACGGGGGGCGCATATCAACCCCCCCCCCCCCGAGGGTTAACAGCATGCCCCGCGGTGAAACCTACTTAGAGATGTTAACGTACACGCACACACAAATCCAACACGCATGAACCAGCCGAGAATTCCGCGGCAACACCTTTGTTGATCCTCCACTACTCGTGTATCTTTCACCTACAACATTGTCTATGCGTTTCCCATGCTTGCTGCTTCTTTTCTCCTCAATCACAACTTCATTTCGTCGGCCTTATAATGATGTTCACATGCCGAGATCAATAAATCGCCCCAGACTCCCTTGCAGAAAGCGTCATCTTCACATTATTTCTCATTCATAGTTTCGTACGACAAGCTACCAAATCTAGTTGTAAAAATACAGCCTGAACTGTTGAAGAATGCAAAGGAACCCCCTTTGAAAATGCAATGGTCAGCAGGACAAAGGGTCACAAATAACCACTTACTTCCGTGCAGCTACTTTGGAGACTTTGGAGTGCAGCTACTTTGGAGTGCACCTTGCACGGGCAAAGCAGGCAAAATATTGCTCTGCAATAACTGACCTCGTCAATTTGATTGCTCGAACTATGTTACCTCGGCTGTAAGCTACGTAAATTATTTCCACAGTCTGTGGACAAGTGGGATGGAAACCGTTGAGTAGAGCAATTAAGTCATATTCCTCCACAAGTATGCTTGAGTTTTGGGCAACATTTGAACTCGACGTGCACTTAGGTTACCTGGTGGCAAATTATTGATGTGAATATCAGCAAGCCATCAATTTTTGTTCCACACGAATGCATCCATCACCATTCCGCCATTGTCTCCTGTTAACCTAAACATCGCCCGTTCTAGGGAGGCGGAGAGGCACCGAAGAACATGTCGGGCCGCCTAGTTGCCGCCACTTGGTGGCTCTTCGGCTTCATCATCATCGCCTCCTACACGGCCAACTTGGCCGCCTTCCTCACAGGTGACATCGGCGGCTGTGATTGGTCTGGAGTCGTGCATTGGTCTGGAATAGTTTCTCGTTTTGGGCGGGGAACAATTCCGGACTGTCCTGTTATCTGATTGTCTACTGACGCGCCGATTTAATTTTAAACGTCGCTTCCATCGCCGGGATTAGCACTGACATGACAGACACGACTGGCTATTTGGATGAGATAAAGGTAGCGCATGAGGGACAGGCACCTTTGGGAACGTCGGGCGGTGGGATGCGTCAGTATTTTGAGCATAGTGCAAGCAATCCAAAAGGGTGTTGATGTAAAGTGTTTATCATATTTAGTTCAAATAATATATTGAAATTATAGCAAAATATTTTGTATGATATGAAGTTAATCTATGGAAACTTTTCAATTAATGACATCACCTTGATTCGGCAGCTAAGTTTGTATGTCTTCTAGTGCAGCGCTATCTTATGATGAATATTCGATCAGGTGGTTAACTTTGTAGCTCGATCACCTCAGAATATGTGACAAATAGCATTAATCATTTTACTCTGGGACCATGTTTGTTTCTACTGTAGTACCCCCAATATTCGGTGGCTTCGCTGAAGTCATTAACCCAGAGACTATTCTTACTTTTTACCTGATCACCTCAAGAAAATCCTTGTCCTAACTAGATAACAAAACCAAAGAGAGAAAATTCGTTTCATTCAACCAATGTGTTAATTCATTCAACCACTGAACGCATCAACCGTGGTTCGTAAGTCCTGAAGCGTCCACGATGTGTTCGGGGATGACAGCCACCTCTGGACTATTACGAACCGGGCCGACGTCCGGGCCAGCCTACTCCAGTATGTACGAAAGAAGTTGATATGAGGAACCAGACTAATTATTTGCTGATTGAATGGCACCTACGGATAGTTTCATTCAAACGTAGTTCCGGATGAAGTCATTTGTTGAGATGCTACCAAATTCGAAGCGAGGTTCCATTAGGCCACATATTTGCCGTTTGACATGTGTGACGTGAAATGAATGGAAATAGGTACAATACCTTTGTTAACATGAACTCTCGGGCCTAGAATATTCCATATGACAGCGGCCCGGAGTCTTCAACATGACTGCACGGTCATTCTAGAGACCGTCTCTTTTTCTCAGTGGGGGGAATGCAGTTGAAAAGTGTGACGGTATCATGAACGGCCTCGCGAAAAGTGTATAAAACGGCAATCTACTGGCCAATCGGTAGAGGAACCATACCTGGCGCTCCTTTATGGATAATGATATGACAGAGCTTATGGCATTGGCGCGTCTGTAGCATGGCCTGGTATATTATAACTAACACAGTAGCCTTGCTGGGTCGATCCCCTGTCGTGACCTCTCCCAGCTTGAGAAGTGAACTTGTCACACCTGTTCTCAGTGTCTCGACTGGACTCGCCCATCGAATCGCTGGAGGGACTCGCCAAGCAGTACAAGGTGCAGTACGCTCCCATGAACGGAACATCGTCCATGAACTACTTCAAGCGCATGGCATACATCGAACAGAAGTTTTACGAGTGAGTTCCCTGGCCCATTGCCGGAATGTGGGGACTTGCGGGTGGGTATACTTAGAGCGCAACGCTGGCATAGAATCACCGACCAGGAACACCACATTCTTTCGTTGAATATCCTGTGATACTAATATTATTTTAATAGCTCTGCGTATATTATTCGTATATTCGAGAAGTTGTTAATAGTGATGACGGGAGCAGTCGGCGGCGGAGGCAAAAGGCCTTGTATATTATAACTAACACAGTAGGCTTGCTGGGTCGATCCCCTGTCGTGACCTCTCCCAGCAATAATAGCACTATCAATAATAGTGCCATATTCGCTGGCAAAAGGCCGTCAGTGAGCCGGGCAGAAGGCGCCGGGCAGAAGGAGCCGAGCAGAAGAAGCCGGGCAGAAGGAGCCGGGCAGAAGGAGCCGGGCAGAAGGAGCCGGGCAGAAGGAGCCGGGCAAAACTGAGCTGGGCAGAAGGAGCCGGGCAGAACTGGGAGGCCGGGCAGAAGTGAGCCGGGCAGAAGTGAGCCGGGCAGAAGGAGCCGGGCAGAAGGAGCCGGGCAGAAGTGAGCCAGGCAGAAGTGAGCCGGACAGAAGGAGCCGGGCAGAAGTGAGCCGGGCAGAAGGAGCCGGGCAGAAGTGAGCCGGGCAACCGGGCAGAAGGAGCCGGGCAGAAGTGAGCCGGGCAGAAGTGAGCCGGGCAGAAGTGAGCCGGGCAGAAGGAGCCGGGCAGAAGGAGCCGGGCAGAAGGAGCCGGGCAGAAGTGAGCCGGGCAGAAGGAGCCGGGCAGAAGGAGCCGGGCAGAAGGAGCCGGGCAGAAGTGAGCCGGGCAGAAGGAGCCGGGCAGAAGGAGCCGGGCAGAAGGAGCCGGGCAGAAGGAGCCGGGCAGAAGTGAGCCGGGCAGAAGGAGCCGGGCAGAAGGAGCCGGGCAGAAGGAGCCGGGCAGAAGGAGCCGGGCAGAAGTGATCCGACGGCCGCCCGGGTTCGGAGGCCGTTTAGAGGCGTCGGCTGTGCTCGCCCTGAAGTGCGGCAATGCGCCGCTCCCATACTGCTGCTCCCATACCGCCGCTCCCATACCGCCGGACCCGCTGTCAGTGCTGGATGTGAGGCCGTCCCCAGAGCCGGCTGGGAGCTGTTAATGATGGCCACTGTCGTCCGTTATAGTCCGGCCGATGGCACACCAGAGGCCCTCGGGCCGCCTGTTAGCGACAGACTCTCGGGCCGCCTGCTAGTGACAGGCTCTCGGGCCGCCTGTTAGCGGCAGACCCTCGGGCCGTCTGTCAGTGACCGGCTCTCGGGCCGCCTGTCAGTGAGAGGCTCTCGGGCCGCCTGTTAGTGAGAGGCTCTCGGGCCGCCTGTTAGTGACAGGCTCTCGGGCCGCCTGTCAGTGAGAGGCTCTCGGGCCGCCTGTCAGTGAGAGGCTCTCGGGCCGCCCGCTAGTGACAGGCTCTCGGGCCGTATGTTAGTGACAGACTCTCGGGTCGGCTGTCAGTGACAGACTCAGCCCACTGTCAGTGACAGACTCTCGGGCCGCCTGCTAGTGATAGACTCCGGCCGTCTGTTAGTGACAGACTCTCGGGCCGACTGTCAGTGACAGACTGACTTCAGTGACAGACTCTCGGGCCGCCTGTTAGTGACAGACTCTCGGGCCGCCTGTCAGTGACAGACTCTCGGGCCGGCTGTCAGTGACAGACTCTCGGGCCGACTGTCAGTGACAGACTCTCGGGCCGACTGTCAGTGACAGACTCTCGGGCCGCCTGTCAGTGACAGACTCTCGGGCCGGCTGTCAGAGACAGTTTGTCAGTTGGTCCGTGCGTTTGTCCGTTAGTGAATTCGCCGGCTGGTCCGCCTGTCAGTCCAGCGTCCGTCAGTTGGTTTCTTTGTAGCACCCTGTCAGTCTGTCAGTATCTTTATGCCAACGAGACAATGCTAGTTTGCATGTCTGCTAGGGCATCCTGACCAGGGGTGCAGCCAGGATTTTCTTCTGGGGTTCGACCCCCCCCCCCCACAAATAAAACAAAAAAAACACGTCAATGCATCGAGACCGCATTCGGCGTGCATCTCGCGCTGAAAATGTCTGGTATGATGTGGTGCAAATCCCAAAATGTATTGTTTGATCTAGGATAATTATTGTTGTGAAGGGTGTGTGTGGGGGGGGGGGGAGTGCCCCACTTGGATGCGTCCCTGGTTCTGACAGTCGGCAGGAACTGCATTTCTGTTTGTGGGTGAAGATGCACCCACAAACCTGTTCTGCGCACCAGCAAGTCTATGTGCACCAGATACCTTTTCATGAATAATCAGTGATTATTCACTAAAGTCCTTTTTAGCGAACAATCACCGGGCGGGAAAATTGGTCGGAAGGACACTTATGCTGATAAAAATAGCACCATTATCAAGAATAATGGGGAAATTGGGAGACGCAATGCAAAAAAGGGCACCATGACTGGTTGGGAATGTCAAATGGCTTGTGTTGAAAGTTCCCACCTTGCTGAAAATGTCCTTGTGTGCATCCACAATGTTGGATTATGAACTAGGTACAATATTGCAGCTTTGCTATTTTTGCAACTTCCTTATCCAGAAGGACGACAACACTTCTACCGACTGCAGGTTCCATCAAACAGACTCCTTGAATTTCGGTACATATATGGGATGTTGAAACTTTTGATCTCATGATAGGGTTCGTGGGAAGTTTTGACCTCGAATCCTGCAACCTCTCACAACTTCTAGAAGAATCGTTGAAGATGCCAAGATGCAGTGATCTAGATCAAGCAAGACATTTCGAATTAATGTGTGTGAAGGGGAAGGATAAGAATGATGCGAAACAACATCGTGCAACGTGCGCGCGCAGCGATTTATGTCAAAATTAAGTCACTGACAGCCTGCTGGTGAAATCCTGACAGTCTGTCAGTCTGTCAGCCGTCAACGAACTCTTGATAGTCATCAGTCTGTGGTGCCCCGACAGTCTGCCAGTCTTCCAAGCTGCCGTGGCTGATCTGCGGCCCTGACCACGTATGGGCGTGGTCGCATTGTCTGAGCAGCGCATGGTCGCGCCGAAGTCGCACCGTGGTCGGCGGATGGTCGCGTGGTCGGCGGATGGTCCGAGACCGGCGGAGGCCGATGGTCGTCACCACCGCTACACCAGACAAATCGCCTACGTCACCGCCGCCAGAGACAAATCGCCTCTGGTACTGCAGCCTCAAGAGAATCGCAGCACGCGTCTCAGACACCACGTATGGCACGTGCCCTCAGACACGACGTGTGGCACGTACGTAACAGACACCACGTGTGACACGTACGTCTCCTATATACCACGTGTGGCACGTATTCCTCAGATACACCACGTGTGACACGTGCTCTCAGACACAACGTGTGGCACGTACGTAACAGACACCACGTGTGACACGTACGTCTCCTATATACCACGTGTGGCACGTACGTAACAGACACCACGCGTGACACTTATATCTCAGGCACTACGTGTGACACGTGGTACCTCTACCACATGGTATCTCCTCTCTCGTGACTCTCAGACACCACAGCGACACGCTAGAGCATTACCGCTGGTGCGACAGAGCACAAGACGGCGGTATATTGCAGCTCTGCTGGTGTGACAGAGCACAGGACGGCGGTATATTGCAGCTCTGCTGGTGCGACAGAGCACAGGACGGCGGTATATTGCAGCTCTGCTGGTGCGACAGAGCACAAGACGGCGGTATATTGCAGCTCTGCTGGTGCGACAGAGCACAAGACGGCGGTATATTGCAGCTCTGCTGGTGCGACAGAGCACAAGACGGCGGTATATTGCAGCTCTGCTGGTGCGACAGAGCACAAGACGGCGGTATATTGCAGCTCTGCTGGTGCGACAGAGTGCAGGACGGTTGCGACGGAACGCAGGAACGTCTCATCCTCTAGGGCACCTACAGAGCTAATTAGGTTATTTAGAAGGAGGATGGGTGACCTTGTATGTGGGTGTGAGGTGAAGTGCATATAAAGGTATATAATGTTGACAATATAAATTACATATTCAACGTAAATATTACCAGAATATTCTCGTTTTATGATGCACGTTCACCTTGGGTGGGTTGAAGGGAAGTGACAAGAATATACCTGTGGAGAGTGAATTCTTATTTCGGCTGATCGCATTCCATTTCTAGCGCATCATCAATTGCTGCTGTTGAACACCTTCTATCAAGTTTCCTCAACTCAAACTTTCGGTATCATTGGATTTGAACTCATACACAGTTCTACTCGTGACGTATTCCACCGGGTCTGTCTGGAAACTTTGCGTATTGTGTGGATCTTTGAGGCGGAACCTTGTCGATCTGTGTCCGAAGTTGCGCAACATCCACCTTACTACCCTTGCTGCGTTCATTACTGCATGTGCCGGAAGGTTCCTCTGCTCGCAACGGATACGGTTCGTGACATTCACATTCGCCAATCCAGGGCGATTACTCTGAGCAATGCATTTCCGGTGAATCCTCCAATGCATTTGTTGAGTAACGCATCACTAACAGACGGTAGAGTAGTTAGTTCTTCCATCTCTTCCACAGACATGACGTGTGAATCACTGACTGACTGAATTAATCCTCGGCCGCAATTTGGCCCGACGCATCAAGTGAAATCCTCGATCGAATTCCATATGACTTGCACATATCTTCGTGGCCTCACAGGGTTTATGTGAAAAAGATATATTGTATCCAAAATTGAGTTCTCCTTGCTGACTGTGCATCTCAAGCCTTACTCCGGGCGAGGTATATATCGGCTATCAGCAGTTGTCACCAAGCGTTTTTTTCTCGGCTGCACATTTAGTAGGGCACGTAAAGTAGGACACGCGTATAATTATAACTTGATAACATAATTTATCGTATGATTTGGAATATACTTCACAATTAAAAATTGTTTTTCGAATATGACCTCCATTTGACAGCAGGCTGATCGATGCCGTGGAATAATCTGCGCCTGCCTTCCAATATGCCTTAGTCACCATTCCAGTCGCGTTTCTGGACAATCTTGAAACATTTCTTCTGTTTATCAGGACACGACATCAGGGCACCAATTTATTTAGAAGACACACGGTCCTGTCCTACTAAAAGTTACCAGTATTATGAACTTTTGGAACTGGGGAAGATATGACAGCAGGTTACTGTGTGATATTGCTGTGTGGTGTTGACATATGATTTTGCGGTATGATGCTGCTGAATGATGTTGCTGTATGATGTTGCTGTATGATGTTGCTGTATGATGTTGCTGTATGATGTTGCTGTATGATGTTGCTGTATGATGTTGCTGCATGATGTTGCATAATGTTGCTGTATGGTGTTGCTGTATGATGTTGCTGTATACAGTGGCGTCGCCACGAAATTCTTCCAGGGGGGGCAATATTGAGAGCGGGCCTCCTGCTCCCCGAAAGGGGGACTCCACTGTGTTAGGGCCTCCTATTGCTTTTTAGGCTCTTAGTATGGTTCCCGAATGGGAACATGATTTCATATTGATGTCTTGTTTGTTCTTGGCATGGTGCATCATTTACGCAAAACGCAATAGCAAGAATCTTTTTTTTCGCTGAGAACTGAGCCATACCAGGGTATAAATAAGCAAATGTGGATAAATACGTCAGTGCCAAAACAAACCAATATCTTTATGCTTTATCGACGAGAAGAATCTTCCCGCTGGCCTCTAGATTGTAGCGAGCTGGTGGGGCTCGTGCTGAGCATATCTTAAAGATATCTCCCATTGATCAACCCACTTCTATGTCCACGAAGTTTAACTGAATATAGCTAGGTTCATCACTACTGTTAGTCATTCCCACCAGCTTGATCTCATAAACAAGCTTAAACGATCATTTCTCAGTCCTAGGACGACAATTTCGCGAAGGTGACAACGAGAAGTGGATTGAATTGGTTTTCTGATCGTCATCTTAGGGATTTGTTTATTTTGTTTATAACATTTGGTGCTGGCTGCAAGGCACTTGGCACAGAAGCTAAAATAATAAATCCTCCGCGAATAAATTCACGGCAAGAACAAGCATTGAACAACAATGCATCAATGGCAATGCAACAATGTAACAATGACAATGCATAAATAATGCAAAACCTTCGAATTCCACGCCGTCACGCCCATGGTTATCGCTGTGCTGTACCGTTTTGTAAATTATGTCGTTGAGAAGGTATTGAAGCTGGGAAGCTCTAATCATGCAGGCTGTAATCACAGAAGACAACTTTGTAGGAAGAAAATACATTTTAAAACATCATTCCTCCCATTTAATATGGGGCATCGGTGTTGTTTTGTATGCTTGTGAGGGGGAATTTGCCCCCGCAATGTTGGCTTTGCTCCATGGGCGTAAGTTTCTGAAAATTATTGGGGGACCAGTGACGCACCTATATTTGCGTCAAGGGGAGGGGGCAAACGTATTTGGAGGGGGTCCAACTACTCAATAAAGTCTTCCGATTTCGACCACTATTTTGTCAAAGGGGACCTTTTTAAATAAAATAATTAGTGATCAACTGAATTATCCTGTGGAGGGGCCTAATCTACCACTATCGTTTCTGATTCGTCGGATTTCAACCCTAGCTCCCCCACCCTGTTCGAATGTATTCTTTTGGTATCCCTTGATAAGTCACCTCGCACTGCTGAAATTACACCTACACAAATCACTTTAAAATGTAAAATTTCCCAATTTCAGACATTCCAGTTCATAGTGCCCGGTCGCCACGACGCCAACGTTAGTGCACGTGCACACCCATCTTGCGCATTCGGCGCATTCGCCACACTTCGTGCGATGCTACGGATTCTGCTGGGCCTCCTACGCTTTGCTAATTGCTGCCACATGAAAGACTTGCGCCATATCTGACGTGATAAAATGCTTCGTATGGGCGTTCGCTGCGAAAATTCGATTAATTAAATTCGATCATTAGTTCCCTACTTCCCATATTTTATGGTGAAGAAATGCGGATACCCACTGAGCTTTGATGCACCTCATATCTTTGATTAAACATGCTTCCAGGTTGGCTACCGAACCGAGGCCCTGCCTGAGTGTACTTCTTTGGACCCGTTTCGTATTTCTTCGTCTACGGATGTGTCTTAGGGCTCCAATCCATTTTTGTTAGAGGCCCAACGCATTTTCGAAACCCCTGCTCGTTTTAGGGTTTGTTGCTTTTTTGCGCACCGAATATTTTTTTAGTTGTCGGGGCGCTTTCAAAGAGCTCGATGTGTTTACTTAGTGCCCGGTATTTTTGTTCGTTTTGGGACCATGTTGCTTTTTGCGGCCCCAGCCTCTTTTCAGGCCCTTGTGCGGTCGTATGGCCCCTGTGTGCCTTGAGAGCTTCCGGTGTTATTTTGTTTGTTTGTTTTTTAGAGTTCCCGGTATATATAGTTATGGCTACAACGCATGTTTTCGGGTCCTGTCGCTTTTTGCGAGACTGCGCTTTGGAGGGCCAGTCGCATTTTCGGTCCCCGTTTGCTCTTAGGGTCCCGCTGTGTTTATTTGGGGCTTCTGACGTACATTTGTGGGGCCCCAGTACGATTTTGGGGCTTCGGTGCGATTTTTCTGGGTCCTAGCGCGACTTATCGCGCCCAGGCGCGTGGTTCCGGGACCCAACGCCAGTTATCTGGGCTCAACGCGATTTTTGTGGATCTCTTCTGAATTTTCTTTAAATTCCGAATCCCGGCCTGATTTTTCGAGTCCCTGGCGCCATGTTTTTGTATCTCACCTCGATTTTCTTCGAGCTCCGGAATGTTTTTCGATGCCGTACGCGATTTGTCAAGGCATCTGATGACATGTTCGGTGCTCCAGAACCATTGGCCTGACCCGGACTTTTTTTGGAATCCCTCCTTATTTTGGAGGGCTCCGGCTTTATTTTTCGGATACCGATGCGACTTTCGGGGTCACACGGTGCCTATGTGGGGCCCTAGACGCCAATTGTTGGCAGCCCCGACGTTAATTTTTTATGCCCAGACCAAATTTTTGGTACTACCGATGTGAATTGTTGGTCCGAGCGCGAAATTTGGTGGGACCGGTTCGAGTTTGCGGGGCGCGTTGTACTTAGCTGTGACCCCAACGCGATCTTGGCGGTTCCTGTTGCAGATTTTCGTGCCTCGGAGCGAGTTTTCTGGGGCCCGCCGTATTTACTTGAAGCCCCTACGCGAATTCTGGTGGACCGACACGAATTTGTGTGGCCCCAGCGCGACTTTTGGGGGCCTCGGCTCGATTCTTGGGAGCATATCCCTCTTAGGAGGGAGGGGGCATTTGCCCCTTTGATATGTCACTGCGGCCACCGAAGGACTTTTTTTTCAGCCGATGGCACCTTTCGGAGTATAAATGCCCTCCGGGTAATTTTTTTCCGGACCTGTTCTTAATTTTCCGGTGCTGGAGTCGATTCGATGGAGTCTCGGTGTGAACTTTTGGACATCGAGTTCTATTTTTTAAAGGTCCTTATGTGATATTTTTGGGTCCTGGTACGATTCTTCGGTCTCCAGGTGCGATTTTTTTCGGTGCCCTGACACGTTTTTTCCCAGTGCCCAACGGGTTTTGGAGGGGGACTTTGACTCGATTGTTTGGGGCGCAGAGTGACATTCTGGTTGATAATTGATTTTTGGGGCAGCTGCAACCTTTGGGGTCCAGGCGCGACCTTTTTGGTCCCCAGTGAGGTTTTCAAGGGCTGCGACGCGACTTTTTTAGTCCAATGTAATCTTTTGTGTCCCGACGTCATTTGCTTGGATCCCTAGCGCGAGTTTTAGCGACCTCGACACTTTGTGGGTGTCCAATACGTTTTGGATGCTTTTGGTGTCATTGTTGGGTCCCCAGAGTGATTATCCATGTCCGGATTGTTTTTCGTTGCCCCGGCTTCATTTGTGTCCCAATGATACTGTTGGGGAACGGTACGACCTATCGTGCCCCTAGCGTGATTTTCATGGTCCGGGCGTGAATTTTTGGTACCCCTAGGCTCAGCGTGATTTTCAGGGGCCCCGGCCGGATCTTTTGGGCCCATATCGTGATTTTCAAGTACCCCGGCACGACTCCTGCCATTTCAGGGGCTTCTTGCAAATTATAGACCTCCTCTCGCGTCTTAGGGGTCTCGTCTCATTTCCTGGAGCCTCTTTACCGGTTTTGGACGTCTTCTCGTGCGTCCTACCCTCCTCCATATTCAATGGTCCTCCTCTACCGTTTTGGAGGGCCTCCTCCCACATCCTGGGGCCCCTTTAACATGGCATGGGGCTTCCTCTCATGTTCCAGGGGCATCCTCTGCCAAATTAGGGGCCTCCTGCCACGCCTCGTGGGCCTCCTCCTTTGTCCTCGCAAAGCTTACCCGTCTTGAGGGGATCTTCAATTTTGGAAACCTCGCCTCCTTCCATACCTGCTACCTACCACTCCCATCTTAAGGGCCTTCTCTCATTTCCTGGGAATTCCTTCCGGTCGTCGGGGCCTCATTCGGCCCTGGAGACCTCCTACTCCATCTCGAGGGACTCCTCTCGAGTCCGGCAGGGGCCTCCTTTTCTCTTCTAGAGGCTTTCTTTTTCAAATTAGGGGCCTTCTCTCACGTCTTCGGGGCCTCCTGTTCTGCGTTTTGATTCTATCTTTGCCCATTTTAAGGGTGGCCTCTTATCTCCTGGTGGACTCCTGTTCTCTCTCAGGTGCCTCCTCTTCCAAATTACAAGCAACCTTTCCTATCTCGGTTACCTTGTCATTTCCTGGGGACCTTCTTACCTGTCTTGAAGCCTTCTTTCTCGCCTGGGAGCCATCCCTCTTATCTAATTGCCCTTCTCTCCTATTTTAGAGGCTTCCTCGTTCATCATAGGGTCTCATTTCCAATCTTATATTGTCTTCTTCCGAATTAGGTGCTTCCTGCCACTTTTCTGGATCATCCTTTTCTATCTTGGTGGAACCTTACCCGTTTTGGGGACTGCTTTTGCGTCTCCGAAACCTCATCTCATATCCACTGGCATTCTCTTCCGTCTTTGGGCCTCCTCTCATTTTCTGAGGTCTCCCTTCCCGTATTGGGCCTCCTTTGCAATCATGGGGGCCTCCTTTGCAATCCTGAGGGTCTCCTTTGCAATCCTGGGGCCTCCTTTGCAATCCTGGGGGCCTCCTTTGCAATCCTGGGGGCCTCCTTTGCAATCCTGGGGGCCTCCTTTGCAATCATGGGGGCCTCCTTCGCAATCCCGAGGGCCTCCTTTGCAATCCTGAGGGCCTCCTTTGCAATCCTGGGGGCCTCCTTTGCAATCCTGGGGGCCTCCTTTGCAATCCTGGGGCCTCCTTTGCAATCCTGGGGGCCTCCTTTGCAATCCTGGGGGCCTCCTTTGCAATCCTGGGGGCCTCCTTTGCATTTCTGGGGGCCTCCTTTGCAATGCTGGAGTCCTCCTTTGTAATCCTGGTGGCCTCCTTTGCAATCCTGGGTCCTCCTTTGCAATCCTGGAGTCCTCCTTTGCAATCCTGGGGGCCTCCTTTGCAATCCTGGGGCCTCCTTTTCAATCCTGGGGGCCTCCTTTGTAATCCTGGAGGCCTCCTTTGCAATCCTGGGGCCTCCTTTGCAATCCTGGGGGCCTCCTTTGTATTCATGGGGGCCTCCGTGCCAATTGTTGGCACTCTCTTGATTTTTGGGGCCTCCTATCCTCACTTAGGTGACTCCTTCTTCAAATTAGGGGCCTCCTCTCACGTCTTGGAAGCCTCCTCTCATGTCTCGTCGACCTCCTTGCTCACTTTTTGTGTGTGTGCATTTCCGGAAGGGGCCTCCTTAAATTTCAGGGGGCGGCGCCCCCAGTCTCACGGAAGGGGGGGGGCGACTGCCCCCTCTGCCCCTCCCGGTGGCGACGCCCTTGGCTGTATATGATGTTGCGGTGTGACAGTCTTTTCAGTGATCACAGATAGGTGTTGCCAGGTGATGCCAGGTCATGCTAGGTACTACCATGCCTGTTTTGTCAAACGCTATCGCCAATCGGAGGTCAAGGTCAACCCAGCTTCATCTGTCGTACATCCAAACTTGACCTTATTACCATCCGTAACATACAATAATCGTACTGAGTTGGCTTTGGTAGCTACAATTTGGACTGGCACTCCCATGATGACTCCATAAATGACATGTGTTCCTATGCTTTATTTTTCGCCACAATCGGCTTGGATGCATGGTTACTTGTGACTGGTGCGATACAAATACGGTTGGATTCAGTATGTTCTACATCTTAACAAAATTTCGACCGAGAAAGGCAAAGCGCTTCGTTTTTATCTGTTGTATGATGACATGGTATGCGTTCAGAAGCTCCCCAAGTAGATCCCCAACACTCTGTCCAACCCATGCTTAGGCATGAAGACATGTTACAGCGTTTGCCGGTCAATCATGGTCGGAATGTTTTTTATCGGATCAGCGAAACAAAAGCATGGTCCTTATGACGTCATCACAGCCGGAGATCTGGAATAGCATATATTCTTCAAATCGATAGACATAATTGATCGCTAGGGTTGCAATGCAACTTTGAGAACCCGTGTACGTAGGAGCGGCCTAAAAAGCGGGAAATGGAAGAGGCCAGATAATATTTTGATGTAAATGCTTTACGGTCAGCTCATAGAGTCAATGGTTAATATTCGGGAAAAGTGAGTTGGCATGCCTGTTTCCTATACCCATGAAACCTTTGATCCACAATTTGACCGAAAAGGGGCAGAGTCAAAGACAAACAGCTGAATTTGGCCGTAACGATCACGGGGTATTAGAAAATCGGTAAGCGCCATTAGCTGTCAGGTAATCCAGCAGATAACTAGTTATGGAAGGTGAAAAAGCAGCCTTGATTGACATTATATTTTGTTCCTCCTTCGTCTGCTTCTAAACCCATGAAAAGACGCTTCAGCATCCAATTTATGTACGGGCAAATGGCTCATTTCACTTCTTCCGATCTGTACAGGATCAAGAACATCTGGCTTACTTCACACCCCACTCACCACGTAGATGGATACCTGGCGGACGATCGCTACCTCTTGCCGGATCAGAGACATTTTACTGGGAGCCGACCTCCGGTGGGATCTGAAACAAGATCACTGACTTCCCAATCTTGTACGTGATCTAGAACAGAGGCTCTCAGCCGAAGGGAAAACCCCTGAGAGTATTTGGAACTGTCAGGGAAGGTGGCGAAGGCATATTAGCTCAACTCAAGTGACATTATCTCAGCTCACTAACATTTTGCTCAATTCGGCACATAAACTCGACACCAGAGGCAGATGAAGACACGTTGTGGTATATGGTGCATTGCATGCTATGGTTTGCGAGGAAACGAAAAGCTGGAAACGTGTCTCGGGCGAGTCAGGCAACGGGCCCAAGCAGCAAGTCTCACAACCGCTGAGCTAGGACGCGTGACGCTGAAGCTCTGCTCTTGGACAGGATCTGGAAGGACATGTCTCTGAACGACAGCATGAGTGAGGTGGAGCGTGCGAAGCTGGCCGTGTGGGACTACCCTATCAGCGATCGGTACACCAAGATGTGGAACTCCATGCAGGAAGCAGGCCTGCCCACCAGCTTCGATGACGCGGTGAAGCGCGTCCTGGCTAGTCCATCCAGTAGCGAGGGGTTCGCCTACCTGGGTGAGTCGGCAGTGGCGGACGCCATTGAGGGAGTTACTGGAACATTCGACTCCTCTTTATAAAGTCATAAAGTCATAAAGTATTAAGGCTTAATAAGAGCCACAGGGGCCCATCTGGGTTAAGCCTATCTAGAAACGGTACTATAAATGTACATACTTCCACCCTAATCAATCCCTTATCCCAAGTTCCTAGGAAGCTATATATCCCAGCCTATCTAGCACCACTCACTTGCTACCGCATAACACCCTCAACAATCACAAGCTCCTCCCATCATACCCATCGTGCCACCATAGACAATCTCATCAGCATCACATCCCGAAGGAAGGTGCCGAATCCACTGCTAGGCACATCCCACACAAATTCATAATTTTTTAGCTTGCATTGACTGGATTTGAAATGACTGAAGGCCTGCCCTTAGTGTGTCCATCACCCTATGTGCGTGTGTGAGGAGAGGAGGACTGTTGCATGCGCGACGTTCATTCTGGTGCGTATGATATCTTCCAAAGTTCATATCTTCCAGCGTTCATAACTTCCAACTTGGAAGTTACCTTCCAAGAATTTGTAGTGAACTTCCAAAACAGCCTGCATAGGAATCTAACCGAAGGTAACCTAAGCTAAGCCAACCTAACCTAACCTAGCCTGAGCTAGCCTTCCATTTTTTAAAGTTAGCTTCCATTTTCGAAGCTATAAAATTTGGATGCTATGAAATTTGGAAGATATCAACTTTGGAAAATATGAACTTTGAAAGATATTAACTTCGGTAGATGCGAACTTTGGAAAAACATAAAAGTCTCCTATCCGGACCGTTTTGGAAGCTACATTCAATTTAAAAAAAGAAATTACTTCCAAGTTGGAAGTAATGAACGTTGGGAGATATGAACTTTGGAAAATATGAACGCGCCCCGGTCATTTTTGTTCCCCAGCTAGTCTGATTAGCTTTCGGTGCGACCAGGTGTTGAGGATGCACCTCTAACCAACCCGCACTGTTTGAAGAAAACAATCAAAGGCTTTCACTCTGTTGACTTATGTACGATTACGTCTTGAATTCGACTAACTTTGATTTGTTTGAAACAGTTGCTAATCGTCCCTCCTCTAACCCGGTAACCCGTGATGTAGTTCGCATCACAGGACCGCCGTGGCGCTAAGCCCTTGTCACGTGATTTGTGACGTTCCAGATAATCCCACACATAGACAATGTGTACAACACCAGAGTGTTGCAAGTTTTATCCAGCTTTAGCACCTTAAACTCGCGTCAAAATGATCGTGAACGTTTGAAATAGGTATCAAGAACCATCAGAATCCCCAAGATTGAGAAAATGTCCACAAGCTGTCGAGGAGACAAAATTATGAATTTATGATATGAAATGAGATGGATGATTGCATGATTCCAGGTCATGCGAAGTAAAGCATATTTGCTTATAGCTTCTGATCAACTATCAGCCAAGTTAGTGTACGATGGTGTTGGAACTATTTTGTGGTGTCTATTTAGTAAAATGGCCATTGGAGGTATGTAAATATATGCAAAACATTCCTTAGATCAACGACAATAAGATGACAACGCATAATGTCCATTGTCATGATGAACATTTAAATGCAGTTGTGTCTCATAAATATAGCATAAATGTGCAAAAAATGTTTGTTTTTTTAATGGAAATAATTGTTGAATGTGGGCGATAATTATCGCAGCAAATGTCTACTTCGATGCCATGCGATTTCATTTGATCTATTCTGTTTGCCACAATCCATCAAACCACTGTGTACTCAACATTTGTGCTGACGATCGGTAGCGGTTCAGAACCTACAGGTGAATACTTAACGATGTGCTAATATGTTGTGGCAAAATGTGGTAATGGTAAATACTTACCATGTGGTATGGCACAATGACAATTTTCATATATGACGACGACTGTCAAAAGAAGCCATAAATGCGGCCTTTGTCCATCCTACTTATATCATGAATTAGCGCCCCTGTTGGTTCCTTTGGAACCTCCACCTTTCGGTATCCATGTTTTGTAGGCGGATTTTGTGCTCGAATATATGTTGCATACGCTTTGCGTATCACCTTGTGCATATAAACGGCCTGTTATTCATGTTAATTATTAGCATAAAGCGAAAGCTACCGCGTGTGATGTTTGGCGGACGTAAAGTATTAAAGTATTAAGGCTTAATAAGAGCCACAGGGGCCGTGAAATAGATACCCTTTGTAATTAAATCCATCACTACCGGTAACAATGCATATCTGGGCGGACTAAATGTTATCCAAAGGATAGCAAAATTCAAATCGTTGTTTGATAGCAATGCTTTGTGTGCTGTTGCGTGCGACCTGATATCCCGTCAGAGCACCTCCATGGGACCGGGTGCAATGACACCAGCCTGTGCTTGCCCTCGCATCGTGCCGGCATGCACATCGACTGGGCGTCGATGCCGACCTGCTGAGTGATCAGACAAGGCCCTCCACGTCCATTGTGCGTCGCCGTCGACGGCGTAAACACCGGGCCGGTCTGCCTGCCGCACGACATCACAGCCACGCGCGAGGCGTCGGCTGTCGAGTGGCGCGGCAAGGCGCGTGCGGCGCTAACAGCCGGCGGTGCGGTGCGCCTCAGGCGAGGCGACCGAGGTGGACTACCGCGTCAGGACCTCGTGCGAATTCGTCGCCGTCGGCGACCAGTTCTCGCGCAAGCCGTACGCGCTGGCCGTGCAGAAGGCCTCGCCTCTCAAAGACCAGCTGTCGGAGGCGTAAGCGGGCCACCGAGGCGGCCGTCGCGCACACCTGAGCACCGGCGCACTGGTGTGCAGTGCTCACTCGTCCCTGCACGGGTGCACCACGGCGTCGGTCGGCACCGTGCGCACGTGCACAGCACGCATGTCAGCTGAAACCTGTGTGTGATGTTCGTGGATGGTGAACGTCAGAGGTGCCCCGAGAGAGGGAGAGAGAGAGAGAGAGAGAGAGAGAGAGAGAGAGAGAGAGAGAGAGAGAGAGAGAGAGAGAGAGAGAGAGAGAGAGAGAGAGAGAGAGAGAGAGAGAGAGAGAGAGAGAGAGAGAGAGAGAGAGAGAAAGGAGAGGAAGATAGAAGGAGAGAAAGAAAGGGAGAGTGTGTTCCATAGCTACATGGGACTCATCTCCAAACGTCTAGCATCATGCATGCACACTATGGCATGTATTGCCTGCTTTCAATATCACCACGCGCACAACTGGGCTGTGTGTGCTCTGCCTAACTATTTCCACAATGCATTTTCAGCAGCTGATTAGCGTACGCTTGCTGCCTTGTGGCTATGCATATCTTTGCACACCAGATAACTCAGCTATCTGGAGTGCGCACAAAATAGAACGCCAAGCTTGCACTACCAATCACCGAGCATCATACAAATGCTACCACAGCGCTGCTGGTATGACGCTGCTGGTATGACGCTGCTGGTATGACGCGGCTGGTATGACGCTGCTGGTATGACGCTGCTGGCGTGACTCTGCTGGTATGACGCTGCCGGACTCGCAGGTACGTGGCACCGGTCTGGGCTCATGCGATGGCGGTGTCGACCTTCTGGGTGTAATTCGGCTGTTGTGTGCGTGTCAGGGGACGCAACAGACATACGCTACCAGGTGATAACCAGCTGCGATCTGCAAATGGTGGGCGACGAGTTCTCTCGCAAGCCATACGCCATCGCGGTGCCGAGGGGCTCCCACTTGAAGGAGATCTTTAACGAGGCGTAAGTTGCCGTCGCTGACGTGGAGGCGTTTCACTCACTTCGGCACGCTTGCTATGTCCCGGGGCAGGACTTCAGGACATCTGATCGTGCACCGACTTACTAGCCACATCTCGCCTCGGGTGGCATATGAACTTGGTCACTGGCAGATCCAAGGCAGCACTCCACTCTTGACCCTCCCCTAAAAGAGCTGATCTGGGTGTCGTATTTGCCCAGGTCAGCCTATTTCTATATGGGCATATTTTTAATGCAAATATTGCTTACAAAGTACCTTGGTACCCACAATTGTTTCCATCTGAAGAGTTATTTTTCACTGTCAAGAATCTTGTGTATCCCCAGAAGCGAGTTGCGTAGACTTAGTTGCGAAGACTAGACGGGCCAGTGAGCAGAGCTCACAGAAGCCGTTCCATTCAGTAAACAGCTCACCGAGGGGACGCCATGACGAGCACTCGGTGTGTTTGCTCAGTTGGCGGGAGTGAGAGAGCTGCGTCTGTTTTACCGAAAAACAGCCGAGGAACATTCGAGTCGGTCTGTGCGCATACTCCGAGTCGGGCCGGAACGTCCGGTCACATCTCCGATCCAGGCAGATCCCTCAGGCCCTCCCAGACCCTGTCAGTACAGTGGGATATACCACTGACCCAGGCAGACCCATCAGATCCTCCCAGACCCTTGCCACTACAGTAGGTCACACCTCTGGCCCCGACAGATCCATCAGGCTCTTCCAGACACCTGTCGGAATAGTGAGGCACATCTCGGAGCTAGTCAGAACCAGCAGACCCCACTGTTGCAGTGGGATGCACGTCTAGCCCAGACGGACCCAATGTGCGCTCCCAGACCTTCATCAGGACAGTGGATCACATTGTTGATCCGGACAGATCCAATAGGTCCTCCCGGAACTCTGCCAGGACAGCGAGTCACATGGGTGATCCAGATAGACGAATATATAACATGGCAGACCCAATGGGCCGCTCTGATCTCCGCCCGGACTGTAAATCATGTGAGTTATCCAGATAGACCGAAAAATAAACTTCGAAAGCCCAGTTAGCAGCATCCGGAATGCATTGCTATTACTACACTGGGATCATCGGAAATTCGATTGGCTCAGCCAGGCCTACCACTTGTGATCGTCACGTAGCGCACCACATTACCTGGCCAGCACAATGACGGGCCAATTCGCCACCACCCACGCAGGTCGGAGGCGTGTGCCGTCAGCTGACAGGCTCCACATCAATTGTTCAGCTGGTTTTAGCCGCGAAATTTCATCTGCGAATTCAGCCTTGCTGATTGCTCGTAGCAAGCACATATTTTCCTCATGCCAGCCAAAATCAGCCACCGGGAGCGACGACCGGCGAGCTTGGCGTCAGTTAATATTGGTGTTGGAATGTGAAATTTGGATATGGAAAGGCAACCAATTGGACATTGACAGCGCCTATGCATAGCCATCCTGAAAATTCATTGTAAAGATTTCTTGTGTATTATGTATCGAATTATGGCGCGCTACGGAATATCGAATGATGCGTGGTCGTATTCCACAGATTCATTGCTATTCTGCACGATATCCGCTCGTGCTGAAACTTCTCGTCAGTTAATTGGCTGTTCATATTCATATTACGAAATTATATTTATGGACTTATTAAAGCTGTAACTTTTTTAGTGCTATCGGTGAGGCAGTTGACATAGCGCGAGGCGGTCTGTTGTCAGCTGACATAGCGCGAGGCGGTCTATTGGCAGCTGACATAGCCTGAGGCGGTCTGTTCTCAGTTAACGTAGTCCGAGGCGCTCTGTTCTCAGTTAACATAGCCCGAGGCGGTCTGTTCTCAGTTAACATAG